>CM024240.1:100296455-100896455 GCA_013421045.1 Propylea japonica | reverse complement strand
CCGGTGTGTTCAAATCTAATCATGAGGATATCTCTTCACTTTGGTCTACCAGTAGCTTAGGAAGACCAATATTCAGGGCAACTATAGGCGATTTCGATTCATGTTGGTTCTTGGTTGGTTCATGAATTGGTCCGTCATTTTTGGACCAACCGCATTCGATTGATACATTTGATGACGTCATTAATCAGCTGTACCAGGACGCGTATTCTCAATTGCGTGTACAACTGGAGGCAACACTGAATTCAAATGTGCACGGGTTTGTTCCGGTAACTCTAATCGCAAACCCGTGCACAATTCAAGGCAGGCATCCTCATATCTTGCACGGGTTTGTGATACAAGCGGTCTTCCAAAACCGTGTTGAAGTCGAGGACTGACACTCTGATATGAAGCTAGCACGAGTAGCGCGACAAAAAGAAATCGCCGTATAATGATCGTCATTGGAATTTGGTATTCAATTAACCACATCTCAAAATAAAAGCGAATCTGATCTCCAACAATTCGCAAAATACGCACTAGGTGACCATTTTCTACATCATTTTAAGAAAATATTGAGAGTGAATCAAATAGAAATAACATCACACATAATAGAGAATCCATGGAGAACGAAGTGTCAAACACATTTTCACTTCCAATAAATCCAGCAGAAAACCGTATATCCATCAACAATGAAGACTACGTTAATGCTGTTAAAAATATAAAATCACAATGGGAAAGAATAGCTGATATCTAGGAAAAAGATTCCAATACTGCTAAAATTCTTATTAAGTTAGGAAATGATTTATCCAAATTACAAACACCATCGGGTATAATTGCATATATTGCTGAAAAGAAGATCCAAAGAAGATCTCGAACAATTCATGTTCAGCCTACTTCAATCGCTCGCCGTCAAGAAAGAGGCCTACCATGCGGCGAAAGGATTCAATCAGGACGACCAGCTAAAACAGAAACTATGAAAAGGAAACGAATTCACCATATCTCATCTAACATTTCCAATAAAGAACCCCCTGCGAAAAAACATTAATGTTGCTAAAAATATATTGGAATTTAATGTAAGTAAATAAAGAATCAGTTCCGTAAAATGAAGTGTTTGAATTTTTCATCAAATGGAAACAAGATTTAATTTGTTTTAATCCTGCATGCTGCCTACCTTCCTGAAACAAACACGGGTTTGTGTGTTAGATACTGATCACAAACCCGAGTACGATCGGAGGATGCCTGCCTTGAATTGTGCACGGGTTTGCGATTAGAGTTACCGGAACAAACCCGTGCACATTTGAATTCAGTGTTGCCTCCAGTTGTACACGCAATTGAGAATACGCTACCAGGACCGGTTAACCGAAACTCGAACCGAGCTCTCAAGCACGGTCCGATCTCTGGTTATTTGTTCTATCTCTTTCTATTTCTATTTCCCCGCTATGCTAGCATTGTTTATTTATTACAAAGTTTGGAAACAGAAAACAGTACGCTCTTTTTGAAAAGAATGACGGAATCCCAACAGGCTGTAGGCTTCAAAATTAATGAAAAAATAATCCATTTCATGGGTGATGTAGAAACCTTGAGATTACTTTTAAGTGATGATGATTATGCACTTGATCACATCACACGAGCAGCACTAAGTGGACAATTAGCTGCATATGGAATAAATTCATCAAATGTGGGCCAAATGAAAGTGTCAAGATTGCCAATTCAAGAACATGTAGACTTGACTGCAAAACGAAACGAAGAAAACATATTTGACAGGGAACATATCGAAAAGGATGAAGAGATAACCGAGCTTTCGACCCCTGGCCCTGATTTTCATTTTGAGACACGTTACCAAGAAAGCTTGGAATGTGAATTTCAGCCTGGATCTAGTATATTAAGTGATATTACAAATAGAAGTTTCGCAGGTATATAAAATAATAATAATTTCTTATTTCTACCAGTTCATCAACGATTGTCTAAGAATAATTTTATTCTCTTTATTTCACTCATAGTTTTGACGATACATCTTTATTGTGGAATAAATCGCAGCCGAACCTGTATACATATACATACGAATAAATTGCATTGTCTAAGATTTCTCTATTTTGCATTCCAGAAAAGTATTGTTTGGTCTGGAAAAAAAATTCTCCAGATGATATCCAAGCAACCAACTTGCTTCTGGATCTTAGAGCATCAGAAAAATATGCCAAATTATTTTCTGATAAAAAAAGTACTAAACAGAAGTTATGGAACAAAATTGGAGAAGAAATTGAAAAACAGGGTTTTTATTTGGGGGGTATTATTGCAGAAAAGTGTCGACAAAAGTTTGCTAATTTAAATAAAAAGTATGTGAACTATTTACAAAATTCCAAAAAAACTGGTGCTGCCGCTATTGAAAAACCAGAATATTTCGACCAACTACATGAAATTCTGCACAACAAGCATAAGATTACTCCTCCTCTCATAATAGACTCCTTAGAGGAGAATTTGGAGATAAGAAGGGATGAAGAAGGTATGCCGAGGAATGAAGAAGGTATGCCGGGGAATGAAGAAGGTATGCCAAGCGATGTAGGGACAAAAAACAAGAGAATAAGAGAAGAAGATGTAGACGATTTTTCTGACAATGCAACTACTTCTAATAATAATAATAGATATTCGGTGAATTTAGAAAATAAAAAACCAAAAACTGCTTCATATAGACTGATGGAAGAGATATATGAAAATCAGGAAAGGCATAATCGTCTACAACTTAAGATTATGCAAAGTATGTTGAAGGAAACAAGAAAAACCAATGTTTTAAAAGGACGAATGATAAAAACAATTAATAATTTACTATGTCCTCCTACTAGGAAAAGAAAAAGGCCATCCAAATAGCGCTGCAAGCATCATCAACTAATCTGTGATTCATATGTATTCCTTAGTATAAAGTTTTTTTTTCTTATATTTAAAATGATGATTTTGTTTTTTTAGTTTTATAAGAGTTGTTTTTGATGCTATAAATATGTGATATTTACTTCCTTGCAACTTTAGGTATTTTCAAACTGGTTGAAACCATTTATGTTATAAAGTTTTTATTTCAAGAGTTTTCGTTTTCACAAATGTGTATGAAATAGATTTTCATTTTGAATATTTCTAAAAAGCTTTGAGAATATAGACTGTTAATGTTATAAAGTTTATTTATCTTAAGTATAATTTATCACAGATATCGTTTCTTTTATGAACACCTATTAAATTGTCTCTATCCGTGGAATGCACATTTGATGTAACATTTAATTCTGGGTCATCCTCACCTTCACTATATTGATCTTTATTCACTATGCAAAAATTATGTAGCATACAGCAAGCTGTAGCTATATACACGACTTTTTGAATAGAGTAAGCATTTACATATTTTAAAATCCTCCAGCGTCCCTTCAGTATTCCAAAGGCATTTTCGATGACAACTCTTGTAGCACGTAAGACAGTATTGTGGTTCCTCTCTTTAATTGTTAGGCGACCAGTATCACTAAAATCAAAAACAAGTAAGAATAAATAACTATAAGTAAACATTTATCATACCGATAAGATGTCATTAACCACTCCAAACAAGGATAAGCAGAATCCCCCACCAAATGGTAGTTATTTGGAAATAAGAATTCCTTTCCTCTTAAATGGATTTGTTTGTACAAAGAAGATTCTTTTAGGACCTGAAATTTTTATTTTATTTTTTGATAATGAAATATTTATCTTCAAATCTAACCCTTGCAACAGATCCTGGAAATCCAATACAAACATTTGTGAAAATTTTATTCATAGTGCAAATTCCTTGTGTAACTATCGAATGTGACAGCTTTCTGTTCAGATAACTGTCTTGCTGATTTTCTGGTACTGTACAATTGATGTGGGTTCCATCTATTGCTCCAATAACATCTATATGAAAAAAAACTTTTAACAAATATGTAATGTTTAGGTTTTTTTTTCTTACCTGGATAACCTTTCACACTAAACTCTTTACTAATGGTTTTGCACTCATTGCTATTTGGCCAACAAATGAACTTTTTTGATAATAGTGCTAATAGTTTTATGTACTGATAAGTAAGATCATGCATTGTTGATACAGCTACATTAAACCTGTCAGAAGTGCTGATCAGTGTATCTCCTTTAGCTAAATACCAAAGAGTGAATAACAGTGCCTTTTCAGTCTCAACTCTCTTTTTACCTCCAAAATGGAGAGAATTCTTGTTATTTTTTATTTTCATGCATTCAACTTCTTTCAATAATAAATTAAATGTTTCCCTGGTCATGCGAAAATGGAGGTAAAAATCGTAATCGAGATATCGGCCAATCCAATTTTCATAATAATCAGAAATCCTCGTATGCTCCTCTTTTGCAAATGTTTTTATGGCCAAGGATTTAATATCAGCTCCTTTGTAGTAACTCATACAAACGAATTTTGTAATATTAGAAGAATCATCATCTAGTTCATCTGATAAGAGAGCTACAACTGCCTTTCGTTTTAACATTTTATGTATTTATCTCAACACTTTATGCAGAAACAAACTGACTGTTAACTGAATTGTCAGTTATTTTTTGAATTTTTGAAACCTGACCGCTGCTGTTCAACCAACCGTTTCGTTTAAAAGAATTCGAATGGGTCAGAACAAACCGAGGGTCGGACGTCATCGTTTATAAACCGCCCGGTCAACCAGTAACCAACCAATCTATGAACCAACCAAGAACCAACATGAATCGAAATCGCCTTATGTCCAAGGCACGTTTTTTGTTTCTGCTTTCTTGTATAAGATTTGATGAAGCGAGTACTCTTGATCAGAGAAAACTGAGTGGGGACAAATTAGCCTGCATATCAGAATTGTTCAACAGGTTTATTGACAATTGTATCTCAAACTATTGTCCATCTGAATACTTAACAGTTGATGAAACGTTGGTTGGATTTCGAGGACGGTGTTCTTTCAGGATGTATCTGAAAGGAAAACCAGAAAAATACAGTCTAAAGATAATGTTACTCTGTGATGCAAAAACTCATTATTTTTACAACGGATTTGTGTAAACTGGGAAGACCAATGATTCAAACCCTCAGAAATTGAGTATTCCAACTCGATCTGTACTTCGTTTAGTTGAGCCAGTTATGAACTCGAACCGAAATGTAACAGGAGATAACTGGTTCACTTCTGTAGAACTTATAAGAGAATTGTTGAAAATTGGTCTAACATATGTCGGCACATTACGAAAGAATAAGAGAGAAATACAAATTTTTTTTTACCAAAACGAACTTATCCAGTAGGATCCACAAAGTTCGGCTTCACAAGTGAATAGACAATTACCTCCCATGTCCCGAAAAAGAGCAAGTGTGTGATACTTTTATCCTCAATGCACCATGACAGCAGCCTAGATGATGAATCTGGAAAACCCGAAATGATTCTATTTTACAATGCAACCAAGGGAGGTGTCGATGCTCTCGACCAAAAATGTGCACTTTATAGAACAGGAAGACGATGCCGTCGTTGGCCGTTAGCTATATGGTTTGCCATGATGGATATTGCTACAGTCAATAGTCACATTTTACACGAAGGAGCCAATCCACACGAAAAAGTAGCTCGTGCTGATTTCATAAAACATCTTGGAAAAGAATTGATTGAAGAGCACCTAAAATATAGGATTCATTATCAATTATTGCTTAGATGAGGAAAGTCATCAGTCAAAACGTCCAAATCAGAAACGTCAGAGATGCTACATTTGTCCCCGAAAACTCGATAGAAAAAGCACAAGTGTATGCTGATGATGCATGCATGATGATGTATGCATCAAGGGCGTAGCCAGGAATTAATTTTGGGGGGGGGGTGGTTTGACATTTTGGCAATTGACTTTGTAGGTGCCGGGTGCAAAATGAAAGATTATTTTTTCAACAAAAAATAACTCTGAAACATTTCGGGGGGGGGTTTGAACCCCCAAACCCCCCCCCTGACTACGCCCTTGCTGCACATGCCAAAGAACTGTCTGTAAAGAACACTTAACACAAAAAACGTATTGCATTGAGTGCAATACGGAACAAGAGTGACATGGTATTTTAGAGCATCCGAAATTTTGATCCCCAAAAGGTAGGCGGCAGTTTTTTTCAATGCAATATAATGCAATTTTTTTACTTTTCAGTACTAATCTTACTCCTCATAAGCTGAACACCAGCAATAGTTTTCACCAAAGAAATCAATAATGTTGTAGAGGATAGCTGTGAATGAAGCCTTACATTGCAGCAATTTTTTTTTATTATTTGAATAATCGTTGTTTTTTTTCGAAATGTTCAAATTATTTGACGAATAAATGTTTATTTTATCGAAGGTTATATCGTTCCAAAAAATAATACAATTCAGTAGTTTTATCGGCACAAGGAACCAGAACAAAAACTTATTATTCTTTCAGCGACGTTTCGGAAATTTTATTTCCTTCTTCAGGCTACAAAAATATATAAAATACAATCAGTCGAGCACTCAGAGAGAATCAAAAGGAATACAAACGTCAAAAAATAATAAAAAATATAAAATATAACAATGTTGAATACATATACGTCATAAAGGTAAAAAATAAATATCTATAAGAAGTCCAAATTAAAATGAACAATAAGGACATATTCAAAGACTCACACCATATAAAAATATTACAATTAAATATAAAATTATTGTAAATCTAAAATATTACAAGAAAAGAGAACTCACCACATCAGAATAAAAACTATAAACATGATAAAATATAGGAATACATAATCTACAGGGAAAATAGGGTTCTAACGCAAATTACATAGTGACATAAAATAACAACATTTGAAATCAAAGCGGCAAACAACAATGAAAGACAGGTACACATATGTTCACTGTCTTAGTCCGACTTCTTTGATCAAATTACAATATACAGCGCTCAACGTATCTACATCTGTTCTAAAATTTACTGTGTTAGGTGTGCGTCTAATAAAAATCATTTCATTAATTAATCTTTTAGACAAATTTTGCTCTGTACACAACACCTTAACATTATCGAAATCGAACGAATGATCATTGTCAACCGCGTGTGTAGAAAGTGCAGTAGCCTGCGATAAATTACGACAGTCCCTACTATGTTGACTCATTCTGGTTTTCAAGTACTGCTTTGTCTGACCAATATAACAACCATTGCAATCCCGACAATCCACCCTATAAACAACATTAGAAGTTTTTTCCAATTCATCACGATCTTTCAACCTACTATAAAAATTCTTAACTGTTTTTCTATAATAACTGTATATCCTATTCTCATTCGACTTCATCACCCTCACCAATTCACCCGTCAACCCAGGTACATACACAAGACCAAAACACTTTCTCTCCGTCACCAAATCAGACTCCCCACCAGACACCACAACATCAGACGACAAACCACCGGAGGAATGGAAAATGAGATTGACTAAAGATTTGGGGTATCCATTATCAACCAAAATCCTACGCTGCTCAACAAAATTCTTACTATGAAACGATTCATGACTCAATGACAAAATCTTGTGCTTGATAGACTTAACAATGGCGACCTTCTGAAATCTTTCATGTGCCGAACTAAAATGCAGTAACCTGTTAGAAGCGATAGGTTTCTTATATAAATCAGTCATCAAGGAACCACCACGTCTTATCAAAAGAACATCCAAAAATGGTAAACGACCGTCAACTTCAAGTTCACAAGTAAATTTCAAGTCAACATGATAACTATTGAAAATATCAAGCACCAGTTGCAGGCTATCACCAGGAATAACCATGAAAATGTCATCCACATATACACGAATCAGAGGTACCACGAAGTTCAAACGAGCCAGAACAAACCTAATAACACTATCCATCACAATCTCAGCAAGAGCTGGAGAAGCGGGATTACCCATTGCAGATCCTCTTTTTTGAATGAAAAATCTATCATCAAACCTGCAATAGCTGTTATCAAAAATAAATTTCACAATCTCGATAATTTTATCCTTGCATATATTAACTCGAGGTTCAAGGTCACTCCAATGTTCATCAATCAGATCTAACACCAGGGACTTGGGAATGTTAGTAAAGAGGGAAACCGCATCAAAGCTAACCAAAACATAATTATCAGGAACATGGACATTCCTAATAGTATCAACAAGCTCATATGAGTTTTTTAGTGAGTATGTGAACTTGTACCTTATATTGGAGAGAGTTTCAGAAAGGAACTTGGAAATATTATAGGTTGTTATATTTTATATTTTTTATTATTTTTTGACGTTTGTATTCCTTTTGATTCTCTCTGAGTGCTCGACTGATTGTATTTTATATATTTTTGTAGCCTGAAGAAGGAAATAAAATTTCCGAAACGTCGCTGAAAGAATAATAAGTTTTTGTTCTGGTTCCTTGTGCCGATAAAACTACTGAATTATGTTTATTTTACTTTAGCAGACTTTGAACTTCACTAAATAAACAAAAAACTATCAAATATAGACAATTTTCATGGGAAGACATAGTTCAAAGTTTTGGGGTCAGAACTTACCCCACCATATGAGAATCGTTTTATGAAATGACGATAGCAATTGAGGGTTAATATTCATGCTATCGTACTTAAGGCGTAGGCAGTAGGCAGAAAACTAATTAAGTTAGTGATTTTTAATCGTTTGTTTTAAAAGTTTACCTCATTCACGCCTTAACGTCTGAACGGATTTTTATAAGACTTGGTTAATATAAAGATAGGATCCTAGGCACGACACAGGCTACTTTTTACGACATCATACCCTGTAGAATTTCTTAATTCTTTAGAACTGTCGGGAGTACCTTCACACAAACTGAGGCTGAAAGTAGGCGTTCCTGTCCTTTTGATGCGGAATATAGATGCACCAAGACTGTGTAATGGCACGCGGTTGCAAGTAACACACCTCGGTCGCAATATTGTAAAAGCAATTATTATGACTGGAATGGCAAAAGGAGAGAACGTTTTTATCCCCCGTATACACATAATTCCGACAGATTTGCCATTCCAGTTTAAGAGATTACAGTTTCCGCTGAAAATCGCATTCGCTATGACGATAAATAAAGCTCAGGGGCAAACATTAAAAGAAGCCGGCATTAATTTAGAAAAAAGTTGTTTTTCTCACGGACAATTATACGTGGCTTGCTTACGTGTTTCAAGTCCACAGAATCTCCATGTGTTGGCCAGAGAGGGAAAAACAAAGAACATAGTTTACAAAAATGTACTACAGTAATAAGGCCTCTTATTTTTTAGCTTCCTACATTATTATACTACTTACATTAAGTTAGTACTTCCTACGCAGACGATGTTGCGGATGTCACACTGTCTAACATCGGGGGTTGGCAGGTAGGTAGTTAGTAGTATTTTAAACCGATTTACATTATTTACTTTCTATATTTACTAAGGAAACATTCGGAGCTATCCATTATGTAGCTTAGGTTGCTTCTGAACAAATTTTGATGTGAAGTTGAGGACTGGAACACGATAGTGGGACATTGTTTCAGGGGGACATATAGCCGGGAGAAAACAAAAAAACTTATGCGGACGAAGTCGCGGTTAAAAGCTAGTGTTGATATATTTTTTGAAAAATTGATTACATTGCTAGAACAACTTCGAATCATCTGTAATGTATTGAGTATATGACAAAAACTGGCGTGATGCATAATGGTGGTCTAGTGATGATGAAGGATCAGATATTTTTCATTCGATGTACGGATTCGGTGCAAGTTGGTGTGCGAATAAAGTTACTTAGTACGTTCGGATGTTTTTTTATTAAAACCCCTTCACCAGTGGAAGACGCAGATAATACATCATTCATATGCAATTGTAGGTGATTTCATTTTAAATATGCTGGACATAAACAATAACAATACACAAACTTTTTCATCAATCCTGGAAAGTTTTCATGAAAAGATTGCCATAAATGATTCAACCAGAATAACACCTACAACTTCAACATTATTGGATAATATATTGACTAACATGTGGAATGGTGAATCACAGGTAATACGGGGTCATATCTTTGATCATCTGGCCCAGGTTTTTCAGAGTGAAACATCACATGTAATGACAAATCTCGATGATAAGTATCAGTTCCGTAAATATACAAACAAATCCATAGATGACTTCATTGAATCCTTAAATATTTTTCAATGGAACGATATATACAGGGTCTCTATAAATGATTGTAATAGCGCAGTTGGCTTTGGATTATGCAAACCACAGAATTCTGTGATCGTGCTATGTCCTGACTGGTTAGAGATTGGTATTCTGCAATCCAAAGCCAACTGCGCTGTTACAATCATTTATAAAGACCCTGTATAATTAACCAAAAGGTGACATAGACAAAATTTGGAATAAATTTTCTAAAACTATAATAGAAAAGTTTGAACAATTTTTTTCTCTTCAAACTGGTTCAAAGAAGTCAAAGCAAGTGTTTCTGAAATGTCACCGCATTTATCACAATAGAAGAAAAAATTGGACATTCTATACACTGTCTCTCAAGTCAACTCTTATTATACTGAACATTACAAAGCTGCATAAAAGGATTAGGATAACGCCATCCGGAACATGACACAGCAACAATATGGTAAAAGAATTAAATTAGCTAATAATAAGATCAAAGATACTTGGAGGATAGTTAATGACCTCACAAACAGAAAGAAAAAACCTAGAAATCATTTTCTAGAATCAAATCCAGAAAAATTTGTGCAAGATTTCAATTATTTTGTCATGAATATAGCACCTGAACTTGGTGAAAATTTGAGAGTCAAAACAAATTCAAACAACGTAAAAAGGAGAAAAAAATCATACTATTTGTTCGAGGTGATTAAAAACGAGCTATTTATTGTTATGAAAAAGCTTAAAAATGGTTTCGATAATATTCCAATAACCTATAAATATAATGTTTCATTATAAATTAAATCTTCGTAATAGGTGTTCTTTCAGACTCACTAAAACCGTCAACAATAAAGGCAATTTTCAAGAGGGGAGATAAAGACTGACAAGATAGTTATCGACACAGCATCCTATCGTCTTTCTCAAAGATAATTGAGAAAATATTATCAAGTCGAGTACCTACTAAAGTTCTTCAAAAAAATCAACATGGATTTATTCCTTAGAGGAGCACAGAAACTAATCTAGGGTATTATGAAAACACTAGAAAAAGGCGAAATTCAAATGTCTTTGTTTCTAGATATGTCTAAAGCTGGGTTTAGACGAAGCGCACCCACTCGCGAGTCAAACCTCGCCACCTACTCGCGCACCAAAACTCATCCTCGCGCTAGTGTTTACACGACGCGCTGGATTCGCCTGGAAGGGCGAGCCAGGATGAGAAGGCGAGGTAGTAATCAGCCTCGTATAGAGTCGTACAGTTCAGCATGGCTACACCTTCAATTACCGCTTCGTTTACTTTCCTAGCAATGTGTCACTTAAAAAAAATGAGATTGAAAAAAAATAGGAAGGAGCGTCGGTGGTGGGCTAAGGAATTATTTCGCCGGCGATTGCAGTATGGTTGCAGATTGATGGCCGATATGGTGGTAGACCCTGCTGAAGAAACCATAAAAAATTTCCTGCGCATGACGTTTGAAGATTTTGAACACCTGCTAGCTGTTATTTCGCCGAAAATTGCAAAAATGGACACAAATCATCAACCCTTTCATCTTTGCCTTCAATGCAGGAATCGGAATTGACAGAACAGAACTCATTCCATGCATCCTGTCTTTTATTTTTGTTGTGGTACATTTTTTCTTTGGGATTCCACAATACCACCCGCTGTTTATACAGGGTGTTCCTAAATTGAACGTACAAACGAAAAGGGGAGATTCCTTGAGTGAGTTTAAGAAAAAAAAGTCCCATAAACATGGGGTCGCAAACGTTTCGTTTTCGAGATACACAGTGTGAAGTTTGAATTTTTTTCAAGTTTTTTTCTCATAGTATCTACACTTCACAAGATATTCAACTGAAATTTGGCATAGATATTACATTTGAGAGTTCCCACCACGTGACATGGCAATTTCGATAGAAGATCTACAGGGTGATATTTTTTCTGGAACACTGCCACCTGTTCTTCTGCAGAACTTTTTTTTGGTGAGCAACTGTGAATTTGAAAAAATGTAAAAAGAAGCTTTGTTCTTATACTAAACTTTTCGGTCTCTTGTAGTTTTGTCGTATCTACCAACGATTTTGAGAAAAAAAATTTGAACGATCCTCTCGAAATCCTCGTGAAAATCCAAATTATGATGGAAAGGCCACTTTGTAAGATGTGGTGAATGAATTCAGTGTCAGTTTTTATTTAAATTTTTCTGATCATAAGGATTCGATAAACTCGTATAATCAACACATGTTTTCGATTAAAACTTTAACACCCTGTATCTCGAAAACGAAACGTTTGCTACCCCATGTTTATGGGACTTTTTTTCTTAAACTCACTTAAGGAATCTCCCCTTTTCGTTTGTACGTTCAATTAAGGAACACCCTGTATAGTTCGATAAGTTCCAGGCACTTCGCTTGGTCCATTTTCCCTGCGTAAATGGAATACTAAAGCCGGCGCACTCGCTAGTCTCGACTAGCTCCAAATTCTTGTTCAAACGACAGAGTGAGGTTTCTTTGATGCGCGACTGAAAACCGAACTGCGACGGCTCGCCCCGAGGACGAGGGGCCTCACGGCGAGGAGCATGTTTACACGATGCGAGGGAGCGGAAGCGAGGCTGGTGCGCGAGTAGGTGCGCTTCGTCTAAACCCAGCTTAAAGCCGGGTTTAGACGAAGCGCACCTACTCGCGCACCAGCCTCGCTTCCGCTCTCTCGCATAGTGTAAACATGCTCCTCGCCGTGAGGCCCCTCGTCCTCGGGTTGAGCCAATGCCGGTCGCGCATCAAAGAAGCCTCGCTGTGTCGTTTGAACAAGCTTCTGGAGCTAGTCGAGTCTCGGACTTTATACTAGGCTGATTACTACTTCGCCTTCATCCTGGCTCACCCTTCTAGACGAATCCAGCGCGTAGTGTAAACACTGGCGCGAGGATGAGTTTTGGTGGGCGAGTAGGTGACGAGGTTTGACTCGCGAGTGGGTGCGCTTCGTCTAAACACGGCTTCATGACCGTACTCATATTCGATGATCCGTCAGATCTCAATCTCATACTCAAGCCGTTCTCGGTTGCCATGGAGATCCGCCATTTACATTGAAATTTGAATATTGACAATTTGTATGACAGTTCGACATCCGAGCACGTCTCAAGGTTGGTCGGTAGCTGAGCATCGACGAAGTATTGCTTGAGTACTATGAGATGAAAAGGAATGCTTGAGAACTGCTTGAGTACGAGAACTGACGGAGCATCGACTATGAGTACTGGCATAAGGCATTTGATTGCGTTGACCGGCGACCCAGGGGGGTTAAACGCTAGAAGTAAAACCTAAAACACGGAAATACGTCTCCCCATTTATTTTGGGGGCGGAGCCAAGCGGTGACGTACGTCTGAGCTAAATCCAAGTTATGTCAAATTTAAGTGGGAAAATAGATGGAGACTGGAGATGTCATCATTGTCAATCGCTTCCATTTTTAAAAGTTTTGCCCTTTGAATAGTGAAGTGAAGCGAGTGAAGTAAATACAGTTTTTTGAGTTTGAGTGTTGCATTTATTGTTATTAATAACATTTTTTAAACAATTTCAACATGAACGTTTTTGTGTGACAGGTATTCAGTTAATAAATATATTTCTTTTCAGGTTTCATTTTGTTTTTAGATGTGCAATATGCCTTCGTGGCAAATTGTTCTATATTTTCACTAAAATTTCATCCAGTTTTGAAAAGTTTTATTTCGTTTTGAGTTGTGAAATATGAGTTTGTGGCAAATTGTTGTATATTTGTACCATAATTTCTTTCAGGTTTCAAGAGTTTATGACAATCATTTGATAATCTCTGTAAATTTTCCCCATTTTTTCAGGTTTTGAGGTGCAGTAAGTTTTGAGGCAATCATCAATTTATTAATCGATGTAACTTTATTTCAGGCTTCAACTGATGGCCAAAATCAGGAATATTTGTGATAAAATAATACATAGCTATATTTTTATTTCTACATACAATAACTGAAAAGTTTGTTTTGTCCGAACTCTAGATATTTCTGCATATGGGATAAGGTGAGGCAGTATCGGACGAGAGGCACCTCCGGACAATTCAGTTGTGCTGAATCAATGCGCAGGACTATTCAGGTGAGTTCTATTCAATTTATTATGGATAAAAACACATTTTGCAATACAAAACCTCAAAAAAGTTTATGAATAGTCATGCGAGATTAAGCTTTCGAACATTTATGAATTTGTCATGGATGGGGCACATTCGGACAAATACAATGGGGTAGTTCGGACTGTCCGAATGTGCCCCATCCTACGCCGCGTTCGGAGATATCATCTAAATATGCCGAAAAATAAATGGAAAGAGCTTTAACGTGGTTCAACCTTTTTTCAGGATGGTACGAAACTTACATAAAAAAGAACAACAAACCTGATGTTCCAAAAGGTATTCTGAAAAAGGTGGTACAAACTGTGCTTAGTGGTCAGATGTCGATTCGCTTGGCAGCAAATAAGTATAACATATCAAAGTCAACTCTCTTTGATCATGTTAAGAAAAAAAAGAAAACGTTAACGAAAGCAGCTCTTCGGATGAGGAGGCATTATCCAAATCGAAGTACGCTACTCGACAAATATTCTTGCCAAGAGAAGAAAAGCAGTTGGAAACTTATTTACAACAATCTTCCAAAATATTTTATGGGCTTACCTACAAGGCTACGAGAAATTTAGCCTATGAATATGCAGTCAATTTGGGTAAGACAGTACCAGATTCATGGCACGAAAACCAAATGGCTGAAATGGAGTGGATGCGATCATTTATGAAACGACATCCACGACTCTCACCGCAAGCCCGAAAATACCAGTATTACTCGAGCAGCTGCTTTCAATAAGGAGAATATTGCTTCATTTTTCAGAAATTATGCTGAAGTTCAAGGAAAATACAAGTTGCCACCCAATCGTATTTGGAATACTGACGAAACTGGAATCACCACCGTTCTAGATTCCCTCAGAGTCATTGCCGAAAAGGGAACTAAAGGAGTTGGCCAGTATGTTTCGGCAGAAAGGGGCATTTTAGTTACGATTCCTCCAATTTACGTTTTTCCCCGAGTGCGAATGAAGGAGCAGTTTATGTATGGTTCAGTTCCAGGGGCAGTGGGATTTGCGGAGAAATCAGGGTGGATATCTTCAAGAATTTTTATCAAGGTAATGGAGCATATCCAAAAGCATACTGGTTGTAATCAAACAAATCCAATTCTCTTTCTTCTCGACAATCATGAAACGCACACATCACTCGAGGCAATTAACTATTCTCGCGAGAATGGAATTGTTATTTTGTCATACCCTCCTCATTGTACCCACAGGATGCAACCCTTGGATAGATGCATTTATGGAAATTTTAAAAATAGATGTAAGACTTCGTTCCGGGACTATATGATTGCAAATCCAGGGAAACCGATTGGAATCTACGACATTGCGAAATTGACTGCAAATCCAAATCTGGAAAGTTTCACACCAAAGAATATCATGAGTGGTTTCTCCAGTACTGGTATATAGCCTATTAACTCTATGATTTACACTACAGCGATGATGATTTTCTCGGATCCTTCGCCGCAGATCGGGTAGATCCTGGTTCTCAAATTCATGTTGAAGAGACAACAAGTTGTAAAACACTCCATACTTTTTCGACTCAAACATCCATTATCAACAACACAGACATTCTAGGAGACTTCGATTTAGAAGAAGTGACCAGCATGATTAAGTCAATGCTGAATTGTTGAAGTTATACTTAAGTGTTAGATATAGTTTATCAAATAGCAAACTTTGGAACAAAAAACAGTCTGTCAAATCAATTAATGTCATTGAAAATCTTTTCCGTCCGAACGTTCCACTTTCTTTATTCAATAAATCCTACAGAATTACATAGTTTCAATAGGTTATGGACCCAGAGCGCTTCTGGAGTGTTTTTCTGTAGATGGTGAGTGAATTAAAAGTATAAGAAATGGATCTTATTCGTCACATCAAACATTTGAATGGGGAAGCTGATTGTTCTATATGGAAACATAGAATAAGAGACTTACTGGACTATCATAAAGGAGCTCTAGAAGTTATAGATGAAAAATTAGTACAACCAGTTCATCCAGGATTTAGCGCAAAATCCTGGATGAACTGGTTAAATATTTCTTCAGCATATACGACGTAATCTCCAGAAGACGACGGTGTTTGAATAGAGCTTCTGCTCCTGAGATTATATCTTCTTTCTTCATTTATTTCGTTATTTTCTTCTTCAAGATAAGCTTGTGAATCTCTGTTTCGATTTTCTATGGCTTCTTCTGAATTATTCGGGCTGCTTTTTCGTACATATTCCGAAACATTATTACTTCTTGAATGACGTAGTTGAGCGTGTTACGAAACCAAAAATTGAAATATTGTCAATCTATACCATAAGACCACTACCAAAAGCAGCCCCTCGAAAATCGCCAGGAATGTCTTGGTTAGAAAAATCCAGAATTTATACAAGCACGTCAGAAAAAGTCAGAATCGAAGAGCTGGAAGCGATGAGAAAACAGAAAGTGGAAAGAAAAAACACGAAAATGAAAATCCTACAATGTGAAGTGAAAGAAAAGGCAACAAAGCCCCATCTGCAATCAAAAGAATGAAACGGTCAATCAGAAAATTAAAGAAAATAGAAAGTGATTCCTCAGATTCCGATATGGATTTACCACCAAATATTTTTGACAGCAAAAAAAATTGAGGATCTTTCAGAGTCTGATAAAGAACAGAATCAGTTGAAGACGAAGTAGCTTGCTTTTAGATGACGACCAAATCACCCAAACACACACTCACATCTAATGACATCTAATAGATATTAAAAGTGATCTGAAGCCATCTTGCTCTGAAATCTGATTGAAATAAGATTATCTAATTGAGATGTTTTCTATACATATGTCTAGAAGACATCCTTTAGATGCATTATCTAAGACCTGAAACAATTTTATATCCTGCAGATATCCAAAAATTTATAGCTTTTTGATCACACCTCCAAAAGCCGTATATTAATATCGAAGTTTTAAATCGTGAAGGAGGTATTTTATTTAACGTTTAATGGACATCTTTTGTTTTACGTCTATTAGACATCAACATTTGGCTCTTTTTTCATCTAAAATACATCGATAATAAAAATCTAACTCATATGGTCATAAAACAGTAGATTGATTGACATTTTTTAGATATATACTGTATATATTGTCTTTAAACGTACGGTTTTGTATGTCTCAAATATGTCGATAATTGTATTTCAATTCGACCACACGTTTTTGAAATGTTTATAAGACATCTAATTGATACTATCGAAAAAAGAATAACGTTTCGACGTATAATAGATATGCCATGCCATTCATCGAAATAAGACATCATTATTCGACAATATTTAGTCATCTAGAATACATAAATAAAATATCTAACTTTAAAAGTCAAAGAATTGTGAATTGATTTTCATCCTAAGAGTATTATTTATATAAAGTCTCCCAACCAAAGATTATGAATGTTTTTAAGATGTCCATGGAAATATTGCATTTCGACTATATATGTTTTCAAAATGTTTATAGAATATTCATTTCATGCAATAGAGAAGTGAGCAATTTTTTGATGTTTTTCAGATATGCTATGCAACAATTTTAATACCAAAAACCATATGGAAATAATAATTTATTTAGGTATGAATTCGACTAGCAGATACGCATAGACATACAGGTTGTTTTTAAATTCATGCGACAAAATTAAGCATGTGAAATTTAAGATGAGTCTTCTCTACAACAAAATTTTCTCAGCCATCCCTTTTCGAGATATCACCCCTAAAAGGTAGTGACAAAAAAATCCTTGAACTTGCACGGCAATCCATGACACGTAAACTACGTTCACATAATTTGGCTGGAGGTTGTTGTTTCCAGCATTCAGCATTCATTATGAATCGTATGACATTTTAAATATTTCCTACCCAACTTAATAAAAAAAATATGAATTATGGTCCTTTTCATTCTCTTCAACATTGGATGAAATGGAGTAAGGACCCTCAATTTTTATGCTAGAGGGTTTTTTGTTTTCTTAAATAAGTACTTAAACAAAGATTTATTGAGTTTTCCACGAAAATGCTCATTTTTTCCGTTGTTTTATGATACTGGAAACAACAAACATTTTCAATGATTGAAATAGACACGGGGTGTTTTATGAATGAAAACATTCCATGTTTTTTGTTTCTCGTATCATGCTTCTTTGGTGTGCGGCCTGACAAAGAGCTATACCGGCTGTCAACGGAATATGGAAACACGGTATATAAGGTATCGACTTCGTTTTTTTTTATTCAACAAAGAGAAGATTTTTGAAGTACATTGGTTATATACCGGAAATGATTTTTTCAAATGGCGCAGTAGGTGTATTTCTTCATATTTTTATTGTAAATATCGATTTCAGTACAATATGTGTCACTTGTTAACATATAAGTTTAGTATTAGTGATTTTTTTTTAATTATTTCAGTTTCGTCCTAGATGAGTGAAAATGTCATCGTTGAATTTTCATTCCAACATCAGGGAAAAATTGACACCCCCAAAAAAAGCTAAGATTTCCTAGTTTTATCAGCCTGCAATATATTCGGAATGTTAATCTTTTTTTCTGAGATTAAATGCCTTGGAAAAAAGTATTATTAGAAAGGCCTTTTTTTCTGCTCAATTCGATACATAATAGATAAAAATCGAATTAATAATTATGAAGATACAATACTCTAAATCTGGCAATTTGGTCAGGTGACGCATATTGTGCTCTGGAAGTAAGATATAAATACAAATTCTAATATTTCGGTACGACCGGAAGTACTTCAAACAATAAATCTAAGTTAAATTTGAAAAAACGAAATCGATAACTTGAATACCACCTATTGAAATAAGAGCGTTTTTCCATATTCCGTTAATATAAATAAAATATAAAATGAAAAATAGGTTCTATGCGATCACGATGAGCGAATGCGAACTCCTATATCGGGCTCGGTCACGTGGTTACGAACCGCCGAACCGCCAAATGTTAAAATTCAAAGGGATAGCGGGTAGGGTTATAGACAGAAAGACATTCGAACTTGATCATTTCGTTAGAACACTGCTTCGTCAAAAGGTCAAGTCAAATATCGAGTGATTGTTTTTGCTTTAGCCTTAGCTTAGTGAATATACTATTTAGTGATTAGTGCTGTCACAATTAAAGAAGGTGAGTGCAAATGTTGCTTATGGTACCTATTCTAGTAAGTACAATTTCAATTTCTCCATAATATAGCTTTTCAAACGTAGCTGGTTCAGGTCTGGGCTCACTGTTATAAAATGAGATTTATTTATAATTTTCAAAAACGAATCTGCATCTTTGGATAAAAGCAGAATAGGTATTATGAAAATATCTTTTACAGATGGATCATCTATTAAGATCTATTGAATGATGTTTTTAGATAACCGTTCAAAAGTGAATATTATGTAATGTTGAATTATATAGGAACCTACTATTCCCGGTGTAGTAGTACCTAAATGTGTTCCTCCGATATGTGGTGGCACTAAGATATGCTAATTAATATAAAATTGGAGATTTGTTATCTATGGTCCGATATCTAGGTCGATTGAATGATATCTTTCAGAGGACTAACTAACACTATGATTAACTTTTGATTACTCTGATTATGTGATATTCTAGTATAGCTAACTTAATATATATAGTGTAGATTTGTTGATTTTCAAGATTTCATGGATTCCGATGATGAATAGAATTAAAACTGTATTTCGATTGTCATGATATCTTTAAGCTCTGTCTAATATGAATTAACTAGTTTTGATTACTTTTCTAATTTTGATATAATTTTATACTACTTCCTGTAAATTATACCTATAACATTTGTTCTACTGGAGAATATGTTGATTATTATTGTAAATTAGGTAGGTATATTGTAGTAGAAATTTGAAACCTTTCATATAATGATCATCTGAAGCAGTCTATCGAATGATATCTTTTGAATAACCGTTCTATTGAACTGTTATGTCTGTTATCACTATTCTGAATACTCTGTTTATTTAGATATTATCCCAGGTACAAGGTACCTGAAATCCGCTCTTTTTAAAATATGTTTATAATTTACACGATGATCGGTTTTGGAATCTTTCTTTCAAATATTTAAGGATAAATATTTCAAGATCATCTGAAATTTCAAATTATAGAATTTCATAATTTGCGTTGGAGATTTCGTAGGGCTCAAATTGTTACAGTATCTATTATAGAATTAATATTTTTCTGAATAAACTTGGTAGGTTTATCATCAAAGAAGTCAATTGATAGACCTCTTTGAGATATTGATTTAGTAATGAATAATACTCAACCACTCGACTTGAAAAACTTGCTGAAAAATATTATCATTAGTCAAAAGTCGAGCACAAAATAGATTCAATCAGGATTTGAAGAATAATTGAATGTCTTGAGCTTGAAATCTTCGAGAAAATGTTAAGATGTTTTTCAGATCATCTTAGATGAATTATAGCAGGAGGTATAAGCGTTTTCCATTTCTATTTAGAATGTTGTTTTTTCAGCTATCGTTTCAAAAATGATATTTATTCAATATACAATGTCAAAAAAATTAGCATTTATATAAAATATAGATTTAATTAACAATTTTGCAATTTTATCGATTTTGGAATTATCAATTGACATTTCTTGATCACCTTGAATTCAAAATATCATTTATTATCTTTCTGATGTTGTATTCGAAGGTCATATCATTACGAATAAGTCGAAATCTCAAAAAAGGAAATTTTCATAGCAAGCCTTGAATCCTTTGGAAAAATATGAGTGAGAAGCCTAATTCATTCACTAATTTTTCCATTTCTAAAAGTTTTTTCGACAACTCAAGCATTTACAAAAAAACATAAACAAAATGTGTTCCAAGCTCTTATTAATAGCATTTTATTGAACACAGCCAACAAAATTAAAATGCATCGAAATTGTTTTCTCGTGAATGATTGAGTTTTCGAAAAGAATTGTAGAAATAAAAGAGTAAGTATATGAATTGGGCTTTTCAGCCATGTTTTTTTAAAAGTAAAATTCTCATAAAAAAAGTTGTGAAAAAAATTGTTTCCGTTAATCTTTGGAAGGGTGTAACCTTCATTTTCACCATAGCATCACCTCTCAAATTTTCTCGGTGTTACCCTGTATTCATAAACTTTCAATTATTTCTATTTCTCAGAAAAAAACTGAACGCAATATAAAAGTACATTTTATAGTTTGAAAAAATTTTTTCATAATTTTCTGCAAAACTTTGATATTCTTTTGTTCTCTGTTGTGATTGTTTTTAAAAGTTGTACTTAATTGCGAAAAAAAATCACTTATTTTGATTTGTGTTGGTTCCAGAGGCTGTTTTAATCTGTTCGAGAGTGAAATCCTGGCAGATCTCAACGACACGACCCTAATAAGGCAATTCAAGACTGGTTACGCCTTGCAAACCAACGATACGAATATGAGAAAACGAAAAGCAAATCCTCACAAAGTGCCGATGCCTATGACATTCTTATTTATTTTTTTAATTGAACAAATTGTCTCGACTACATTGGTCATTGACACAATTTATATTTGATACATTTGAATTGTTTTATTTATGTTTTATATTATGAATATACCTATTTATTTTTTCATATCAGAACTTGTTTTTGCTTTCCTAACTGCTATGAGAGATTTCAACTGTGTAGATAAAATATTATAACTGATAATTTGCTGGGCCGCACACCACAGAAACATGAAAGGAGAAGTTTTCATTGATAAAATAAGACTCAAGGTGTTTTTATGAATGAAAATGCATACTTTTGAAGTCTCTCACCAAATCTCCTTAGGATAAACATGATCTTGAAACTAGCAAATGTCAATTTTCTTTGAATTTTTTTTACCATACAACCCTTCTTCGAAAAATCTAATGGAATAAATCAGTAACAGGTCTTAATATGACGTCTTTCAAATCATTATATCGTGCGTTCAAAAAAATTCGTGGTCAAGTGAGCTGTGGATTCTATTTTTCCTGAGAGTCTATGAGGAGAAAAATAGAATCCACAGCTTACTTGACCACGAATTTTTTTGAACGCACGTTATCAATATTGTTTTGGAATTGACAATAGTAAGATGTCAAAAATTATACAATGCAAAGACTTTTTAGGGACATTGAACAAAGGTTTATCTTATGTCATCTTATTACGTATACAATATCACCAACAATTTTCATAAATAATATTCCGCTTAATAGACGTCCAATTTCGATCATGACGGCAATGCTCCAAAAAACATCTACTATGTTATATATTTAAGAGGTTATGAGTGTGGATGTTTTTCGGATCATCTATATATTATCAGATTATTGATCAAGAAAACGACAAAAATCTAATGATATATAGACATTAGAGAGTCATCACAATAACATAAATCCTCAAACATCTATTACATGTCAAACGTGATACTAAGTTAGGATAAACTAAAAAAAAAAGAAATTTCACTGTTATAGAAAGACTTACTTTGACGTGAAATAGATCTCAAAAAGTAGTATTTTTTCAACGTAATCTCGCGGACATTTTTACGTCGAATCTAGGTTAGAAATTCATACATTTTGATGTTTTATAGATCATCTAATAATCTATTTTATATAGTCTATAAAATGTTTAAAAGATGTGTGTGTTTGTTTGTTTTTTGATTGGGCAGTGATCATGATTTATTTGCTTGTCAAATTTCCAACTAAAAGAAGAACTCTCCATTATGTTGGCAAAGTCAAAACTTGCAATAAGGCGGCTCTTATACAATTAATTTTTTGAGGAAATACAAAAGCGGATTTCGATATCCAGACATACAAGATATATCAACTGTTAAGAGATAAGATATTGTTTCCAAAATTCCGAATCCTCAGGCAGCACCAGGAACTTCCAGAACGGGTTCACTTCTCAGATTCAATGTGAAATTTGATGGATATAACATTCAAAGAGCGATCACACTACTATTCCAAAAAGTTATCTCGACCCAAAAAGTACCCAATGACTGGAAAAACAGCATAACGATATCAATCTACTAAAAGGGAAACAAAAACGATCCGGAAAATTATAGGATGATCTGCCTATTAAACAGCGTAAGTAAACTGATGACCAAAATCATTACAAAAAAATTGATGATCAGAATAAATGTTAGCGACGAAGAACAAGGCTTCAGACCAAATAGATCGACAATAGACGCAATTTTCATTCTCAGGCAAATGATCGAAAAGTCCATCGAATTTCAAAAACCTCTGTTTCTCTGTTTTGTAGATCTCAAGAAGGCATTTGATCGAGTTCGTATAGCCGACATCGTTGATATACTTCGAGAACACAGGACACCCGTAAATTACATTAACGTGATAAAAGAGCTCAATGGAAATAACCGAACACAAATCAAAACATCACAGGGGTTTACTGAACAAGGTCCAATACTAACAGGAGTCCGCCAATGTGATTGTCTAAGCCCATTCTTGTTTAACTTAATCATGGACAGGATAATTAAGAGTGTAAAAGAGGTATCTGGAGGATACAGGATGGGACTACGATCAATAAAAATACTATGCTATGCCGATGACGTAATCCTGATAGCCGATAATGAGGATGACTTACAACGACTGCTATATCGGTTCCAAACAACAGCCGAAAACCTCAATATCCAGATATCCTTGGAAAAAACGGAATCAATGGTCATAGCAAAGGAGCCAGTAAGATGTAAATTAGCTGTAAACGACAGAATCATTCACCAATGCATGCAATGCACATACTTAGGAGTCGAGATCACAAGCTCCAAAACCTTACAACAAGAAGTACGAACACAAGTGAATAAAGCCTCAAGAATCTCCGGTTATCTGAGAGACCTCATATGGAAGAACAAATATATATCTACCGATAGTAAAGTCCGCATATACAAAACAGTCGTAAGACCACTACTTACATATGCAGTGGAAACTCGAGCGGATACAGCAAAAACAAAGAACATGATGAGGGTAGCTGAGATGAAAACACTTAGAACCATTAAAGGAGTAAGCTTAAGGGACCAAATAAGGAGTGACGATATAAGAAAAGATCTGAACGTTCAAGACGTAGTGCGATTCACAAGATCGCGACGACGCTATTGGAGAGACCACATCGACAGAATGACGGATGATCGATGGGCGAAGTGGGCAAAGGATGAAAGACCAAACTCACGAAGACCTCTCGGCCGCCCCCCCAAGAGATGGCACGACAGCTGGACATCTGTTTCTCAAGAGGCTGATTAGTAGAAGAAACAAGACTAAGTCTTAAGAAAAGAGGAAGAAGAAGAAGAACATTCAATAAAACTTTTTGCAATAGTTACCTCATCGATATTATATTATTAAATTTATTATAGTATTAATTAAATTTATTATAGTATTAATTATGTATGTCCAAAAGTACCCCACCACTTGACCGAAGGTGCCCCACTATGGGGCAGTTTCGGACAAATGCACATTTTTTTAAAAACTGTTACTGATACTATATCAGTAAAGTCATTGCTTGAAAGATTGATTAAAGCCTTGAGAAGCTAACAAAGAATATAATAACATAATTCATGGGTCAATATTATCCTAAATTTTTGAATTATTGACTTCTGAAAAAATAAGTCCGAATCTGCCCCACCTTACCCTAATTACTGTACCGGGTTTTTCACTATAACTTGACCCCCCCTTTAACTTTGTTACTAATGGAGATAAAAAACAAGTTTTATACAAAAGTTTCACGAAATCAACAGAGGTTTTTTGATATGACTCCAGAAACTGAAATATATACAGGGTGGCCAACATATTGATGGCAACTCCATTTTTTCAAATGGAACACCCTGCATATTTTTCCATATTTGGTTAGCTCTTTTCCCCCTGATTAGGAGTGTATAACATATGTTGGTCTATCTCTTTTATTCTGAGAACCACAGGATTTCAAATTTTAAGAACCACCTGCCAAGATCTGTAATCATTTTACAAGTGGCAGAGTGCGTTTACTGAAAATGCTCATTTTTGGAGTTATAATAACGTCAATGGGAAGATATACAGGGTGAACAACATTGAATGCAACTATATTTTTTCAAATGGGACACCCTGTCCTGTATATTCTTTCTTTTTTTGAAAGGTATTTTCCTCCTGATCTTGAATATAAATGCGTATGTGGATGTGTCTCTTCAATTTTCAGAGTTTAAAAGTTTTGAAATGATGACACCCAATAAAAAAAATTTTGAAATACCTACGAAATTCTTTATATCCAAACAATCTACTTAAAAGCAATATTTTAGAATGAATCCTTAACAATTACTCAACCAATGAAAAATGATAATAAAGAAATTGCTCAAAATGACCAGCTTCATTCAATACACATAGTTGATATAGTTGTCCCAAGTTGTTTAGACTATTTTTGATAGCATTATTATGGCTCTGATTCAAGTCAGAAATTGAAGCTTCAGAATTTGTTTTAAATCTTTTTAATATTATCATAATTCTTTGTGCGTTGACGGTGTTAGTTCCGAATTATGGGTTTAATGTTGTTGATTTTATAGCATCAATATTATTCTCCGCTTTCATTGATTATCATTAGTGTTGAAGTTAATTTTTTCCTTCAGGAACGGCTATAAAAACGTGTCCAACGGTGTTAAATCGGGACTATTTGGTGGCCATGAAATGGGTGCGCCATTACCCATCCAAAGATCAAATTGGCCACTTAAATATTCAAGAACTTCCAAAACGCCTATGCCAGATAGTTCGAAGATTTGCAATTCTGTGGTTCTCAGAAGAGATAGACCAACATATGTTACATTTTCGAAATCAGGAAAAAAAGCTTACCAAATGTGGAAAAAATATACAGGGTGTTCCATTCGAAAAAATAAAATTGTCATCAGTATGTTGGCCACCCTGTATATATTTCAGTTTGTGGAGTCATATCAAAAAACTTCAGTTGATATCGTAAAACTTTTATACGAAACATTTTTTGTATCTCCTTCAGTAACAAAGTTAAGTTAGTCAAATTATAGTGAAAAACCCGGTACATTATAGCTTCTGTTCTATCTGTGGCATTGGTTCGAAAAAAGGTCAAATATTCCTGCAAATACCCGTCCTGTGAAAACTCTTATTATATCAATAACCCCCCAGGTAGTGAAAATAAAAGATGTTTTCATATTCCGACAGACCCTGCTGTGCGCACAATTTGGAAGGATATTTGTGAAATTAGTCCTTCCGAAAATGTCAACAATTTCCATTTATGTGATGATCATTTCACAGCCTCTGATTTCAGTAAAAACTACATTAAAGGTCATCTCTACAGAACAGCTGTCCCACAATTAACTCATTCACACGAACAAACTAGAAGCAGCAAGTTCCAGCCAAGATGTCTATTTCCTGATAACATTCCACAATTGCAAACTGTGAATAACACTCCAAATTCCATTGCCATCAATGTTCGTGATAATTCAACTGCCTTGAATAGTACCCAACCTAGTAGCAAGTCCTATGAATTCTTACTGGCTGATCAAGTTTATGCTGCTCATTCAAATCCTCAAGGTCAGCAAATTGTTCAGTATATTCCAAGTCCTCTGATGAAACTTTTGTGGTGCACCAAAGTTGTGTTGGTAACAGAAATCCTCCTAGTATAGAACCACATCCTAATAATTCAACATGTTCCAAGACCCGTACTGAAACTTCTGACCCCTATTCATTTATTCATGAAAAAGAAAATGGTTTTTTTTAAAACTTAGGTTAAAATAAGTCCGAACTGTCACCCGAACAGATGTCCATGTATAAAATTCATAGAAATGTTACTTTAAAACTATCCAGATTAAGATCATTATTGAAAAATCAAAGAGAGTAATTCAAATCATTGAAAAACTTGTACAAGAATGGTTGATTTCAGTTGATAAAGGAAGAAGTAAATGAAGTAACCAAGCAATTTATAATGTCACAATTTCGAAATTTTAATAAAGCCCCTACCAGTCGTAGATGGACTATCCAAGATAAATCTTTTGGGCTCTTTATTTATAAAAGGAGTCCTAAATTATATCTGAGTGACTCTGGAACTCTTAAACATTTACTAAGTTCAGTACCGTTTGATTGTGGGCTAACCAAACCTGTTTTGGAACATTTGAAGCTACAAGCTACTAAAATGTATTACGAACCAAAGCCCCAGAGCATTTCAGGTTTGGTAGATTTGGGCCCACTTGGGAGAACATCGACCCAAGCCAATCATGCCCTGGTTTTCATGATTAGGGGTATTGAAAAAAAGTTTAAAATGCCAGTGGCATATTTTTTCACGAGGGACACTGTCAAAGCTGTAGATCTCAAACAACTCATCATAAATGTTATTGAAGAACTTCAAAAGACAATGTTGAAGGGTAGTACGAACACAGCAGCAATTGCTTCTCTGACTCAATCTCATACTGACAACAAACCTTCTCCCTATCATTATGTTATTAATGGCGATCCAGTCGCGACGATTTTTGATGTCTCCCATCTGTTGAAAAATACCAGAAATGCCTTAATATACTGCAGGATAGAGTTCTTAAAAGGAAAGTTTGCTAGTATGGATCACATCTATGAAACTTTCCTTTTAGACAAAAAGAAACGAACGTATAAATGTTTAATTGAATTAAAAGATAGTGATTTCGATTTCAAAACAAATGGATTCATGAATATTGAAACTTTTCATGCTTCTGGAGATCTATCTCAAGAAGCATTACATACGCTGATTTTTACCATATCATCGACAAACTATTTGATTCTTTGAATAGTAATCACTTCAAAAATAATGACGGCAAGAAATTTCGGAATGCGTTATCAGACGAATCACCTCATTTGGAATATTGATCGTACATGTTGCCACAAATCCGTGATTGGAAAATTTTTGAGAAAAACGTTAATTAGAAATAATTTTAAATTTGTTGAAGGTTGGCAACTAACATTAAGGGCTGTAATCTTTTTGGTCAAATTAGGCAACATGGGGTTTTCAATACAAATCCTAGTTGTTTCCAGTTTGTGGCTGCTGCTTTGAAGACAATAATAATCAAGAATTTGATCGCACCAGTTAATAATAAAACTTCTAATTGCCAAGAGGATTATTGTAAATCTTTAGGAAATTTTGGGGAATTTTTGGATAAGTATTCAGAGGATATTGAAAATTGTAATGAGGAAAAAATTTTTTCGTTAGATTTGTCTGAAAATGTCGAGGAGATTTCTGAGGAAAACCTTGCATCACCAAATGTGGCAGGTTATATTTTTAAAAAGCTAAAAACTTCTTGTGAAGCATTACATCCGTAGCCGTAGCAATTTATGTTCAGATGTTACATCCAATGAACGTTACGTTATGTTTAAAGAAAATGATGATACCACCAGACTTAACTATGCCAGTCAAAAATTAATTAAATTTATCGATGGATTTCATGAAACAATGAGGCATTTTCTAAATATAAATTTCGCAGTAAGATATTTTTAGAGAGATTTTGAAAATAAATTTGAAAGTAGTCATTCACGAATACCGAAGATAATAATTGTCAAACTAAAACTTCAAGTAACAGTTATTCCAGAAAACGTAAGATGTTTGAGGACAGCAACATTGTTCCGAATAAATGAATAAATGAATCAAGAATATTTCAGAAAAGTCATATCTGCCAGCAAAGACAAATGTTAAACATCTTGGAACATACTGAATAAATTAACCGGAAAAGATATGAATAATGAGAGTGTTTTCAGGGAAGGTGAGGACCCTGAAGCTCTAGCGGAAAATTTCAGTCGTTTCTTCGCCAACGTTGATGTAAAATGCAATAGCAATTCAAATATATCGGAGCTAGGTACATCTTTCAGCTATCGCAATAATAAGTCCTTTTATTATTTTCCTGTGAATGAGAAGGAGTTAGTAAATGTTGTTCAAAAAATGAAAAGTAAAAACTCTTGTGGTTATGATGGCATACCCATAACTGCCATTAAGAACACAATTGATATAATTGCTAAACCTCTGACGCAAATCATAAACCGTGCTTTCAGTGAAGGTTCTTTTCCATCAGGCCTCAAATTGGCTGTAATTAAACCTCTTCACAATAAAGGAGACACTAGCGAAATTAGTAACTACCGTCCCATCAGCCAACACTTCATTTTCGAAAATATTTGAAAAAATTTTGGTTGATAGGTTCCTCAACTTTTTCCATAGGTTCGGTATATTTTCAAAAAACCAACATGGCTACTTGCGAGGTAAAGGCACGACAACGGCTCTTTATGAATTAACATCTTATATAATTGTAGCACTTAAAAATGGTGAGGTACCTATTGGACTTTTCCTTGACTTATCAAAAGCCTTCGATAATGTGAACCATGAAAGGCTCTTGAACAAATTACATTGCTATGGCATTCGTGATTGCCAGCTTGAATTGATACGTAGCTACCTGAGCAATAGAAAGCAGAGAGTTTCTGTTGATACGGGCGACAGGGTTCATATGTCCAAGGATGAGATAATTAATTCGGGTGTGCCTCAGGGAAGTGTTCTGGGGCCCCTACTTTTTTTAATATATATAAATGATCTGCCTGAGGTATTATCTGAGTTAATTATAAGAATTATCAAAATGCTACTTTTTATAGATGACGCGAATGCTCTAGTGAGAAATAAAGATCTGAATTCATGTATAGAGCAAACCCAAACAGCCTGATAAATGCATGGTGTGAACAAAACGGCCTCCACTTGAATGTTAATAAAACTGAGTGTGTTATGTTTAGGACCGTTCAATCAAGATAAACCTTTCCGCGAACAATTGATTTTAATAACAGCTCGATTGAAATTGCACAATCCATCAAATTTTTGGGAGTTCATGTTGACACTCATCTGAATTGGCATCAACATATTCATGAACTGAGTAAAAGATTGAATCAGGCTTTGTATATGATAAGAGTGTTATCACGCCGTGTGGATATTGGACTCTTGAGGACTGTCTTTTTCGCGAATTTTGATTCCCTACTTAGATATGGAATCGTTACTTGGGGTGGTAGTTCTGAGAGTTCTAAGATATTTCTACTTCAAAAATCTGCTCTGAGATCCATGCTTGGTTTGAGGTTTCGAGAGTCATGTAGGGGACGGTTCAAACAGAATAGAATTCCTACCTTTTTTGGAACATATATTCTAGAATGCATTTTCTTCGTGAAAAAAAATCCGCATTATTTTGAACATATATATAATAATAATAACACTAGGCGCAAAATTCCCTTCAATTTCCATTTACACACTTTGACACTGACAGAGAAAAATACCGACTATATGTGCATTAAATTATATAATAGTGTACCTAAAATCATTTTAGACATAAGCAATCACAAGAAGTTCAAAGAAAAGTTATTCGATTTAATTGTAAAAATAGAACCCTACTCGATTTGTGAATTTTTGAATTATCCAATGTAATCTGAATGTTTATACTTCGTTTGTTTTTTTGTGACGAGTTCTCATTTCTGTTTGTGATTCTGAGAATAAAGTTATTGTTATTGTTGTTAAACAAATGAAAATATAATTCATCATTTTTTTATAATCTTTTCAGATTTTGTATCATTTTACAATATGATCTGTGATGATGAAACCATATATTTTTATGTATTAGAAAATTTATTTTTGATTTTTTTTCAATTTTGTATATAGTGTTTTGTTTTTGAGTTTCATTAGACTTCACAGATAATGAATGTACTTGAGATGGATCGTTCGTACCTGACCACCACAAAATGAAGTTCTGTATTCTGTTAATTCACATGTATATATGTTATTGATTTATTTCAATTCATGAGTTTATCATATTTTTGTTACCAAAATGAAGTACTAGTAAATGCTGAATTCCTATGCATATGTTTTTGCTACATCGGTTTGTTTTACATGTATACTGAGTGTACCTGACATCAACTGACTCCACCAATGCTGAGTGTACCTGACCACAACTCCACAAAGTGATATAATACATTATTTTCGTTAACATGTATATATGTTTATATTTCGTTGATTCGTTTTGATATAAATTTAATTTTTTTATAACTTTGTTGTTACCTATTAATACTCCTAAGGACCCCTCAAAATACTAGTCCAATTTTCAGGACTGCCTCCTCCAGTATTGAATGTACCTGAGTTGAACACATTATTTTCGTTAACATGTATATATGTTTATATTTCGTTGATTCGTTTTGATATTATTTTGATTTTTTTATAACTTTGTTGTTACCTATTGATACTTTTAAGGACCCCTTAAAATGCTAGTCCAATTTTCAGGACTGCCACCTCCAGTATTGAATGTACCTGAGTTGAATACATTATTTTCGTTAACATGTATTTATGATTATATTCCGTTGATTAGTTTCGATATTATTTTGATTTTTTTATAACTTTGTTGTTACCTATTAATACTTTCAAGGACATCTTAAAATGCTAGTCCAATTTTCAGGACTGCCACCTCCAGTATTGAATGTACCTGAGTTGAATACATTATTTTCGTTAACATGTATTTATGATTATATTCCGTTGATTAGTTTCGATATTATTTTGATTTTTTTATAACTTTATTGTTACCTATTAATACTTTTAAGGACATCTTAAAATGCTAGTCCAATTTTCAGGACTGCCACCTCCAGTATTGAATGTACCTGAGTTGAATACGTTATTTTCGTTAACATGTATATATGATTATATTCCGTTGATTAGTTTCGATATTATTTTGATTTTTTTATAACTTTGTTGTTACCTATTAATACTCTTAAGGACCCCTTAGAATACTAGTCCAATTTTCAGGACTGCCACCTTCAATATTGAATGTATCTGAGTTGGATTATTCTTAAACCAGAATATCTCTACAGACTGATGTACTTCATACTACAGTATTACTGTGACCTGGTTGCTGATGTGATATATATTTAGAATTATATTACTGATATTCACTTTGATAACAACATAATTTATTTGCATAACATATTCACATAATGAGTATTTCTTTCAGATAAAAGATCAGAAGTGCAGACTGAAACATATTGTGTCAAACTTCAATCTATTAATGAAAAATAAATATAGTTACAATTATCAAATATTCGAATGTTCTGAATCTTTGCTTAATAAGTGAAGGATACTTGTTCCTTGTTTCAGAAAATGACATTGTTGGCCCTTATCACGATTTTTGGTAGTTTCTATCCTGACTATGGGCTATGGTGTTTTATTTTCCCATTCTATTGTATTAGTGTTAATGTGAAGTGACTATAGTGCTAATATTGGTGACTAGAGTTTACAAGACTTTGGATTACTTTCATATATTTATCTGTATAAGAAATTGAGAATTGCTTAGATTCATTTTACTAAAGTGTTGATTTATGTTCTGGTTTTTTTCACAACGCAATTTATTGAAATTGTAAGACATGAGAAAAAGTCATGACTTTTTGTAAGTAGCTTTTGATATAATGGTTAACGATTTCTCTAGAAAGAAATTTTACTTATTCGTTTTTCGGAAAACCGCCACCTGAATTATCACATTATTCATTCTACTCAGATGTTGATATTGTTTTTTATATATTTATTTGTGTATAACAAATGATTATATTTATTTTACTGTTGATTTTTTTAATTTTATGATAGTTTATACTCTGAAATATGTAGTTTAGTCAGATATTTTCACAACGCAATCTATTGAAATTGTAAAACTTTTGAAGGTTCTGACTTATTCTTAGTAGCAATTGATATCATGGTTAACGGTTTCTCTAGGAACAAATTTCATCAGTTTGTTTCAGAAAACCACTACCTAAATTATATTCACATCAATAATGTGAAACAAATGCTAATATTCATTTACCAATATTTTGTTTTCATGTATTGTAATCAAATGGAACAATTGTTAATAAAATAATTATTATTACATGGGCTTATATTTCAAATATTTCCTTTTGAATCTGCATTTCAAAATTCAAATTCGAGAGAGCAATTAATATACAAATTATTTTCTTTCTCCCTCTCTCTCTTTCGAACATAGAGCAATGATAAATTTTGGGTCCAAACCATAGGATCGAATTCTGCAATTCTTTCACCTGCCGTATGTCATATATTTCACCTAGCGACCACCCCTCGAAATGGAATCACCCCATTTATTTTTGATAGTTTAAGTGTCAGTTGCAGGAACGTCCATTAAAATTTAATGGTCCGTTAAACTCTTAATCCTCCATTATTACAAGGAACTAATGGAGGATTAAGGGTTTAATGGACCTTTAAATTCTAATGGACGTTCCTGCAACTGAGCATTAATGACAGGCGTGTTGTAAGGCCTCTACGAGCTGCTACTGGCAAGGGAGTGTTGCAAGCATTTTACGACCAGGTGGTGCTCAAGTTTGGTTGTCCCAAAACCGTCATAAGTGATAATGGATCCCAGTATGATGGACGACTGTTCAGAGGAAACCTCCAGGCGATGGGCATACGCCACAGGTTCGCTCCAGTGTACTCTCCCCAGTGTAACCCTGTAGAGAGGGCCAACCGGACGATCAAAACGATGATCGCACAATTCTGCGAAGGAGATCATCGAACATGGGACGAACATATAGGCGAGTTAATGTTCGCTCTGAATTCCGCCAAGCACGAGTCTACAGGCTTCACACCCGCGTTCCTGAATTTTGTCCGGGAAGTCAGATCTCTGGAAAATAACCGACGTATGGCCAGAACGGACGATGGGAACGATACTATGGAAGAACCGACGAGCCAAGGTTTGAACCAGTACGCAGACCGAATGAAGAGACTCCAGGACACCTATGAATTCGTCCGAGTACAGTTAGCCAGGGCTTTCACTCAACAGAGTCGGCACTATAACCTCAGAAGAAGGAAATGGTCTTGTAGGATAGGAGACCAAGTATGGCGCCGGGAGCATTCATTATCTTCTGCTGTGGATGGCTTTGCTTCTAAGCTAGCAGCAAAATATACAGGTCCGTATACCGTCGTTAAAGTTTGTTCCCCAGTGGTGTACGACCTCAAGGATACCGCCGGTAAAAATAATAATAATACTAGGCGCAAAATTCCCTTCAATTTCCCCTTACACACTTTGACACTGACAGAGAAAAATAACGACTATATGTGCATTAAATTATATCGCTCGTTTAAAACTACAACGTGTCACAGTGGCATAACTCGGTTTTGAATTATTACCACCATTATTTTAGTCACCGTACCCGAATCTATTTAGTGCAAAACCGTGGTATAATTCAAGCTAATACTGACAAAAGTGTGAGGAAAAGAGAGGGCATGTCACGATGTAGCGCTGTCCCGTTCGGCAGCTAAGCTTATTTCAACACCGCGCCACCTCAGTGCGACAGTGCAGTGCGCGGGAGTAGTCGCTCGCGGTTTAAGACAACAACGTGTCACGACCTGCATGACACCTTTTTGTAGTGAAGGTAAGTTATTTTATTACTTATTTATTTCATTCTATAATGTGTTACACTTTTTATGTCGCATTTTAGCATTAATAAAATAATTGATCGTACTTGTTCATCACTTTAATAACACGTTGTTCCTTTGAAAATAACGAAAATAAAATTGGTTTGTGTAAGCGTGTCACGTTGTATGTAATTAACTTTTATACTTATTTAAATTCACACTTCGTTTATAACAGGATGTCGCGGTACATCTTTGAAATATTGTTATTAAATCAAGAAATTCATCGTCTTGTCACATTGTTTATAATGATATTTTACTAATAAAGCTTTTTTTTCTTTCAAAATGGAACCACGATCAAGAAAAATATTAGAAATGGCGAATGAAAATCATCATCAAAATGAGGAAACTTCAGCAAAGCGTCGGCGTAGTAATTCTTCTAGCAGCTCCAGCTCACCTAGAAGCTCAGGTGAGGAATCTTTCATCGAAGATAGCGACGATTCCGTTAGAGACCCGAATTTCATCGTCAACAAAGTAATAGAAGAAAGTTCAGATGATGAAGAAGCTGACACCTCGAAAACGCTGCCTACAGTACCTCTAAACGAATTATCACAAGACTTAAAATAGTGCAGGCATAGAAAATTGTGTTTCCAGTTATATAGACCAACTCATAGGTACATCTGAAGTTCCTATTATTGCGGATTTAATATGCGATCAGGAAGAAAACATAAACACACCACAGGATGACGCTCGTGAAGACGCCGTGGCAAAGAATATTTAATTTAAAACAATTGAAATTAATCCGATAAAGAAGGGGAAAAAGAAACATAGACTAGAGGAAAAGTGGAAGAAAAATATCGCGAAGGAACTAAGAAACACCGGTCAATCCTACAATTTCATCAGGACTCAAAATAAGATTACCTACCTACTTCTAGAGTTAATTTTGAGACTGATACTGTGATAAAGAGAAGTGAGATTAATATTAGTACCTAGTTCTTTCCTCAAAAAAGAATGATTGTGATATTTCCTAGATCTGTTATAGATTCTCAAATAGTAAATATACCTTAGTTATTATGGTTGTTGCAAAAGAAGTACCTACCTAATTATAAGTATAAACTATGTACAGAAGCTGCCATTATAAACATGTTTACTAATTAAGTAAGTGTAATAAAAATAGTTAACGTTACCTTAGGTCAAGTACCTTGTGATACTTTAGCAGTATATTTCCATTCAAACCTTTGTTTTGTTACAAATTTTGTTGTATACAATATTATCTATATTTCTTTAATTCATAATACCAGTTCAAATTATTATTATTAGACGTAAGATTGATTAGACTGATAATTAAGGTTTCAAATTAGATACAAAAGACGCTATTTACTTATTTTTGTTATATCTGTTTGTTTAATTTTTTTTTTGTTTGTTTGTTTGATACCGATTATAAAACTTGTAAGATCCATTTCAAATAATGGTTTCTTTCAGTAAATACTCTTATTATAATTTCAATGTTATTATTCTGTACCACATTCTGAAATATCTTTATTTTATTACCTACAACGTGATGTGCCCCTATGTCAGTCAGTATGTTCATTATTTTCATGGAATAACGTGACATGTAGGGACTTTTTTTTTAAACTATAATTTCATAAAAAATATATGCATAAATCAATGATATTTTCGCTGAAATTGATAGTTTATTAGTGAAATTTGAAATGGAAATAAAAAAGTTTCGAAGTCATTTTCTCAAAATTGCAGTTTTTCGTTGTGCCACGTTGTAGTTTTAAATGAGCGATATAATAGTGTACCTAAAATCATTTCAGACATAAGCAATCACAAGAAGTTCAAAGAAGTACCTCCGAAAAATACATATCAAAGATTTGAAGCCATTTCGTGGGGACGAGGTCACAGAAGCGTCGTCGCGCTAGTGAACGTTTCCCAACCGCAAGATAGGTAGAGCATACAGTGTACGTTGTTTATTTTGTGTTGTGTCCTGTAATTTTACTTAACTGTTATCCCGTGACCCGTTTATTACAGAATATGGAAATTATCTTGATTTCCTCCACGTCGTCCGAAGACCGACCGACTTGCCTGGATATTGAGAACTTCCTCTCGTATCGCGTTGTACGATCCTTGGGCCAGGGTGGATTCGAAAAGGTGTTTGAGGTCGCTGGGAAGGATGGTACACCGAACCGGGCATTGAAGGTCATGCCCCTCAGTGAGTCCGCCCTCACTGAGAGAGAAATGTTGGCTCGGCTGAAGCACCCCAACGTCGCTACCTTATTCGATTTTACGATTTCGGATGGAGAGATCGGCTTGGTGCTGGAGTTGATGGAGGGTGACCTGTTTGAGATGGTTCAGAGGAGAGGACCTGTCCCATTGCCTAGGGGCCGTGATATCATGAGACAGGCATTCGCAGGATTGGCGGCCTGTCACCAGCAGAGGATTCTCCACAGGGATGTCAAGCCGGACAACATACTGGTGAAGGGATCGGGTCTGCCTGGCAGATTTCGGTTTGGCCCTGGAGTTGCCGACGTTTGACGCCACGACCACTTCGTGGGGTGGCACACTGCCATACATGGCCCCTGAGATGCTCCGCAATGTTTCGTTCGGGCTACCAGTAGATGTGTGGGCGATGGGGTTGGTGGCCTTGTACGTGACGACGGCAGTGACACCCTTCTACGGCGAGGAATCGGTGGAGGAAATATTGAGGGTGGAAGAAGGGTATAGCTGCCCAGAGCTGGAAAACCTGCCCACCGAATTCGCACACGGACTGAAGAGGTTCCTTCAGGTCGACGCCACCGCTCGCCCTTCGGCCGAATGGGGGATGAAATTTTTCCAAACGATGGGTGATAACGCTGAAAGCGAAAAAGTGGCCGCCGTTGAAGAAGACAGGAGCGACGTTATTGAGGTCACCCCAAGTCTGAACGAGACACTAAAACGCCAACCTGCGAAAGGAGGCTGGACTCCCAGCTGCCGAGCCAGGTTGCTACAATACCGGCCACCAGGTGACCGAACAAAAATGCGCCTTAAATTCCGCCTGCCCAATGGACAGATAAGGCGTCTGTGGTTACCGAGGGAGTAATCCCCATGAACCGGTTAGTTACCGTGGATGTCCTGGTTGACCCACCGAACGATTGCTCATGATAAATTTGAATTTCTAATGTCTGTTGTTTTAGGTACCTATGTCTCAGTCTGAGTGGGATTTGATCGACGCGGGGATCGTCAACTCGTCCCCAACCAGTAGCTTCGATGAATTGGTGGAGGAAGAATTCCAGGAATGGAAGAGTAAGCTGGAGGAAAAGCGACGGAACGCGTTCCTTCGAGACGCGGTTGGGGTCACCGAGGAACCTGCCTACCACTGACCGAAGAGGTACACCACATCCAGACCCAACGCTGGACATGGTCCCCAGCCAGGTACCTCCGCTCCACCACCATTTCCCAGAAAGCGGCAACCAACTACCGAAGAGGATCCAGAGCTTTCCACACCCCCGAAGCGACGACCCAAGAGCCCCCGATATGTCCTGTTGAGCAAGGACATGTGTTGGCGTTGTAGCTTGCCTGGACACAGCAGGAAGGTGTGCAGGAATAGACCGAAGTTATTCTGTTCGAGGTGTGGTTTGATAGGGGTAATGTCTCGGGAATGCGGCTGCTCACCCAGGAGTGGACCCCGACTAGAGATGCCACCGACAAGCAGGAGACCACCACCAGAGACCTCACTCAGAAGGACCCTTGCTGAAGCGTCCTCAACCGAAGCCACACCCCAACACCGGTCCACAGGGGTACAGTGTGATATCCTGCCGACACCGCCATACCTGAGGATGGGGGTACTGCCCCCCGGAGTATTCTTTTTCTGCTAAGATGGTAAGCATAACACCACGTGAGAGGTAATCCGAGAGTAAAAAAAAGGATAATTACCTTCAGTACTTATTTTTTTTGTGGAGGAAGGGGGGGTGTGTAATGAAGTGATTTTTCGCTCATTACTAATTTCCGTTTTCTGCTTTGATTTGCTGACCACCCTGTATATGATTTATTTCAGCTTCGTGGAAATAAACCGTGGAAGTCGCATTTCTGCATTCAGGGTTGTCTACGTTAATTCGCTAATTCCTGACCACCCTGTATACAGTTTGAGTAATTTTCATTTATATCACTAGAAGTATTTATGAATTGAAATATAATGAATTGCTGGTATAGATTACACTTTCCGTTGAACTCATGTAGGAATGTAATTAAGAATATTTAGTCGTTGGGCATTTCCGTGGAGAAAAGTGTTTTTCATTTCTTCAACTCCCGACCAGACTGTATGTTCTTCAGACGATTATCGTGTAGTAAGAGTCCGTAGTTTTGCCGATTACGTAAATTTCATATAATTCGTCATCTATACTATATCTATATATACTAATATTATAAAGAGGTAAAGTTTGTGTGTTTGTATATTTATTAAATTGTAAGGGCGAATCTCGGGATCTACTGAACCGATTTTAAAAATTCTTTCACCAATAGAAAGCCACATTATTAATGAGTGCCATAAGTTATATAAAAAGCCGAAAAATATAAAGGCTATTACGTGGTAGCCTGTTTTACAAAGTGACTCGGAGAAAAACCGTATGAAGGCCAAAGCAGCCGAAGGCGCGCGCGCGATGTTTTCGGTTTAGTTCGGTTCGCGTTCGTGCTCGCTTCGGGAGAAGGGGGCGTGGCCTTTTACATCTAAGCGCGGCAGCGCGGCTCTGGAGTCTGGACTGGGCTCACTCTCAGTCAGTCAGTCGCAGTCTCGTCACAGTATAGACACCTATACACCTGTCTATACTATGGTCGCGTGGTCGGCTCCGGACGTTTCCGAAATTGAATTTTTTGAAAGGTAATTAGTACACTTTCGACATTCGGCCACATAACAATGGAACGGATACTACTGATCCGTTCGTACGACACCAACGGGTGGTCAGTTTTTATCAATGAAAATATACCGAAATTAGTCAGAGACCAGAGACAAGCTTTTGATGCAATAATTGACAGTATGCTAAATAACAGAGGTTTAACATTCTTTCTCGACGCCCCGGGAGGCACTGGCAAAACGTTTCTCGCAAATTTGGTATTGGCAAAAGTAAGACAATCCGGAAGAAATGCACTAGCCGTTGCCTCTTCGGGGATTGCCGCTACTCTGTTAACTGATGGAAAAACAGCACACTCCACCTTTAAGCTACCTCTGACAGTCTCATTAGAGCAACAGTCAGTTAGATTAGATTAGATAGTGGTCGATCGGCACGTTGATTACCCTTCTGCACTGCGACCAATAAGGTCTTTTGTGCGTTACCATGCTAAAACTACGTTTTTCCCAGGAATCTAACCTCCTTAGCAGTCAGTTTGTTCTATACGTAAAAATGGGCCACTCGGGAAACATTTACAAGAAACATCATTAATTATATGGGACGAATGTTCCATGAGCCATAGAGCTCATGTTGAAGCATTAAACCGAACGCTCAAAGACTTCAGAAACTCTGATGCTGTAATGGGTGGCGTTACTTTTGTTTTCGCGGGCGATTTTCGGCAAACACTGCCTGTAGTAACGAAAGGAACACGCGCAGATGTCATCAGGGCATGCTTGAAAGCATCTCACTTATGGAGTTCGGTTGCATCACTCAATTTACGAACTAACATGAGGGCCCAGTTGAGCGACAACGACGATGACGACTTCCCGCGTCAACTACTCAATATGGCGAAGGAAAAATTGTCTCCCCTAACACCAACAGCAATGACATTAAACTTGATGAGACATTAGGACACATATTGCACAGGTTGGAACATCTTATTGACGCAATATATCCCGGCTTTGTTCTAGGGCAATATTGTCACCCAGAAATGAAACAGTCAATGAAATAAATAAACTCATTTTAGAGAAAATTCCCGGTCAGGTCAAACACTATGAGTCCATTGATAAGGTGTGCAGTATTGAGGAAACGGTGCACTATCCCCAAGAATTTTTAAATTTTTTGAACCCTTCTGGCTTACCTCCTCATGACCTCGTGTTAAAAGTTGGCATTCCTATCATGTCATTAAGAAACTTGAGCCCCCCAACATGTGTAATGGGACAAGGCTGCTTACCAAAGAGTTACGGGAAAATATAATCGTGGCGACCATTCTCACAGGGCCAGCAGTGGGACAACTGGCTTATATTCCGCGGATACCCATGATTCCCACTGATTTACCCATACCGTTCAAAAGGCTGCGGTTCCCAGTGAGGATCTCTTTCGCCCTCACTATTAATAAGTCCCAAGGTCAAACATTCTCTCTGGTGGGCATTGACCTGAGAAAGCCGTGTTTTTCCTATGGGCAATTATATGTTGGCTTATCTCGGGTTGGAAGTCCCGATAGACAATATATTTTGCTACCAAATGATGATATTACATCTAATATAGTTTACAGAGAAGTTTGGAACAATTTAAACTACCATAACCATACTAACTTTTCCCGCGACTTGGTTCTCATGGAATTCGTTTATCGCAAATCCCGCAAAGATGTTTTTTCTTTCGGACAGAATTACGTTCGAATTTTGTATTAGCATGAAAATACTAACTATACCTACGTATAACCCTCCTTTTGGCAGTTGGAAATTAAAAAATAACATTCTGTACTAAAAAAGGATTATTAATATTCCTATGCCCAAGGGCACGGGTCAGCTAGTAGGAAAATATAATTCAAATTATTTAGTCGTTGGGCATTTCCGTGGAGAAAAGTATTTTTCATTTCTTCGATTCCCAACCGGACTGTATATAGTTGAATAGGGTGAATTTATTCAATTACGTTTTGTACATAGGAAACCAGAATTTGGAAATAATTGTTTTGAATATAACCGTGTAATAATATACCGAAGAATAGGAATTGTTCATTCGATAGAATTGTATTTTATTTATTTACGTAATTTCCGACCAAACTGTATACAGCTTAGACAAACTTTGTGTGTGAAAGTAAAATGTAAGCGATTTCAAACACCGTAGAAATTATTTTATTTCAGTAGAAAATGTTATTTTTGATTTCTTCAATTTTATATTTCGATTCATTAACTTTTCCGTATTCCACGACAGCTGAATGAAACATAATTAGGTCAATTGAATAATACGTTCATGCAATTCTTGTATTTTCATTCCATTCAGAATTTCCAGAAAATTAATTCGAAAATTTATTCCTGCAGAAATAATAATTTAAATTATTCAGATCAAATTCAATTTCAATCCCATGTATAAAAACGAGAGTACGAGATGTAGTTTGTTGTTTTCCGTTTTTTCACACATGTCTCTCGCGTTTTTGTGGATTGCTAGTTTGATAAGGACGCTGGCTGCGTCTTTCCGTTTTTTCAATTCTCGATGATTTTCTGGAATGTTCTAGAAGCGGGAAAATGACGTCAAATGTGGTCAGCCAATCAAATGTAGCCGTTTCAATCCAACTATGTGATTTTTCCGAAATTTTGGCGCATGACACCCCCCACCTCATGGGGTTAATAAAACCATTGACCGAGGGCATTTTATTCATTCTTAGTTAAATTCTTAGTCAGTTTCTTCGCTAAATACCTCGCTTAATTTTCGCTATTGCTTTCTAAGTAAAAGTTTTGGTAGCTTTCTTGAAAGGTTCCATTTCGAGTTTTCCGGTATTCACCGTTTTATTTTTCGTTCAGAAAATAATTTTAACTTTACTTTTATTTACCGACCGCGAGTGTGTGAAGTGCTCCTGGTAAGACTTTTTGAGCTAATTATTTCCCGTTATTTGTTCTTTTCTCTGTAGTCTACTGTATATTACGGAATTTCTATTGATAATATTTTACCGTTGAACGATTGGTCAATTTTCTTTCGGTTCAATTTTAATATCGTGTTTTATTTAATTTTTCCGCCGTCCCCAGTGTATCAGGTGAGGTTCGTTACCTATTGTTGGCCTAGCTCGAATGGTAACCTCCTAAACTGTTACGTGGGTTTGACTGATATTTATTTTGCGAAAGTAAATTAATATCGTGTTTTATTTGATTTTTCCGCCGTCCCCAGTGTATCAGGTGAGGTTCGTTACCTATTGTTGGCCTAGCTCGAATGGTAACCTCCTAAACTGTTACGTGGGTTTGACTGATATTTATTTTGCGAAAGTGAATTAATATCGTGTTTTATTTAATTTTTCCGCCGTCCCCAGTGTATCAGGTGAGGTTCGTTACCTATTGTTGGCCTAGCTCGAATGGTAGACTCCTAAACTGTAACGTGGGTTTGACTGATATTTATTTTGCGAAAGTGAATTAATATCGTGTTTTTATTTAATTTTCCGCCGTCCCCAGTGTATCAGGTGAGGTTTATTACCTATAGTTGGCCTAGCTCGAATGGTAACCTCCTAAACTGTTACTTGGGTTTGACTGATATTTATTTTGCGAGAGTGAATTAATATCGTGATTTTATTTAATTTTCTGCCGTCCCCAGTGTATCAGGTGAGTTTCGTTACCTTTTGTTGGCCTAGCTCGAATGGTAACCTCCTAAACTGTTACTTGGGTTTGACTGATATTTATTTTGCGAGAGTAAATTAATATCGTGTTTTATTTAATTTTCCGCCGTCCCCAGTGTATCAGGTGTGGTTCGGTTTCCTATTGTTGGCCTAGCTCGAATGGTAACCTCCTAAACTGTTACTTGGGTTTGACTGAGATTTTTCTCGCAACAATCCGATTAAGAAATTGTTCCCGTTGCTTATTCTATTTCTTTGAGTCGACCATCATTCTTCGGCTGTGAATTAATTCTGCGAGTATCGTTTTTTTTATTTTATTTACTTATTTTCCGCAGTTATCTGGGTAATTGATTGCGAATTTCATTCCGGTTTAATTGTTTTCTTTAAACCGTCCCCGGTGTGTCAGGTGATATCGGTTACCTATTGTTGGCCTAGCTCGAATGGTAACCTCCTAAACTGTCATTTGGGTTTGACGCTGACTTCCGACATTTATTCTTGTTTATCAATTACCAGAGACGGTTTATTAGTTTGTTTGTTAAGTATTGTTCATTAGTTTGATAGAATACAGAGAATAGAATAGAACAAGACCGTTTGGCTCATATAATTTGAAAAGTACTGGTATATGCTCTAACCTCCAAACCTTTGATTACCGAGTTATTTCTCCGACCACTTATTTTATTTACCTCTCACGTCGTATGCTCTTCTGACTCGTCGTCTGCAGTTTGTAAATAATTATTTTATTACAGCTCAAGAGGAGAACCACACATTTTTTCATTTTGTTAATCTTGTACATAATAAAGAATTGTTATTTTGTTTTACATTATATTGTATATAGTTTTGTGTGTGTTTTACTCTACTGCTTGTCTTCTCTGCCATTTAGAAACAACCCTCAAGTAATCGCTTACACCTTAGATTACAATAGATCCCTTCTCCAACTGTATAAAGGCTACTCAGGTTTTATTGTGCGACATCCGGCAAGGCGTTGCGACCTTGTAAAACCTATCGCAACTGGCGCTCGAGCAACCGAAGTTTAATATTGAAATTAACTGTAAGCAAAAAGGGTCGTTACAAGGGTTCAATGTGGATGGAATTCGATGACGTAAAGAAAAACGCAGAGAAAACAGAAAGGTCGCTTTAAATTGAGCCTCATTCATTTATATATGTTGCAACTGACTGAATCCTAGTTCTTATAGATTTTTAATTTTTTGTGTTATCTACATGAAACATCTTATTTCTGTTTTTGTTTTCATTGAAATTTTTTTTATCGTTTCTTATTGGCATATTCCATGACGATATCAGCGCCAAGGTGGCGAGAATCGAAGCTGAGCTAAAATAGTAGTAAATGTAAACAATCTTGTTTTGGACAGATAAGTCATTGGAGTTTCATCGAAATTTTTACGAATAATCTGAAAATTAATATGGAGTTGGAATCTTTGTGGAATTATTTTGTGATTTAATCAATATTTCAATCATTTTATCACTAATATTCAAGTGTTTAATCAATATAAAGGTTACAAGTCAGTAAGTCTAGTTGTAGATGTTGTCAATCTTAAACTATATGAAAAAAAATTTCTTTCAGTTCATTTATATTGTACATGTATACACGTAGGTATATGAAGTGAAGTGCAGCCGTTAGAATTTCTGGAAATTTTGTTTTAACCTTTAATTCTAGAGCCCCAGTAGAAGGAGAAGTTCGAGAAGAAGTTCTGAATGCATGTCATATTATAATGTGTTGGAAAACAAATTGTGGGTCCAGTTTCATAGACATTTGCTCTTTGTGTTTAAAAACTATTGCCCTAGCCCTTAATACAGAACCTCATGAAATTGATGGACCATTGATTGTGGAGAGTGATAAAGTAAAACAAAACTAATATGCACGATATGTTCTTGCTAAGGTGGAGTGAGGAGGAACTGTAAACATATAATTACAGTTGTTTTAATTGGATTGATCAGGTACATGATGTTCCTATTCATCCATGACAGAATCATGTGGAAACTCATGGTTTTTTCTCCTTTCCTGCTGCGTGTTTCTTTATCGGGGAAAAAACTTTCTAAACTTGAAGAAATATCACATCCAGAATTAAAGTGCTTATGGAATTAGCAGAAGGCTGATATAAGAAAATAAGGGTTCGTTTATAGAAAATATGCCTTGCTCAAAAAACAAATTTGCTGTATCGTCCTATAGTATAAATCAAGAAGATAATACATATGTAGAAATATTTTATGAACTCTTTACCAACTCTGCAATAGCCAAGTACAGGTTTGTGAAATAATATGTTGTATGTGTACTGTTTAATTTTCATAAAAATAGCGTGCGTGTCCATGTCTTATTAGTTTCTAGGGTGATTCGTTAATATAAAAAGACAGTCGAAAAATAAATCAGTCAATTCATCAGAAGCTTTTCAATTTTTATCCTAAAATAATCAATTCTAAAAAGAATATTCGTTGAGTGACCAGGACCGACCTACAGTATTGTTCAATTCTTCGTTTCCTAATAAAAACCAGAAACACAAATATTTATGTGTTCATCTTATTGAATGGATACATAATTTGGTCCAATTCGAGCCGTATTTGAGAGTGAAGGTTGATTTCAATTTCCATCCCGAGGAGTAGTGAAGACGTTTGCTGTTTCATGGTTGGATTTTAATCACCCCCAGAAGACAGAGGAATCGGGTGACAGCTGGTTGTTTAATACTTCTACTGAGCGAGTTCATCGCTGAATTTTCGGTAAGTAGCACTATCATCGTGCAAATTTCGTCTCATTTTTATTGAGCTTTGTTTTCTACTGTGCTTATAACAATTACAATGTCTGAAGATAATTCAAAATCGAGTGAAGTCGATGATGAAGTGAGAACTCTGATTAAAAACAGAGGTATAGTTAAAGCCAAGATGACTAGAATGGAACATTGGTTCAAACAAGATAAACCTCTTGATATTGTTCAATGTAAATTACGTTTGGAACAACTAATGCAAATTTTCAAAGACTATGACAATTTTCAAACTGAATTAGAGGTTATGAATTATGAATCACATCATCAAGACAGAGAAATTATGGAAGATAAATATTTTGATTTGATTTCTTTTGTAACTAAAATTGTTAATCAGTCTGAGGACACTCAACAATCCAATTCTTCAACTGATAATCGGTCTACAATATCTCATTCAAGTATAAAGTTACCTGAAATTTCTATTCCAAATTTCTCGGGCGATATCAAACACTGGCCAAGCTTCTTCGAACTATTTACTGCACTGATAACAAATAATCAAAAATTATCTAATGTTCAAAAATTAATGTATCTGAAATCTGCTCTAACAGGGGAGCCATTACAACTCATAGAAAATTTGGAAGTGATCGGGTTGAACTTTCCCATAGCTATTAATACGTTGAGGGATAGATTCGATAATAAATACCTAATTGTTAACGCATATATAAGAAATTTACTGAATGTTCCATCCTTAACAAAAGGTAATGATAACAATCTGAAAAACTTTATTTCACAAATTAAAACAAATTTGGCAGCTTTAAACACCTATAATTTATCAGAAAAACTTACTGACTTGATCCTCATTCAAATTTTCACACAGAAGCTAGATTTTGGTTTAAGAAAAGAATTTGAAAGGGAAAGAAATGTTCGCGATTTTCCAACGCTCCCAGAATTTATACAATTTTTAGAAAGAAAATATAAGGTTCTCGAAAATTTGAGTGAGTCAACTCAAAATTCAAAATTAAATTCTTCGCACAAAAATAATAATACTTCTCGTAGTTCTTATCATGTTGATACTTCAGATAAAACTAAATTCTTCAAATGTTTCATCTGTGGTACCGATGAGCACAGAATATATTCCTGTAAAAGGTTCCTGAATTTATCTCCAAACGATCGTCATGCTGCTGCTAAAGCAAAAAATGCCTGTTTGAATTGTCTTTCATTAGGCCATACTGTTCAGTCATGTTCTAGTCAACGCAAATGTTCCAATTGTCAAAGGTCTCATCATAGTTTATTGCATTTCAATAAGAATTCATCTCGAAATTCATTTTCCCATTCCAGATCTCATGATGAACCATCCAGATCAACTAGTTCGACGCAAGCATCTTCCCATTTATCCACTAGTGCTCAACCATACATTCCAGTGCGAGAAGAGGTTGATTCTTCTGCTCAAAATTTGTCTTCTCTTTCAGTACAGTCCTCTAATAATGAAGTGCTTCTAGCTACGGCATGTGTCAAATTGTATAATTCACACAACCAGACAATTATAGCTCGTTGTTTGACAGACTCAGCAAGTCAAACATCATTTGTAACTGAAGATTTATTTAAAAAACTCAATCTCAAAACTTATGACCAGAAAATTCAAATTTCCGGTATCTCTCAAAGTTGTTCTATGTCAAATAGAATGATTGATCTAAAAATTCACTCATTGGTACACACCGACCGAAAATTTAGTCTTTCTTGTGCTGTTCTTAAAACTATAACTTGTAAACAACCACAGTTACCAATTAGTTTGAGTTCTATTCCTATTCCAATGAACATTCAATTAGCAGATATCCATTTCAACACTCCATCTAATGTTGATATACTTTTGGGTGCAGACATATACTTTGACATCATTACTGATGGTATAATTAAATTAGGTCCTGGATTGCCTGTTCTTCAAAATTCACATCTAGGATATTTAATTGCTGGAAATATTCCTCAGTCAGGATGCATGTCTCGTGCAACTCATTTAACTGCATCACAATATTTATTCGAATGTACAGAATCTACTGCCAATCCAGATGATATGTTGAATGATACTTTAATCAAATTTTGGGAAATTGAAGAAGTACAAATTCAATCTGAATCTATATTGACTCAAGCAGACCAACAAGCTGAACAAATATTCAAAGACACAACCATTCGGTTGCCGTCTGGTAGATTTCAGGTTGACCTACCATTCAAAGGTCCAAATGAACCTTCCAAACGAGGTGATTCATTCTCTCAAGCAAAAAAGAGATTTTTAAATTTAGAAAAGAGACTTGAAAGTTTCCCTGAACGAAAGGCCCAATATTCAGAATTCATCAATGAATATTTATCCTTAGGACATGCAGCAATTGTACCTTTAACTCTAACCAATGAATTGTCCCTTAACAAATATTTCGTACCTCATCATTGTGTCATTCGTGATCAAAGTATCACAACTAAGCTTCGTGTAGTATTTGATGGTTCTATGAAAACATCAACTGGTTTTTCTCTTAATGATATTATGCTTAAAGTTTATACTGTACAACCAGACCTTTTCGATATATTAATACGTTTTCGTACATTCAGGTACGTTCTTATTGCTGACATTGAAAAAATGTTTAGGCAAATTCAAATAAATCCTAATCACACATATTTATTGAACATCTTGTGGCGCGACAATCCTCAAGATGAACTGAAATGTATAGAATTGAAAACAGTTACTTATGGCACAAATTCAGCCCCCTTCTTAAGTACAAGATGCTTAAAAGAACTAGCAATGCAAAATAGGGAGAAATTTCCTCTCGCATGCGAAGCAATTCTGAACTCCTGTTATGTGGATGATTTTCTTTTTGGCTGTCATGATGTATCAACTTTGATTGAGGCTCACCATCAACTCACTAATTGCTTACAATCAGCTTGCATATCACTCCACAAGTGGGGTTCAAATTCTCAGGAATTCTTCAGTTCTATTTCAAAAAATTCTCACAAGGAAAATTATACTTTAGATTCAGGAAAATCTTGAAACAAAATTTTAGGTATGCTATGGGATTCGCGTTCTGATAATTTTAGAATTGCATTGCCAAAATTTTCAATGAAAGAATCTTATAGTAAACGAGAAGTTCTCTCCACCATTGCATCCATTTATGATCCTCTAGGAATCATAAATCCTTTTGTTGTTAGTTTGAAAATTCTCTTGCAAAAAATTTGGATTTCAAAAATTGGATGGGATGAAAACATAAGTTCAGAACTTCTTTTTGATTGGAAGACTGCCTTAAAAGGTCTTTCAATGCTTTCCCAATTAAAAATTCCAAGAACTATTCTTCAATTTGAATCAAAAATTTTACGACATGAAATTCACGGATTTGCCGATGCCAGCTCTCAGGCATATGGAGCCTGTATTTATTTAAGGACAGTCTATTTGAATAAATCTGTCTCTTCACAGCTGATAACAGCTAAAAGTCGTGTTGCACCATTGAAAATCTTATCTATACCTAAACTAGAATTGATGGGAGTTGTACTCTTATCAAAACTCATTTCAAAAATCTCTAATTCATTGTCATCTCACTTACAAAATATTTATTCCATTAATCTATGGTCTGATTCAGAAATAGTGTTAGCATGGATCCGATCTCATCCATTCCGTTGGTCTGTGTTTGTTTCTAATAGGGTAGTTCAAATCCAAGAAAATTCAAAAGGTGCCACATGGAGACATATAAGTTCCAAACTCAATCCTGCTGATTTACTCTCCAGAGGTATATTGCCAGCACAATTGATAGTCTCAGATTTGTGGTGGCACGGTCCCAGTTTCTTTTTTCAACCAGACCTTGATTTGACCCAATTCAATGTCAAGGAATTCATTGGTAATCTTCCAGAGCTAAAGAAAACTGTTCACTTCGTTCAAAACACTTTGGATATTTATGATGTTTTCACGCAGTATTCTGATTTATTTCACTTATAAAGGGTAATGGCCTATTGCCTCAGATTCATTCAAAATTGCAGAAGACCATTCAAAAAATTAATTGATTCGTTTTCTGTTACTGAACTCAATTCTGCAGAGATGAAAATTGTTGAAGTTACTCAACGACGGTATTTTTCCTGTGAAATAGAAAATATAAAGAACGGAAAGATATTGAAAAACAAAGTTATTCAAAAACTCAATCCATTTATCGATTCCATAGGTATTCTGAGAGTTGGAGGTAGACTCTCAAATGCTATTCTTCCCTTCAATCAAAGGTTTCCCATATTACTTCCTTCTAAAAATCATATTTCAACACTTTTATTGAAATCAGAACATTTGGGACTATTGCATGCAGGTCCTCAAAACACGCTTTCGAGTATCAGACTTAAATATTGGCCACTAGATGGACTGAGAGAAATAAAACGTGTTATTAATAAATGTCATACTTGTTATAAATTCAAACCACAATTGTGTTCACAATTAATGGGAGATCTTCCGAAGGAAAGACTTCAAGTATCACGCCCTTTCACAAACACCTCTGTTGACTTTGGGGGTCCTTATTTAATAAAATCTTCTCCGCTGAGAAGGTCTCCACTTATGAAATGCTATATGGCAGTGTTTGTTTGTATGACAACTCGTGCAGTTCACATCGAATTGGTTTCAGGGTTAAGTACAGAGTCATTTCTACTCACTCTAAAAAGATTCATAGCTAGACGTGGAAATCCTTCTATAATATTCTCTGACAATGCCACTAATTTCCTGGGCGCAAAAAACCAGTTGAAGGAATTAAATGAATTCTTCAAAAAACCTGGAACTTCTGAAATATTGCAAAGGTATGCTGTTCAAAACAATATTCAGTGGAAATTTATTCCCTCTCGTTCACCTCATCATGGTGGCCTGTGGGAGGCAGCCATTAAGAGCGCAAAATATCATCTCATAAGAATTATAAAAAATTATATTTTCACTTTCGAGGAATTTAGTACTGTACTAGCCCAAATTGAGGCAGTACTTAATTCACGCCCCATCTGTGGCATTTCCAATGACCCTTCAGATTTTAACGTTTTAACACCAGGACATTTTTTGATTGGGACTAGTTTGACAACTTATCCAGAAAAAGATATCACTTGTTCTCCAATGAATAGATTATCGCTTTGGCAGAAATGCGGCCAAATTCAACAGCATTTCTGGGCACGTTGGAAAACCGACTACTTGAATAGATTACAAAATAGACCTAAATGGTTCATTCCTTATAATAATATTCATGTAAATGATATTGTATTATTGAAGGATGAAGCAACACCTCCACTCAAATGGCCACTAGCACGTGTTATTGAATTGATTAAGGGCAAAGACTCACGCGTTCGTATTGTCAAAGTTAAAACTCAAGGAGGAACATTCACTAGATCTATCACTAAAATATGCCCTCTTCCATATTGCGATAACAATATTGAATCTTAATATGAAGTGTAATATATCGTAATTTTAGAACTCTTTATTTTCAATTCTTAACCTCAACTGTTCAGCCCGGGGAGTATGTTTAATTTTCATGAAAATAGCGTGCGTGTCCATGTCATATTAGTTTCTAGGGTGATTCGTTAATATAAAAAGACAGTCGAAAAATAAATCAGTCAATTCATCAGAAGCTTTTCAATTTTTATCCTAAAATAATCAATTCTAAAAAGAATATTCGTTGAGTGACCAGGACCGACCTACAGTATTGTTCAATTCTTCGTTCCCTAATAAAAACCAGAAACACAAATATTTATGTGTTCATCTTATTGAATGGATACATGTACCTTGATTTTAAATGATCCTAAGAAGTTGAGATAGCTTGTCGTAATCTGCTGTAATATCAAAACCTTCGATACAAATTCTGACGTAAGAGGTTAAAGCGGCAATATGAATTACTTTCCTATATTTATTGGAGTAAATAAGTGTAGGATATAAAAGGATATCCAATTGATATATAATTGTGGTGACTAGGATTGGTACTCAATAATACAACACTGATTATACTCTAAACTCTATTTATTCAACACCTCTCTGTTAAATAACTGAACTCTGATAATCTATACACAAAATACGATATGCTCACAAGGCTTGCTGGCAATCGAATCACTCATCGTACCGTTGGTGGTACATTGTATTGCCACCCTGTACTAAGGGTAGGGGTAGGCGTTCAATACGCATGTATCGACAAAGCTTATTCTTTACACTCCCTCCCTTTGTCGATTACATCAACTCTATTTTAAATTATTTATTAAATTGAACTCTTAATTATTAAACAACATAAACAATATAATGTATATTTATGATAAGGCCAATGAACTAATCATTTGGCATCAGCTGGGAATTTTTAGTCCTTCGCATCGTTGCAATTACTGATCTGTGAACATACAAAAACAAATTACTCATATATACAAATATAGTATGTACTTTTGTACATATATGAAATATATATACACTCTCATATATATTATTCTCTGAATTTTCATCTATATATAATATTAATAATTTTGTCTCTCAAGTACTCATGTCTACTCTGCGGCAAAGGCTTAGTCATTATGTCTGCCAAGTTTTCATCGGTGGGTACCCAGCTAACTTTAACCTTCTTTTCCTCTACGCACTGTTTCACAAAATCTCCATGAGTTATTGCCATGTTTTTTCTAGTTCCAGTTCTCTCTCTGAATACTAACTCATTCTTAATTTCTTCGACACTCTGATCGAAAGTTTTGAGTTTATGGCTTCCATCTTTCTCTGTACAATCTTTAGCTGATTTGTTATCACACCACAATGTGATTGGATAAAACGTGTGCCCAATGATATATCTGATAGATTTATCGAGTGATATCAACTCTTGGCTAGCGTCACTCATTGCTAGGTATTCTGCTTGACAGGTAGAAGTCGTGACAGTAGACTGTTTATGACTTCTCCAAGTTATTAAATCTCCGAATAACTTGATGACATAACCTCCTGTGGATTTTGAATCCTCACAATCTCTGAAGCTTGCATCTGAAAATGCTTCCAAATTCTCTGTGGTGGATAGGAACTTAATACCCAAGTCAGTTGTGCCTCTCAGGTATCTAAGAACTCTTTTTACCTCTATCCAGTCATCTTCAGTAGGGTCTATCTGTTTTCTCGCTAGATAGTTTATCGCATATGCTATATCTGGTCGAGTTGCATTAGCTAAATACATCAAACTACCTATAGCTTCTCTGAATGGTACTCTCTTAAACTCAGTTGGTTCCTCTGAACATTCTGAGCTGCTTTTACGCTTCTTGTTCCTATAGTCTACCTGACGGGTTACCATAGGTGTACTCTGTGGTTTTGACTCATGCATGTTGAATCTTTCTAAAACTCTCTCTGTATACGAAGTTTGGTGTAACATCATATTTCTTCTTTCTCTATCTCTATGTATAGTAATACCTAAGAATTGTTTGGGTTCACCTAAATCTTTCATTTCAAACACATTTCCCAAATGTGATTTTATTTCATTTAGTTTCTCTGGATCATTACTTGCTATCAGCATGTCGTCTACGTACAGTATTACTATAGCTAGTTTCCCATTATATCTCCAGGTGAACAAACAGGGATCATGAAGATCATTCTCTAAACCAAGTTTTCGTGCTTCCTCTGAAAATCTCTTATTCCACAACTTGGGACTAACTCTCAGACCATATAAAGATTTCTTCAATTTGCAAACTTTCTCTCGTTTGATGTTATCTGAAACATTTAAACCCTCTGGGATTTCCATGAAGATCTCTTCTTCAAGTTCTCCATTTAGGAACGCCGTTTTGACGTCCATTTGACATGCATCTAAGTTCTCTTTATTGATTATGGATAGAACTGCTCGAATCAAGGACAATCTTGATACTGGAGCATATGTTTCTTTGAGACCATAAACATTTTTATCTTTGAATCCCCGTGAGACAAGTCTTGCTTTGTATTTAATTGACTCATTGCTCTCGACCTTCTTTTTGAACACCCATTTGGAGTCAATAATATTTGGTCTCTTACCAAGAATATCTAATTTAGGTCGGTCTACAATAATCCAGACTGCATTTTCTTCCATAGAGTCTAACTCTTCTCTAATCGCTTGTTTCCATAACTCTCTATCCTCGGAGTTCATTGCTTCTACAAAAGTTATTGGATCTTTTTGAATTGAAGCTAATAATATATGCTCAAGTTCATCTTCATTCATCTCATCAACTCTAGTGTAACGAGCAAAGCTAATGTCTTCAATTTTCTTAGCTTTACTTCTCGTAATTGGACCATCAATTTTAGGTGGTAACTCTGAATTTGTCTCTTTCCTCATACCCTCTCTACTTTCTACTGATTTTATTTTCTCAAACATACTACTCTTATTAGACTCAATTGTGTGTACCTCTGAATTTATTTTCTTTGGTCTACCTCTTTTTCTAGGCTCAGATGTGTTCGCCTCTGATTGATCTATTTCTGTTATTTCATCGACAACAGTGAATTCAGTTGTTTTATCTGATCCACTTTCAGTACTCAACTCTTTACTCTGACTTTTTAAATAAACATCCTTGTATACCAATCTCTCTATAAATCTTACATGTCTCGATTCGATAAATTTTCTCGTGGAAGGATGCCATAAAATGTATCCTGTGGATGTATGACCAACCAATATGGTTTTAATTGATACATTGCTGAATTTTGTTTCAACAAAGGGTAATTTAGCGTATGCAATACATCCAAACCTTCTAATTTTGTCTAAATGACAGTTTGCTCTTGGTGAAAATTTAACTAACGGTACCTCATAATTGATTGACTTATGTGGAGTTCTATTATAAGTGTGAACAGCTGTTTCAGCAGCTAGTTCCCACATGCTTTGTGGTAAGCCAGAATCACACATAAACGCTCTTATTGTTCTCTGAATAGATTTGTTAAATCTCTCGGCTGTACCGTTCAGCTCAGGAGTATACGGTGGACCACTATCTGACTCAATTTTTTCTCTTTTCATTATTTCTGCAAACTTTCCACCTGTGAACTCAGTACCTCTGTCTGATCTAACATAGCAGACTTTCGCATCTATACCTAGTAGGTTACGTGCAGAACTCAAAAACCTCTCAAACGCTTGACCTGATTCATCTTTAGATTTTAAACATATATGTTGGTATACCTAGAATAATCGTCTATGAAAACAATTATATACCTCTTTTGACCAGGCCATGAAATAGGTTTAATTGGCCCCATAACATCTGAATTAATTAATTTAAGCGGCCTGTCAGCTCTACTTCTGATTTGTTTAAATGGAAGTTTTTCCATTTTTGATAATATACAAACTTCACACTCTTTAATTGAATCGTCAAATTTTACATGTTCTAATCTCTTATCTCTCTTTTGTATCATTTTCAAATAATTAAACGAAGCATGCCCAAGCCTCTGATGCCATAGCATAGCTTCACTCTGAATTTTAGTTAACAACGCATTTACTGATAGATTTTCATCTAATGTTTCTCTTAGACTCTCTAAACTCTTCAAATCATCTATTTTAACTATTTCGTAGGATAAATTATTTAAATTTGATTTCTCTGAATTCTCTGAGACAATGAGTTTCTCTAAACTCTCCCTCCCAATCGCAGAACCTACTTCTACTGTCATTTTATCAATAGACTCTAAATTAACTCCCTCCGAACTGGACACTCTTTTGTCCTCGTTGGTTTGCGATTGTTCGGAACTCTCATTGTCAATTGCTAAGCATGCAGTGCAACTATAATTTTCAAACTCAGTTGTATTTTCATTGGTGTAGTTAGGTTTTATTACTTCAAACTTAACTACCCAGTTTGGTTTCTCATAAATCCCCTCAAATATGGTTTTGCTGTTTTCTTTATCATAAACTCTGAATATTTTATCGTCTAAATATATACAAAACCCTGCATCTACTAATTTACGTAAAGATAGCAAGTTCTCTGAAATATCTTTTGCTGCTATAACATTTGTTAATTTAATGTGGGTACAATTTAACTGATCATTTTTAAGCAAAAGATTACCTCTACCATCTATTACTATGTCAGCAATTTCATTTTTATTTGCGCTTTTGATAACTCCTTTCTCTGATTTTTAAAATTGCTCAAAATAAAACTCTTATTAACAATGTGACTCGTAGCTCCAGAGTCAGCTATAAACTCTATATCTCTCACTACTAAGATTTTTAATGCTGATTATCTCCTTACCTTGTAACTCGTTGAACTCATCTCTGTTCTCTTGACCAGTTTGGTCCTCATAATCAGCTCTTCTAGCAGTTGGGTTGTGTCTCCCACCTCTTTGACTTCCTCTTCCTCTTAGGTTACCCCTACTATTACCTCTGTAGCTGAAGGTACCTCTTGAACGTCCTCCCCGGCCTCTAAATTTTCCGGAGCCTCTTTCTCCAGTTGTTTGTTGGCCGTGAGTCGGTTTAAACCTTTTTACTGGAGGTTCATAGTTTTGGTGATTGTTTTTATAAGTGCATGGTCTCTTTAGATTTTTTTCACAGTTTTCACTGGTGTGATCAGTGATTTTGTTGCAGGTGAAGCAAGCCCACTGGTTTGTTCCATTTAACGGACATTGGTCTTGCCAGTGTCCCCTTTTATTGCATCTGAAGCATTTATCATTGCCTCTCATAACAAATGCTCTGGACACAGCAACTTCATTCTCAGTGGAGCTTCCTCCATTAGCGTCATTATCCTGCTCTATCCGATACATAGTTTTTCTTAACGCTTCCATGTTCATTTCTTTACCAGTTGTCGAGATAACTGCCGAATCGGTTCTTCTTACTTCCGGCATGGCACCTATAATCGCTTGGTAGAATGTTGAGCGCATCTCTTGATCAGTAAGTTTGTGAGGATCGTCACTCATCTCATGCTCTCTTATTATTTGATCAAATCTCTCACAGAACTTATGGACTCTCTCGTCCCTATTCATGCGCAGGTTATACAGCCTTGTTCTAATTGAAGTAGGCGTTGCGCTAACCTCTCCTTTTCTACACTCTTTAAGTTTCTTCAATATCTCTCTAGGCTCAGTTAATCCTAAGATTCTTTTGTGATATTGTTCATCAATGTGATTGATTATAATATCTTTAACTGAGTTTTTCCTCAGCTTAATCTCCGACTCTGACACTCCAATTGGGCTTGGTTGACTTGGATCAATAACTTCAAGTAACCCCCAACTTATAAGCTCTGTATTCAGGCAGTCAATCCAAACTTCAAAGCTTGACTTAGATGTCAGTTTATAGTGTCTCTGTATTTTGGGTACAGAACTGCTGCTTGCACTCTCTTGGGGTTGCAAAACTACTCTCCTCTCTGAAGTTTGTAAATGGTTGGTAAGTTTTTGCTTCTCCGACTCAAGCATGTTTTGGTGAACTTTACTTAGAATATTGACCACCTCCTTCAACAGACTTGCAGTTGTCTGACTCTGCACTGCTTCGCTGCTATTCATCGAAGCTGCGAGGGCATTTACATTTTGAATAGTACTCTGCAACTCTGCCATGTTTGTTGCACTTTCTGAGGACTGACCTACAGCCCCTCTCATGTCCTCTGAATTACTCATATTTGTGGTTTTTGCTGTGAATCAAACATCTCAATTATACCCGCTCTCAATCAACATCTCAATTACAAATCTCTCTAAATCACTACAAAGTTACTACCTAAGCAAGATTCAACCTTTGTACATCTACGATTCTAACAGCACTCTGAATTTCTAGTCAAATCTAGATGGACAATAAAAAATTCTTACTTTGTTGATTGACATTAGTCTCATCAACATATCCTCCTCTTCTGATTCTCATATATTCCTCGTATGAATTTTCGCTCTGTTTCTCCATCTATTCCAGGATTATAAAACATTTTCAATTAGTTATTATTGGATTTGAATAATTTTAATACTCAATAATTCATTTCTATATACACACTCTTAACTTCTAACCTCATTACTCTCTCTCTTTGAACTCTTCGAATACCTTTCGGTACCAGGTAATCTCTGAATTTCAACTAATTGAATAATGTTTCTTGCTTCTGAACCAGATTAACTGAACTACAAGTTAATCAAGTTCGAAGCGGGAAATAATATTCTTTCATCGGGCATTCCACACATGTACACCACTTGCCGATGTTTAACTCTGTGAGTTACCACGAAAGCTGGTCGGTTTTGGGCTGCGCAAGTACATACGTGGGTCCCAAATGAAGTCCTCTCATTTCCCTAGTCAATGAACAACCTACACTGAACACAAGTTTCAGATGTCCATTGACCCCAGAATGTACAGAATTTGCTCTTAATAAAGGATATTCGACAGAACAGAAAAACCCTCAAGAGCCAGTAATCCGGTATCTGACTGCAAGGCAAGCCAGAACGGGACACCAAACTCAGGCGAATATTTTCAGTTCTTTCTCAGAAATCAAAATCGAGAATTATTCAGCTAAATTCTGAATTTGACTAGATTTCTCTCCATCTTATACTCCTAAAAAAAATTTTATTCACACTCTGAACACTCAAATAGTAATATTAAAAAAAATCTCCTACTAACTCCATTTCTCAATTGTAATGAATCAGTAAGAATTACTCACAATTTAAAATAATTTCAATTAATTCATGAAACTTCATAAAAGTTCTTCAGAAATCGAAATTACCAATTCGCAATCAAGAACTACTGTTATTTATATCGAATAAATAGTTTCCTCTGATATTCCTCCAAAATAAGATGAGAGAAAATGAATAACCTCTCAACATAAACAACCACAACTCGGCTCTTTTTGATATAACCTCTTTGTTATCATCACTTCTTGACATTGAAGTTTGAAATTTTCTTAATCAACTTCAACTCTATGCTCTTTGTGAAATAACCTCTTTGTTATAATCACATCTTATTAATGACATTGAAGTTTGAAACTTCTTAATCAACTTCAACTCTATGCTCTTTGTGAAATAACCTCTTTGTTATAATCACAGCTTATTAATAACATTTATGTTTTGAACACATACACATAATTTGATTGGTTGGTTGCAGATATAAATTTCTTTTTGCATAAAAATTACAATATGCAATTTACCTCAAATTAAAAAATTGAAGAAAGCTCTGTGAAATACCTCATGTTACGGAACTGTTATAAATACAGTTTCATGTAACGAACGCATTGTCGAGACTCGTTTCCGACAAGCGTAGACCCTTCGTAATGTAACTGTAACTCCCAAACACAAGGTGTCCGGCTAGTCACGTGTGACGTCACAAAGGATCCCTAGCAGGTACTCTACACTACAAGTAGCACCGACTCTAACGGTTTTACTGAATTTTGAAATGCATATTACTCACTTATATGCATTTAATTAATTACATGTTTCATGTATTGTACCTTGTTCGCTCTCATTTCAAAAGAACATAAATATTACATGCTTGCAAGTTGCAACTCATAGTGAATAAACAGATCGTGTATCATCATTGATTTCTCAAGATATTACAGAATCTATTTATATAGCTCTGATATATTTGATTATTAAAAAGTCACTTACTTTTGTATCTCTGTTTTGTTTTCTCTCTGAAATGCTCTATACGCTTCAAATCACTCACAGCGGCTTGCACAATAATCAAAGGAAAACTCTTTACTCAAAAGAAAGCACGCCTTCAACTGAATCTAGTCACCCAAAGTTTCGTAAATCGGAAACCACGCTCTGCTACCATGTAGGATATAAAAGGATATCCAATTGATATATAATTGTGGTGACTAGGATTGGTACTCAATAATACAACACTGATTATACTCTAAACTCTATTTATTCAACACCTCTCTGTTAAATAACTGAACTCTGATAATCTATACACAAAATACGATATGCTCACAAGGCTTGCTGGCAATCGAATCACTCATCGTACCGTTGGTGGTACATTGTATTGCCACCCTGTACTAAGGGTAGGGGTAGGCGTTCAATACGCATGTATCGACAAAGCTTATTCTTTACAATAAGATACAAGCCTTTCTTTAACTATTGGTTTCCTTCCAAACTCGTTTTCAAGATATATTTTCATTTGGTTTTTCTGAGGGAAGAAGTGATAACTATAACCTAAAGTTTGAAATTTTTTCGCCCATAAATTGCATCGGGGCACACAACAATAGTCATTTCTGATAGAAAATCATATTCAAGAAGATAACAATTTCAATTTTCCCTTGAAATTTTCTTCTAAACAAAAGTTTATGAACAATTACGAAACTATTACACTGAAATACGTTCAACGCTTTGTTTACTACTATCTTAGCTCTATTTCGATTTCAACCGCTAGAGTGCGTATCGCTGGTCAGCAGAAGCCAATTATTTATGATCATGTAAAGAGCCAAATAAGTTCGAAGCAGCCAAAAATTGCATATACGCCATTTACTGGCACCTCAGAGGGGTAAGGAAGGGTGCGTTTTTCTAGGATTTCTTGAAAACTGTACATGGGAGCATTTTTCAAATTTTGTGGTAATATAAAGGAGATTTAGCAGTCAAAACCTGAATGTATGTCATTCACTCGCACCTCAAGGGGGCAAGGAGGGGCGGGCATTTTTGAATAAAAAATGGAATATCTCGAAAACTGTACATTGCAACTTTTTCAAAATGAAGGGGGTCAGGAGGCATTTTTGAATGAAAATTGGGATACCTCGAAAACTGTACCGGGTTTTTCACTATAATTTGACCCCCCCTTTAACTTTGTTACTGAAGGAGATACAAAAAAATGTTTTGTATAAAATTTTCACGAAATCAACTGAGGTTTTTCATATGAGTACAGAAACAGAAATACATACAGGGTGGCCAACATATGGATGGCAACTTCATTCTTTCAAATGGGACACCCTGTATATTTTTCCATGTTTGGCTAGCTCTTTTTCCCCTGATTTCGAATATGTAACATATGTTGGTCTATCTCTCTTATTCTGAGAACCACAGAGTTTCGAAATTTAAAAACCACCTGCCAAGACCTGTCATCATTTTACAAGTGGCAGAGTGCGTTTACTGAAAATGCTCATTTTTGGAGTTATAATAACGTCAATGGGAAGATATACAGGGTGAACAACATTGAATGCAACTATATTTTTTCAAATGGAACACCCTGTCCTGTATATTCTCCTTTTTTGATAGGCTATTTCCTCCTGATCTCGAATATAAATGCGCATGTGGATGTGTCTCTTCAATTTTCAGAGTTTAAAAGTTTTGAAATGATGACATCGAATGAAAAAATATGTGAAATACCTACGAAATTCTTTTCATCCAAATAATCTACATAATAGTATTACTTTAGAGTGAATACTTAACAATTACTTAACCAATGAAAAATGATGATAACTATGGTAGTATGGTAAGAATAACATCAACTAAAGAAATTGCTCAAAATGACCACCTTCATTCGATACCCATAGTTCATATAGTTATCCCAAGTTGTTTAGACTATTTTTGATAGCATTATTATGGCTCTGATTCAAGTCAGAAATTAAAACTTCAAAATTTGTTTCTTATCATTACAATATTATCATTATTCTTTGTGTGTTGACGGGATTAGTTCCGAATTATGGATTTAATATCGGTTGATTTTATATAATTAATATTATTCTCTATATATATTTGGTTATTGGGTATAGGTGACCGAAATTCAGTGAACTACTCTTTATTTTTATTCATCAATGACAACGTTTCGGCTATTGGTTTTAGCCATTCTCAAGTCTAAAAAGAAATTACTTTACTTTAGATATTACAATAAAAATTATACAGTTTTACATATTCTTTAGGGACACAAAAACAATATCACAAACAACAAAACACAAGACACGAATCTAGAGAACTCCCTCACCACTATGAAAATAAGTATTTCTACAACAGAGCAAGCACCATCGTTATTTCTATATGTATTCATGATCTCTGAGATGTGAGGACATTATATTATGTAATTATATTCTTGGTAAATCTCCACGTCAAACAAAATTCTCACAAAATTGCTGGTAAAATATCCGATGAAAAACGTGTGTTTTCGATGTGAGATGTCAGATCAACAACAAATCGCCATCTATCCCCCCTCAGTTTTTAATCTGCAATCATAACTGGTTCTTGTATGTTGGGTTGTCTACTTCGTCTATTTTCATTTTTGATCAAATTGAAATAAATTGAACTGAAATTCGCACAGTCTGTTATTCTATTCATTGAATCTATTTCTCGTTTTATAAAAATTTTTTCTGCTATTTCTCTTTTGTTCTTTATTTTTTCTTTATATAGAATGCTAGTTTCTTCAAAATCCATATCGTGGCCTAGTTTTAAAACATGTTCGGCTAAAGCCGTACTTTCTGCCTTATTCGTTCTAATTGTACTTTTATGTGCGGAAATTCTGTTTTTCAACTTTTGCTTTGTCGTTCCAATGTATTTAAGATCACAGGTTTTACAGGGAATTGAATAAACCAGATTTGACTGATCCCATTTTTCCGTTTTGTCCTTAATCTTTGTGTAAATAGTATTCAGCTTGTTTTCATTTTTAAAAACTACTGTATAGCCATATTTTTTCATGATGTTCCTAATTTTTTCTCCAGCACCCTTTATGTATGGCAGTACTAACATTTTTGCCAAATCTATTTCTTTTTTTGTTTTCTGTTCGGTGTTGTAATGAAGGAAAATGCGATTTTTCACTATTTTTTCTATTAGTTTCTTAGGGAAGCCATTTTCAAGTAGTACTCGCTTTACCAAGGCCAATTTTTCTTCTCTATGTATAGGAGAGGTAAGTTTTATTGCTCTATCACTGAGTCCTATAGCCACTGTTTCCTTTTGTTTCTTGGGGTGACATGAAGAATAATGAAGGTACCTTCGGGACCAAGTGGGCTTTTGGTACCAACTTGTTGATATGCTTCCATTGTTTCTTTTCAACAAAACATCCAAAAATGCTATTGCTCCGTTGTTTTCTTTTTCAATTGTGAACTTTATGTTCGTATGAAAACCGTTGAAGAATTCTAAAACTTCGTTTTCCTTTCCCTCTTGTACCGACAAAACAATGTCATCCATATATCTTTTATAGAAACCAAGATCTATCATCAACAACTTTCTTATTTCTCCCTCAACATATTCCATCACTAAGTTAGCTATAGACGTTGCTATTGGGTTACCCATAGCAATTCCATCCTTTTGTTTATACCATTTTCCTTTATATGAGAAGTAAGTATTTTCAAGGCAAAATTTCACCCCAGCCAAGAACTCGTCTTTGTTAAGAGATGTATGATTTTTTATTTCCTCCCATTTGTTTGATACTACAAAAACAGCCAAATCCACTGGAATGTTTGTGTAAAGTGATACTACATCTAAGGACATGAGAACATGGTCAGTAGGTATTTTTATTTTTCTTATATACTCAACAAACCCCCAAGAATCCCTGACGTGGGAATCCGTTTTCCCGACTATGTTTTGCAGAATGTTATTTAGAAAACACCCCATGTTATAAGATGGGGATGTCATGCTACTTACAATGGGCCTCAGTGGTCTCCCCTCCTTATGGATCTTTGGAAGTCCATATATTTTAGGGCAAACAGATGTGTAACTCATTAATTTACCATATTCTTGTGGTGTTATAAAATGTTTTGATTTCCAATTTTTTATGATTTTATTGTTCTTCTCTTGTAGAGAATTTGGGGGTCTTTATTGATTTCTTCATATATGTTCTGATCATTCAGTAGCTCTGCCATCTTATTTTCGTATTCTTCTTTGTGAACAATGGCAGTGGTGTTTCCTTTATCAACCTTAAGTACCATTATTTCCTCATGTTCACGAAGGAATTTCCTTGTCTTTTTAACCTTTTTTGTGAGAACATCAGCACGTTATTGTGTTCATATTTATTCTTGGTGTTTTGTAGCACATTTGTTATACAACCTCTTATTTCGTTTTTCAGTTGTATTGATTCTTTCTCTATTTTATATTCAATTTCTGTTATTATTGGGATTATGGGTAGCTGGCCCTTGTTGTAATCAATTCCATACAACAACAAGGGCCAGCTACCCATAATCCCAATAATAACAGAAATTGAATATAAAATAGAGAAAGAATCAATACAACTGAAAAACGAAATAAGAGGTGTATAACAAATGTGCTACAAAACACCAAGAATAAATATGAACACAATAAACGTGCTGATGTTCTCACAAAAAAGGTTAAAAAGACAAGGAAATTCCTTCGTGAACATGAGGAAATAATGGTACTTAAGGTTGATAAAGGAAACACCACTGCCATTGTTCACAAAGAAGAATACGAAAATAAGATGGCAGAGCTACTGAATGATCAGAACATATATGAAGAAATCAATAAAGACCCCACAAATTCTCTACAAGAGAAGAACAATAAAATCATAAAAAATTGGAAATCAAAACATTTTATAACACCACAAGAATATGGTAAATTAATGAGTTACACATCTGTTTGCCCTAAAATATATGGACTTCCAAAGATCCATAAGGAGGGGAGACCACTGAGGCCCATTGTAAGTAGCATGACATCCCCATCTTATAACATGGGGTATTTTCTAAATAACATTCTGCAAAACATAGTCGGGAAAACGGATTCCCACGTCAGGGATTCTTGGGGGTTTGTTGAGTATATAAGAAAAATAAAAATACCTACTGACCATGTTCTCATGTCCTTAGATGTAGTATCACTTTACACAAACATTCCAGTGGATTTGGCTGTTTTTGTAGTATCAAACAAATGGGAGGAAATAAAAAATCATACATCTCTTAACAAAGACGAGTTCTTGGCTGGGGTGAAATTTTGCCTTGAAAATACTTACTTCTCATATAAAGGAAAATGGTATAAACAAAAGGATGGAATTGCTATGGGTAACCCAATAGCAACGTCTATAGCTAACTTAGTGATGGAATATGTTGAGGGAGAAATAAGAAAGTTGTTGATGATAGATCTTGGTTTCTATAAAAGATATATGGATGACATTGTTTTGTCGGTACAAGAGGGAAAGGAAAACGAAGTTTTAGAATTCTTCAACGGTTTTCATACGAACATAAAGTTCACAATTGAAAAAGAAAACAACGGAGCAATAGCATTTTTGGATGTTTTGTTGAAAAGAAACAATGGAAGCATATCAACAAGTTGGTACCAAAAGCCCACTTGGTCCCGAAGGTACCTTCATTATTCTTCATGTCACCCCAAGAAACAAAAGGAAACAGTGGCTATAGGACTCAGTGATAGAGCAATAAAACTTACCTCTCCTATACATAGAGAAGAAAAATTGGCCTTGGTAAAGCGAGTACTACTTGAAAATGGCTTCCCTAAGAAACTAATAGAAAAAATAGTGAAAAATCGCATTTTCCTTCATTACAACACCGAACAGAAAACAAAAAAAGAAATAGATTTGGCAAAAATGTTAGTACTGCCATACATAAAGGGTGCTGGAGAAAAAATTAGGAACATCATGAAAAAATATGGCTATACAGTAGTTTTTAAAAATGAAAACAAGCTGAATACTATTTACACAAAGATTAAGGACAAAACGGAAAAATGGGATCAGTCAAATCTGGTTTATTCAATTCCCTGTAAAACCTGTGATCTTAAATACATTGGAACGACAAAGCAAAAGTTGAAAAACAGAATTTCCGCACATAAAAGTACAATTAGAACGAATAAGGCAGAAAGTACGGCTTTAGCCGAACATGTTTTAAAACTAGGCCACGATATGGATTTTGAAGAAACTAGCATTCTATATAAAGAAAAAATAAAGAACAAAAGAGAAATAGCAGAAAAAATTTTTATAAAACGAGAAATAGATTCAATGAATAGAATAACAGACTGTGCGAATTTCAGTTCAATTTATTTCAATTTGATCAAAAATGAAAATAGACGAAGTAGACAACCCACATACAAGAACCAGTTATGATTGCAGATTAAAAACTGAGGGGGGATAGATGGCGATTTGTTGTTGATCTGACATCTCACATCGAAAACACACGTTTTTCATCGGATATATTACCAGCAATTTTGTGAGAATTTTGTTTGACGTGGAGATTTACCAAGAATATAATTACATAATATAATGTCCTCACATCTCAGAGATCATGAATACATATAGAAATAACGATGGTGCTTGCTCTGTTGTAGAAATACTTATTTTCATAGTGGTGAGGGAGTTCTCTAGATTCGTGTCTTGTGTTTTGTTGTTTGTGATATTGTTTTTGTGTCCCTAAAGAATATGTAAAACTGTATAATTTTTATTGTAATATCTAAAGTAAAGTAATTTCTTTTTAGACTTGAGAATGGCTAAAACCAATAGCCGAAACGTTGTCATTGATGAATAAAAATAAAGAGTAGTTCACTGAATTTCGGTCACCTATACCCAATAACCAAATATATATTTAAACAAAGGTGCAGAACTTAGTCAAGAATATGAACATGGGTTTTTATGACGCTGTGAGAGAACAGTATGGTCCTGAAGTATGTGTACAGCTGAAGATGTTATCGAAGCTAATGGATGTAAGAGGTAGATATGTGAATCGGAGAATTTTCTTACTAAGATGCAAAACAGAGAAAATAATACCCACATGCATCAAGATTAATATCTCAAGATACGAGGGGTTAGATGAGGAAGGATGGATTTGATTCTGGGAAGATTCTACAATGCCATTTTGACACTACAGATCGAAGATACAATACGTGTGATAAAACGAAATAGGAAAAACATCAGTATCGTAGAACAAAGCTTAGAAAAAGTTATACCAAGAAATATATTAGAGAAGTTCAAAAGTTTTGAAAATAAAAAACAAAATAAATTTTTTTCGGCACAAAGGGAAAAACAGATAAAAAAGGTGGAAAGACTTATTAATAAAAACAATGCTAACAACATAAATGAAAATTGGCTGAAAAACTACACTGATGTAGTAATTCCAGCAGAAGTAAGTGAGGTGCTACAATTGGGAGATAATTATGGAATTGATTACAACAAGGGCCAGCTACCCATAATCCCAATAATAACAGAAATTGAATATAAAATAGAGAAAGAATCAATACAACTGAAAAACGAAATAAGAGGTTGTATAACAAATGTGCTACAAAACACCAAGAATAAATATGAACACAATAAACGTGCTGATGTTCTCACAAAAAAGGTTAAAAAGACAAGGAAATTCCTTCGTGAACATGAGGAAATAATGGTACTTAAGGTTGATAAAGGAAACACCACTGCCATTGTTCACAAAGAAGAATACGAAAATAAGATGGCAGAGCTACTGAATGATCAGAACATATATGAAGAAATCAATAAAGACCCCACAAATTCTCTACAAGAGAAGAACAATAAAATCATAAAAAATTGGAAATCAAAACATTTTATAACACCACAAGAATATGGTAAATTAATGAGTTACACATCTGTTTGCCCTAAAATATATGGACTTCCAAAGATCCATAAGGAGGGGAGACCACTGAGGCCCATTGTAAGTAGCATGACATCCCCATCTTATAACATGGGGTGTTTTCTAAATAACATTCTGCAAAACATAGTCGGGAAAACGGATTCCCACGTCAGGGATTCTTGGGGGTTTGTTGAGTATATAAGAAAAATAAAAATACCTACTGACCATGTTCTCATGTCCTTAGATGTAGTATCACTTTACACAAACATTCCAGTGGATTTGGCTGTTTTTGTAGTATCAAACAAATGGGAGGAAATAAAAAATCATACATCTCTTAACAAAGACGAGTTCTTGGCTGGGGTGAAATTTTGCCTTGAAAATACTTACTTCTCATATAAAGGAAAATGGTATAAACAAAAGGATGGAATTGCTATGGGTAACCCAATAGCAACGTCTATAGCTAACTTAGTGATGGAATATGTTGAGGGAGAAATAAGAAAGTTGTTGATGATAGATCTTGGTTTCTATAAAAGATATATGGATGACATTGTTTTGTCGGTACAAGAGGGAAAGGAAAACGAAGTTTTAGAATTCTTCAACGGTTTTCATACGAACATAAAGTTCACAATTGAAAAAGAAAACAACGGAGCAATAGCATTTTTGGATGTTTTGTTGAAAAGAAACAATGGAAGCATATCAACAAGTTGGTACCAAAAGCCCACTTGGTCCCGAAGGTACCTTCATTATTCTTCATGTCACCCCAAGAAACAAAAGGAAACAGTGGCTATAGGACTCAGTGATAGAGCAATAAAACTTACCTCTCCTATACATAGAGAAGAAAAATTGGCCTTGGTAAAGCGAGTACTACTTGAAAATGGCTTCCCTAAGAAACTAATAGAAAAAATAGTGAAAAATCGCATTTTCCTTCATTACAACACCGAACAGAAAACAAAAAAAGAAATAGATTTGGCAAAAATGTTAGTACTGCCATACATAAAGGGTGCTGGAGAAAAAATTAGGAACATCATGAAAAAATATGGCTATACAGTAGTTTTTAAAAATGAAAACAAGCTGAATACTATTTACACAAAGATTAAGGACAAAACGGAAAAATGGGATCAGTCAAATCTGGTTTATTCAATTCCCTGTAAAACCTGTGATCTTAAATACATTGGAACGACAAAGCAAAAGTTGAAAAACAGAATTTCCGCACATAAAAGTACAATTAGAACGAATAAGGCAGAAAGTACGGCTTTAGCCGAACATGTTTTAAAACTAGGCCACGATATGGATTTTGAAGAAACTAGCATTCTATATAAAGAAAAAATAAAGAACAAAAGAGAAATAGCAGAAAAAATTTTTATAAAACGAGAAATAGATTCAATGAATAGAATAACAGACTGTGCGAATTTCAGTTCAATTTATTTCAATTTGATCAAAAATGAAAATAGACGAAGTAGACAACCCAACATACAAGAACCAGTTATGATTGCAGATTAAAAACTGAGGGGGGATAGATGGCGATTTGTTGTTGATCTGACATCTCACATCGAAAACACACGTTTTTCATCGGATATATTACCAGCAATTTTGTGAGAATTTTGTTTGACGTGGAGATTTACCAAGAATATAATTACATAATATAATGTCCTCACATCTCAGAGATCATGAATACATATAGAAATAACGATGGTGCTTGCTCTGTTGTAGAAATACTTATTTTCATAGTGGTGAGGGAGTTCTCTAGATTCGTGTCTTGTGTTTTGTTGTTTGTGATATTGTTTTTGTGTCCCTAAAGAATATGTAAAACTGTATAATTTTTATTGTAATATCTAAAGTAAAGTAATTTCTTTTTAGACTTGAGAATGGCTAAAACCAATAGCCGAAACGTTGTCATTGATGAATAAAAATAAAGAGTAGTTCACTGAATTTCGGTCACCTATACCCAATAACCAAATATATATTTAAACAAAGGTGCAGAACTTAGTCAATAATATTATTCTCTGCTTTCATCGATTGTCATTATTACTGAAGTAAATTTTTTCCTTCAGGAACGGCTATAAAAACGTGCCCAACGATGTTGAATCGGGACTATTTGGTGGCCATAAAATGGGTGTGCCATTACCAATCCCAAGATCAAATTGGCCACTTAAATATTCACGAACTTCCAAAACGCTATGCCAGATGGTCATTGAAATTTGAAACTCTGTGGTGCTCAGAATAAGAAAGATAGACGAACAGATGTTACATAACCAAATATGGAAAAATACACAGGGTGTTCCATTTGAAAAAATTAAGTTGCCATCAATATGTTGGTCACCCTGTATATATTTCGGTTTGGGGAGTCATATAAAAAAACCTCAGTTGATTTCGTGAAACTTTTATAAGAAACCTTTTTTTGTATCTCCTTCAGTAACAAAGTTAAAGGGGGGGTCAAATTATGGTGAAAAACCCGGTACATGGAAACTTTTCAAATTTTGTGGTAATATTTAGGAGGCATAGCAGCCAAAAATTGCATATACGCCATTTACTTGCACCTCAAGTGGGTAAGGAGGGGGGCATTTTTGTATGAAAATTGGGATTTCTCGAAAACTGTACCGGGTTTTTCACTATAATTTGACCCCCCCTTTAACTTTGTTACTAAAGGAGATATAAAAAAATGTTTCGTATAAAAGTTTCACGAAATCAACTGAGGTTTTTTGATATGAGTCCAGAAACTGAAACGTATACAGGGTGGCCAACATATTGATGGCAACTGTTGGGGATATTTTCTTGACTGTGATTCACAAATAATTTAAACACTATTTGCGTAACTATATTCGTTTATTCGTTAAATTAACAAATGCGCTTGCTTCGATGTTTCGTAGTGGACTGCCTACGTGACTACTGCAGCTGCGCGCTTCTTTCTTCGCGCTGTGGGCCCCCCACCAATCAGCTGGTCGTTAAGACGCAAACTCCTGGGAATCCAGTGGCGGAGCGTTGAATAGAAATAATATCAAACATGCCGCCCGCCTTGAAAGCATTGACTTTCAAAAATGTTAACAAATTTCTTAAATAAAGTATAAAATACATTTTGTATTCTGGTAAAAACAATAAAATAACTGTAAAAATAACGTATAGAGTCAATTATCTTCCTCTGTTGGAAATGGACACAGTTTCATAACCGCACGTTTCAAATTACCCTTGGCAGTTTTCACATTAACCACTCTCACTATATTATCCTTGCCTGGAAATAGTTCGGTGATTCTCCCAAGCTGCCATTTGAGTGGAGGGGTATTTTCGTCCTTGATCAGCACTAGGGCACCTTCCTTCACAGTTGAATGTCCAAGGGTTCGCCATTTGCTTCGTTTTTGAATATTGGTCAGGTATTCAGTTGACCAACGGCTCCAGAAATGCTGAATGATCTGCGTGAGAAGTTGGTAGCGCCGAAGTCTGTTTGGATTTATGCTCCTCAGGTCGTGTTGTGGCAAAGAGGCGAATGAGTCACCAATTAGGAAATGACCAGGGGTTAGGGAATTGAGGTCATCAGGACTATCTGACAATGGGGAAATAGGACGAGAATTCAGGCAGCATTCTATCTGAACCAAAACTGTTTCAAACTCCTCATAAGTCAAAATTCGATTTCCTATGACCCTTTTTATGTGAAATTTTGCCGACTTTACCGCTGACTCCCACAATCCACCAAAATGCGGGGATCTTGCTGGAATAAAATGCCAACTTATGGATTCTTGCGATAAAAAATCGTTGACCGTTTCCTTGTCCTTTTTATTGTTTATGAATGCTTTAAAGTTATTTATCTCGTTAGCGGTTCCTATAAAATTTCCGCCATTATCGCTGTAGATATCTGAGCATTTACCACGTCTCGATATAAATCTCTTCAAACAGTTTATGAAGGACTCAGTCGTTAAATCAGAGACAACCTCAAAATGAACTGCCCTGGTAACAAAACATATGAATACACACATGTAAGATTTGACTGTTTTGCAGCCTTTGAGTTTTCCTGATTTGATTTCAAATGGACCGGCAAAATCAGTGCCGCACGTACTGAATGCTCTGCTAGGAGTAACTCGTGATTCAGGCAAGTCGCCCATCAGTTGTTGGTAAGATTTTGGTTTCACCCGAAAACAAGTAGTGCATTTTCTAAGTACATTTTTTACGGTAATTCGACCAGCTATGGGCCAAAATCTAGTTCTCAAAATGGCCAATAATGCCTGTGTACCTACATGTAAATTCTTGTGGTGTTCGTGTCGAATGATTAATTTAGTTAAAGTGTGGTTTTTCGGAAGTATTATCGGGTGTTTATGATCATCAGGAATGTTTGCGTTACTCAATCTACCACCAACTCTTATAATACCATGTTTATCGATGAATGGATTCAATGCTATCAGTTTGTTTGATTTTTTCCGACATTTTTTCTCTTTTAACGTTTTTATTTCTTCAGTGAATTCTTGAGATTGTGCTAATTTAATCAACAAATTCATTGCGTTTTCCAATTCATCTACCTTGATATGACTCAAGTTCCTTTTGGTGCTATTCAACCTAGCCAAAGAATTGTTCTTAAATCTTAAAATGTAAGCCACACGTTGCAATTTTAAGAAAGAGGAGTATCGTTCGAAGATATCAATATTCTTGTTGGATAGAGCGTGATAAACCTTCATTGCCTTCCTCTCAGGAAGATTTTCCTTGTCTTGAGAGTGAGTAAAATTAGGACACGTTGATTCTTCCTTTGTTAAGAAATCTGGTCCGTGCCACCATAACTTGTTTGAAATTAATTCGTTCGGGTTCAAACCTCTGCTAATGATATCCGCAGGATTCATGCTACCGCTGCAATGTCTCCAATTTTTTACATCTGTCAATGATTGTATTTCGGATATTCGATTGGAAACGAATGGCTTCCACTCACTGGATTCACAATTTATCCAGCCTAGTACAATTGTGGAGTCGGTATAATAAAAAGTGTCATTGATTGGAATAGTTAATGATTTTATGACCTTATCGCTGAGTTGGCTCGTTAAAAGAGCGGCTGATAGTTCTAATTTGGGAATTGTGATTTTCTTTAATGGAGCTACACGCGATTTTGCACATAATAAATTAATATAAGGATTTCCATATGCATTCAAGGATTTGACATAAATTGCACAGCCATATGCCTTCTCTGATGCATCTGCAAAACAATGTAATTCTATCTTTATGCTATTTGGATGAATAATATGTCTTGAAATCTTGATTCTATTGATGTCGTCAATTCTGCTGTACAGGTTATTCCAAGAGGTGTAACTGTCTTCTGGAACTGACTCATCCCAGTCCAGTTTCATTTGCCAGAGCTGCTGCATCATAATTTTTGCTTTGACCACGATGGGTCCAAGTAAACCAAGTGGATCGAATATTTGTGCCACTGCTGAAAGTATGATTCGTTTAGTTACCCTATTGTGTTGATTGATTTTGTTTATGGCATATTCGAGTTGGTCACTTTCAGAATTCCAAGTGATACCGAGAGTTTTAGCTGTTTTGTTTTGTGATATGAAATGTGTTATTGTTTGTTGAGATGTTCGATCATTGTCTTCCAGAAGTTCCTGCTTGTTGGACATCCACTTCCTCAGAATAAAACCATATTCGCCTAAAATTTGTATCAGATCTGCCTTTGCTTGCTTTACATGGTGAATGCTGTTTCCTCCTGTTAAAAGATCATCAACGTAAAAATCATTCAATATCATTCTGCTTGCTTGTGGATAATCTTCAGCGTTGTTGTAATGAAGTTCAATTTTATAACTGAGTTACTGAGTAATTGATCTTCATTTTAAAATAATTTATTCAAGTTTTCGTTTTAAATTCGGGAATTTTTATTCCGTTCAGAATTAATTCACAACAATCAGGAAAAAACCGTAGTCTTCATTTAATTTATCCGAGTTTTCATTTTAAATTCGTGAATTTTTATTCCGTTCAGAATTAATTCAAAACAATCGGAAAAAAACCGAACATTTAGCGGTTGATTTTGTTTTTCATACAGAAAACATCGTAGAACCGTCCGCAAGAACAATGCCGATCGCCGATAACGCCGTTTTTTGCACATACGTACGATAAGCCAGTTTTAAGATGTTTTTACCGAGGTACTCTCCTGAAAATTTTAACGTTTCTGCGCCTACCTTTTCCACCCCCCTCCGGAAGATTATAAAAGGCGAGGTTTCCCTACGTCGGTAATTAGTTCCGAATTTTTCGCTGACATATACTTTTCCAAATTTTTTTCCAAGCTTCTAAATTTTCGCGTTTTCTTTAAAGTGAGTGCAAGTGCAATTGAATTGTAAGTACCGAACCGATTTATTGCAGTCCTATTTTTTTATTCCTCGTTGAGTCTACCTAAATAGCTGTTCCGTCAGATTCCTTAACAATACCTTTCCTAGTTTGTCCAGGTGCCTGTAGTTAGTCTGTCCATCCCATGGTCAGACGAAAAGGCCTTAACGAACCAGTGCTATAGTACGTTTGTCCGTATAACCGGTGCCTGTAGTTAGTCTGTCCAGACCATGGTCAGACCGGAGGGCTGATGCAAACCAATGCTATAGTACGTTCAACCGAATAACAATCCTGCTCTGTCCTGATCCTTAGGGCCTGTAGTTAGTCTGTCCCTCATGGCGAGTATTCCCATGGTCAGACTAACGGCATAGCCGAACCACTGCTGACCTAGCAAGTTCGACATATCCTGTTTAACCCTCTAATTTCACCTGGCCAAACCCCAACCTGTTTATACGAGAAACAAGCAAAGTGGTAGACAACGTGGTGAATTCTAGGACTGAAAGAATATCGGACAAGTATCACTCTTATACTGACCGCTTTTATTCCTGTTTTCCTGATAGTATCATATATTTGATTTCACCGTTTAAATTTAACTTTCTTTCTATTCTGGCTGACTCGTACCGGGAAAATATTTGTTTCTTATGAAAGTGCTCGCAGTCAGACAAGACTGACCAATTTATATTTTGTATTGATTTCATATAGCGTCTTATTTCACTGTATTTTTATATAACTATTTTTTCGCTATCTGAATAAACTGTGTAAATTTGCTCTATTTCTGATTTTCTCTGTTATCGCTAATATCCTAGATAACGACGAACTCTGTCTCCGACTAGCAGCTGCCCTGGTAGGTTTGCTATTCTCCCTTATTAGAAAAAAGAATAGCTGGCGCTCGAGGTAAGTTTCGCCGAGAAAACCACGTTACATTGTCTATTCCTATTTGTTGCAAACTTCTTATAGCTAGAAAGGCGGCTGGTGACGTTCCATATGTAACGGTGTTAAGTACATAGGTACTAATTGGTTCATCTGGTTCAAATCTCCACAGGATTCGTTGTAGATTTCTTTGATCTTCCTGAACGTATACCTGTCGATACATTTTACAAATGTCTGCTGATATCACAACTGCATGTTGTCTGAATCTGATTAAAATAGTGAAAAGATCATCCTGCAATGTTGGTCCAACATGTAGACATTCATTCAGACTGATTCCTGTGTTCGATTTGCATGATCCATCAAATACGATTCGAAGCTTTGTGGTTTCGCTACTGTCCTTAAAAACGCCATGATGTGGCATGTAAAATATTTTTTCCATGTGAAAGTTCAATTTATTTTCATCTAGTTTTGTCATGTGACCCAGCTGAATATATTCCCTTATAAAATCTGTGTATTGGATTTTGAGATCCTTGTTTCCGGCCAGTTTTTTCTCTAGTGATTCGAATCGTTTCAACGCAATGTCATAAGAACTGCCAAGATCTGCTATAGCTGTTTTGGTTGGAAGTCTCACTAAAAATCTTCCGTTTTGATCACGTTTCGTGCTTTTAACAAATAATTCTTCACATTCTGTTTCTTCCTTATTGAGTGTACGCCTTTGATCATAATCTTCTATACTCCAAAATTTCTCGAGTTGGCGTCCGATCGAATCAGTAGATAAATGACACACTGTTACATTATCATTTTTTGATTTTGTAGATGAATATATAGGGCCTGATATTACCCATCCCAGCTTTGTTTTTTGTAAGATAGGCTGCCCTTGTTGAAGACGAATCTGACCAACGCATAACGAATCATAAAATAGTGATACTCCGAGTAACATCCCTATTGGTGCTGGAGTGCTGAATGAGTGATCGGCTAGTGTTATACTGTCAGGAATTTTCAATTCATTCATGTTGAATTTGCTGATAGGTAAATTGTCCGTTATTTTATCAAGAACCAAGAATGTTGTGTCAGTGTTGAATGCATTTAGTCTTGACTTTATTGTTCCACGAGTCATATATGCGCAATTTGTCGATGCTTGACTGATGCCCGAAATTGAATAATTAATTTTTTGTTTTGACCATCCTAAAATATCACACAGTTCTGTTGTTACAAAGTTCTGCATTGAACCATTGTCTAATAAAACTCTGACTTCATGTGGTTGATTGTTTTTATCAATTGCGTGAATGAGTGCTGTAGAAAGTAAGATTTGAGATTGTTCGTATGAACAATGAGTAGATATTGTTGATTTTGCCTTTTCGATTTTTTCATTTGTTGATGTATGTGCTGAGTGCTCGTTTGACTTGTTTTGTTCCATTTGTTCATTACTGTATGTCTTAGCTGTGAATGATTCTGAATGTAGTAGCGTGTTGTGTTTCTTTCCGCATGTTTTGCATCCGCTTGCATGGCAATTTGAAGTGAAATGATTTGCTCTTAAACAGTTTAGGCACAATTTTAGCTGCTTGACTTCACTGTATCTTGATTTGGATGGCAAATCCAGAAATTTTTGACACTGATAGATGAAATGAGATTGTTTGCATAAAGGACAAGATGTGTTTGATTGATTTGTAGATACAAATGATTTTGTAGAATTTGTTTTATTTGAACGAAATTTATATCCTTGATCTGGAGGATTTCCAAATCTGTTTGAATTTGCTGATTTGCTTGTTATTGTTTCCAAAATTTGGCACCTTTGTGACAAAAATTCATAAAGTTGCTTCATATCTGGCATGCTATTCGTAATAATCGCTTTTTCCCATTCTATTTTGGTAGATGGATCGAACTTGTTTGAAATCATATATATCAAAAGAGTGTCCCACGTTTCTGTTGGCTGACCCAATGATTTGAGCGCTCGAAGATTTTTCTTTACATCGTCTGAAAGTTTTCTAAGATGACCTAACGAATCTTTGGTCAATGGTTCCAATTCGAAAAGTGCCTTCACATGTTTATGTATTATAAGTCGCTTGTTTTCAAAACGTTCTTGTAATAATTTCCAACTGATGTCATAATTATCACCACTTATTTCCAAAGAGTGTATAACTTCCGCTGCTTCGCCCTTCAGGCATGAACGCAAGTAATGAAATTTCTGTATGTTACTCAAACCAGAGCTTGAATGTATCAGTGATTTGAAGGTGTCTCGAAATTCAACCCATCGATCATATTCGCCGTTAAAATGTGGTAATTCTAAAGTCGGTAATTTAACACTACTAGAGGCCATTGGTATATGCTCCGATATCTGAGTATGATCAAGTTGTGATGATTCTGACATTAAATTTTTAGCCCTTGCGATTAAATCATAATATGAATCTTCGAAATTTTGTCTTTCTTTTCCGTTAAGTTCTTTTTCATCCATAATTTCAATGTCCGATTGAATTTTATCGAAAGAATCCCATAAATTCACACATTTTTCGAGCCTGTCCGGTAGTTCTGGAGCTTTTTCTTGCATGAATTTGTCCAGAAATGTTCGGAACCTTGTTAATTGCGCTTTGATAACGTTGCGTCGTTTTTTCAATTCCGGTAATGATGCCATTGATTTAAATGTGAAATTTAGATTATAGAAATGTCTAAAGAAAAGAAATATTCAAATAGAATGCTTAAAGGGAAAGATAAATGGAATAAAATGGTGCCCACCTTGCTTGTTCTCCTGGAATGGCTGCGCAGGCGTCTAGGTGGCTTGAAGAACACGCTGATTACGCTTCGACTCCCTGGCGACGATTTCCTGAGTTGGGATCGATCCGAATGATTTCGATGTATTGCTGATAAATCCAATCCTGTTCGATGGACCAGCAACTTCATTTTTTCAAATGGAACAGCCTGTATATTTTTCCATTTTTGGCTAGCTCTTTTTCCCCTGATTTTGAATATGTAACATATGTTGGTCTATCTCTTTTATTCTGAGAACCACAGAGTTTCAAATTTTAAGAAACACCTGCCAAGATCTGTAATCATTTTAAAAGTGGCAGAGTGCGTTTACTGAAAATGCTTATTTTTGGAGTTATAATAACGTCAATGGGAAGATATACAGAGTGAACAACATTGAATGCAACCATATTTTTTCAAATGGGACCCCCTGTTCTGTATATTCTTCCTCTTTTGATAGGCTTTTTCCTCCTGATCTCGAATATAAAAGCGTATGTGGATGTGTCTCTTCAATTTTCAGAGTTTCAAAGTTTTGAAATGATGACACTTAATAAAAAATATGTGAAATACCTACGGAATTCTTTATATCCAAACAATCTACTTAAAAGTGTATTATTTTAAAATGAATACTTAACAATTTATTAACCAATGAAAAATGATAAACTATGATAGTATGGTAAGAATGACATCAACTAAAGAAATTGCTCAAAATGACCACCTTCATTCAATACACATAGTTCATATAGTTGTCTCAAGTTGTTTAGACTATTTTTGATAGCATTATTATGGCTCTGATTCAAGTCAGAAATTAAAGCTTCAAAATTTTTTTCTAATCATTTCAATATTATCATTATTCTTTGTGCGTTGACGGGATTAGTTCCGAATTATGGATTTAATATTGGTTGATTTTATATCATTAATATTATTATCCGCTTTCATTGATTGTCATTATTGCTGAAGTAAATTTTTTCCTTCAGGAACGGCTATAAAAAAGTGTCCTACGGTGTTAAATCGGGACTATTTGGTGGTCATAAAATGGGTGCGCCATTATCAATCCAAAGATCAAACTGGCCACTTAAATATTCACAAACTTCCAAAACGCTATGCCAGATGGTTATTGAAATTTGAAACTCTGTGGTGCTCAGAATAAGAAAGATAGACCAACATATGTTACATATTCGAAATCAGGGGAAAAAGAGCTAACCACATATGGATACACATATACAGGGTGTTCCATTTGAAAAAATGAAGTTGCCATCAATATGTTGGCCACCCTGTATATATTTCAGTTTCTGGACTCATATCAAAAAACCTCAGTTGATTTCGTGAAACTTTTATACGAAACATTTTTTTGTATATCCTTCAGTAACAAAGTTAAAGGGGGGGTCAAATTATAGTGAAAAACCCGGTACATAGAAACTTCTCCAAATTCTCTGATAATGGAACCATAACAGCCAAAAATTGCATATATGCGATTTACGAGCACCTCAAGTGGGCCAAGAGGGGGCATTTTTTATTGAAAATTTTTTAATGAGTATTGGTAGGTATATCTCGAAAACTGTACATTGGAGCTCTTTCAAATTTGCGATAATATTAAGGTGCCATAGCTGCCAGAAACTGCCTATATGTCATTTACTTGCAAAACAGGGGGATCAAGAGGGCAGCTATTCAAAAATTGGATATCTGGACAATAGATATAGATTCAATGTCGAATTCTGGGGTACTAAATTCTCACAATATTTTTTAGTTGTTTCCATATTGAGAACACAGTTTACAAATATCATTCTTTATGTAATTTTTGTATTGACATCTATCATGACATATTCTCCTACAATCTCTGCATCTCTGTCATTGCGATTACTTCCGCAGATGAGACAGATATTTTCTACAGATATGGATGCCTTCAAAATCTCAGTCTTGAGTTCATTCAGCAGTACTTTCCAATTGCCATAATTTCGAAGTTCTTTTAATTGATCGCTCCTTTTCAAATAAACATTGAATTATCTGACATATGAAGTACTTGTGAAAAGTGTTTCACCAAATGGATCGAGGTAGGTAAATTCTCGCTTCGACATATTGATTTCAATTCCGCACCAATGGTTTCCATTCACTAATAAAGGTATGTAAATTTAATTTTTTTCAATTCTAAGATTCCCTAGAAAGAAATGGTCTGGCTGCTGGAAAATAAACTGAGCGTGTTGTCTGGCATCAACGATTTGATAATCTCCTCCAGTATTGATTAAATTTAAAGCGAAATCAATGATAGCGTCACTCAACCACTTTTTTTCGTTCAGAGTCAAATAATCTACTAGAGGTAATTTCTTTGGGCAATCCAAAATCGAAACCACGTAGCCTCTTCCATTAGTACATTTCATGTAATAAGAATGGTCTCTTATCAGTCCATTGTAAAAAACCTATCTTAATTTTTTTATCGGTGGTTCATAATAATTGTCCACCTCAGCATATTTCATGCAATGCTCCTGTTAATGTCCTATCAGGTTCGCATATCTGATGCACCCAATCAGTTGTGGTTGTATTTAATGAACCTTCGGCACAATACTGGCAAATGGGTGTATTCGTTTGGTGCGTTTCTTGTAGTTTTTTTTTAGTTGTCCTGTTCTTTAAGGAATGTTCTTTGAATGTCGACCTACGAAATTACCCTTATATAGAGCTTTTCTTCTTTGCCACATAGCCTTGTCCTGTCTGTGAGTACGTCCTGTCAAATTATTTTTCGGTATTACACAGAAAATTTCCTTGTACAGTGATAACACCAGTTCTCTAGAAGCTCTGACAAAACGTGAGCATTTCCAATTTCTTTCGCCTCTCAAAACATAATGTTTTAATATCTAGTATATTAAAATAGTTTGCAACAGGGGCATTGCTCACTCTGTCTCAATTGAATGTCTCCAACATAACGGCTGACCACAAGGGCAAGAATGGTATGCATTTATTTAAAATCAGTCCGTAAAGCTCCTGGTAATGGAATTAATTTTTTTTATTGTTCATCGTATCGATTTTGATTCGAGATTGAAGTTTCTCGAAATGTCTGTAAAATAAGCTCTCCTTCATCAAAGAATTGCTCGAAAGGTCTTGAGATAAAAATATTTCCATTGTCTTCTCTAGACAGACATTAATGATCTTCAGCAGTCTCACTATTCTCAGCAATCCATCCACCGATTCTTGAACCGAAGTATTGTCACAGGAAGTGGAATATGATAAATATCTTTTTCATCCAATCTTCGATATCTTGAAAAACTCTTCAACGACATGTAGGCTGCTATCAAATATTTTAACAGGTTTTGGATATTCGATTGACCCACTATATGTTCTATGTCTTTGCAAAAAATTTTCACGAAATGAGCACAACATAGGTGAAGGGAAATCATTTCCTCTTTGCGCGTTCTAGCCGCACTAAAAGAGTTTTTACAACATTCATTGATGTACCAATATAAAATAAATAAGATGCATCTCGCAGAATTTTTGTGATAACGCATTCTAACTAGCTAAGCAAAAATCCTTAACTACACCAGAGAAGGTCGGCCAAGTCGAATCCTCTTGAGCAAAATGTTTAAAATCTGCGAAAAATTTTACGTAGATCTCTGGTGTAGTGTGTTCCGGGAATCTATTCCATTACTGGGAAAATTCGCTAGTTACTGATTTGAATAATCCAGGAATATAGGTAAGTTCGCTTGCATTCGTCATAAGGTTTTCGAACAATCGAATTTAGAATCCTTGTTTTTTATCATATTTCAGTATTTCTAGCTGTTCTTTACTGAAAAGTTTCACCACAAATGGAATGCTTACCTCTTGAATATATTCTTCATTGCATGCATTTTAACAGTAAAATTCCAAACCGGCTTGTCTCTGCCAAGGTGTGTTTTTGCTGCCGACCTGATTTTTCGTATGGTCGGATCAGATTTCATCTGAATATTTCCTTCCTGTATCAATTTCAGGTTTGCAGTTTTTTTTTCTTGTATTCGAAAGGCAACTTCTTTTTGGACTTAGTTCTTTCGTGACCCTTCACATAAGTTGTTATCAACTTTTCGTGATAAAAGTCTCTGGATGAACTATAAACACTCCTTGGACTTCACACGGATTTTGAATTTTTTACAGTTTCACCTATTTTCAATACATTAAGCTAATATGAGTATATCTCCATTGTCAAAGTGACAATTTCAAGTTGGTCCCTTCATTTTTTCTCCTAAAACTTTTCGTATTTTAATGGAGGTAAAGTTGTTCGCGTCCGTGATATAATTTCACACGTGCCTCCTGGGTAATGCTGAATGAACAACAATAATAATGAATACCAGACTGTCTCCGGATCTCCTGGTGAACGCACTGCCATTTCAACGAACATATATTGGAAGACTCCTGATCAATGCAAGACACACAACAGACGAATAATCAGCTCAAGAGGTAGAATTGGACTATTATTCTTAGAATATGGCAATGTGTAACTTCATACGAATATATATATATATCTCCATTTTCAATTGTTTCCTGTCTTTTATTGCCAAGGAAGAAGCGTTATTCACATATGTTCGGATTCTATTTCTGATATAATAGTTCATGTTATCAGTAGAGGTTTCGAATGAATATTTCCTATGATGTTCAGGTATATTGAACATTTCTTCAAAGAAAACGCAGTTTTTATGAGATAATTGTTTTACAATCCTGCGAATTCGATTTCTACACACGAGAGAAATTAATTCTTTCGCTGGGGTATCCGAAAGATTCAGATAGCTTGACATCTCTAAGCTGTTGGGAATTACATCTTTATAATCATTTTCTTACTTTCTGATTATATCATATGAGACGGTGTTGTCCTTAGCTATCGTTCGAATAGAATAGGAGATAGATCTTCTCTTTTGGTCTCGACGTATCAACAAGGTCGATAGCTTTCTCTGGAATTGATGTAATTAACAAAAATCTTGTATCTTCTGAAATAATCTCATTCTCATTTTTCATTGCAGCACATGAATTCAAATTGAGAATAACTTCGTCTATATTTCTCTTTATATACCTACAAAGTGTGCTTTGAAATATTTTCAACTTGAATGACATGGCCTTTATAGCCTTGATCACTACAATTATCAAGTTCTGATTTCAGATATTCCAATATAGCAGATATAACGTTAAACTTCTTATAAACCATTATAACAAGATCCTGTTGGATATAAAAACAGCTGTTGAAAAGAGGACTGTTAGTGAAAGAAACGAACTTGACAACTCTGAAAAAAATTCTTGGAGAAAAAGAATCTAAGAATGATAAAAAATAATTTAGAAGAATTCTGAAGGACAAAACACCTGAGATGAAAAAAGTTGATATCAGGAAAAGAAACGGCGACCAAAAGTAATGAAAAAACTAAAAATATTTTCTAAACGAACGCAAAAACACGAAGAAAGTAAGAAAAAAACAATGAAATGAAAGAATTCAATACAAAAAAGTGTGAAAAAAAAAAAATTTACTTCTGACAATATACAACGAACAATTTCGACAGAAATCGAAACGTTAACACTTCAAAACGCAACGAAAACTAAAATGGAAACGAAAAATAACTGATGGAATAATGTAATACTCATGTGCTTTTTTACGAAAACCAAAGATACAAAGCAACCAATATTTAGGAACGTAGCTGCTCTGAATAATAATTCAACAGGCAGCAGTCGATTCACGATGAACTAGTCGAGACTCGTCGATTTAACATTGAACAGATAGCGCCTCTGGACTTTGGTATATGTATTTGGAATACAACACAAAAATTGGTGACAGAGCGGTGGGATAGTCACTTTTAAATTGGCGCTTCCTAGGTGCGAAAAATCAACCCCCACTGGAGCAAAGCTCTTCATAGGAGTTCCTGCATCCGCTACCCTCATCAACCACCTGCTACCATTTCTGTAACTGGGTCATAGGATCCACCGGACCATCGGGTGTCTACGCAGAAGCAACCCCACTGTGTAGCTGAGTCATAGGATTCACCGGACCATGGGGCGTCTACGCACAGGTCATCTTTTCAACTTTCCTCAGATTGGGATCACATCGAACAGACAATCAGACAAGTAAGTCAATTTCCATATTATCGTATTTCCAAATACTTGTTCTCATATAATCCTTATTTATTATTCTTAAATATGCCTGTTCAATCTAATACAAATATTCCTGATACTATTTCGGAAGAAGGTTCTGATATTACTCAAACTCTTCCCATAGCACTCCTTTTCAAATTCATAAAGCTATTTAATGGAGATAGAAATGAACTCAACCTTATTCAAAACACCAATTCAGCTTTTTCTCTTGCTTGTGGCCTAGAGTTTAAACGGTACGGCATCATAGACCCGGAGAATAGGTATGGCACTGCAGCGCTTTACTTTGATTTCTTTAACAACGCACTGCGTTTGAACGAACTCAAGCTTGGTCACAGCAATATGCCAATTGGGAAAGATAAAGGAGTTGTCAAACAGGCGCCGGACTCAAAATACGGGCTCAATGGGAGACATCACATCCTCTTAGAAGGGAGCACTTTTCCGCCGGAAAAAAGGAGCTCGATGGCGCAGAGTATGGGACAGATGACGTCATTATTGTGCCACATCTGATCTTATGAAAAATATAGGATGAAGTGGATCCAGGCTACCAAACGTGCATTAGCCCATATTCCGCATATCGATGAGGTGCTGGAGGCCACCAAGAGCAAGAAGGCCAGTGAAATATGCTCACTAGTTAAGATCGTTGCTGACTTGGCCTTGGTGGTAACCTCCAGACAAGCGCACCGGATGTTCTATTATCTAAATATCTTGGTCAAAATATATGAAAGTTGTTTGAAGGCAACAGGAAAATTGGTGGGTTTGTCAGGAAAAGAGTATGTCGCAGGGGAAGAACTATTAGAGGCTTTCAACGTATCAAGCATTGGAGGATTTTATCTGTATAAAGTTGCCGCAGACGTAGCATGGGAGATGGAAGGAAACATAAATCCTATATAGGCAGGGCAGATACTCTTCCACACTATATTTGACATATTTAAAGAAGATCTCTCAATACTCGAACAGATCACGAACTTAGGAACCTGGAACAAGAGGGAGGAACTTGGCGAATGTTTCCAGAAGATGACGATGTCCGGAAAGAGTGCCAAGTTCCAACCTGTAGTGTTGAATTATTACACAAAACTGTGTGCTGCCAACCAAACTACGTTCTATAATAGCTCTATCTATCCCAAATCTGCAGTGCTCCCGTCTTCAGTGGTCGTAGAAATCAGCATTTCTCAGAGGAATTCTTCGAACAGATGAGCGAAGCCACAGGAAAAAATACCCCTGCCAAAATCATCCCTCAGCTGGTGGCTGCTCTTTCTGAGGAATTAAGTGATATCCCTGAAAAGCTCCGTTCTCATGGTGGTATTCTGGAGATCGGTACATTATCATGGCGTGCAATGGTTACTCTAACTATCATAGAGCATGGTGCTGAAATGACTGAGGTAGTACCTGGACAAGGAAAATTCTTCTTAGGTTCATAAGGCATGCAGTGTTTTCTTCAGAAAATTGTGGAGTTGAGTTTTAATAAAAAGCATTTCTTGTAAAAAAAAGTCTTGATCAATAAAATACTCTCTTTCTTTATGTTATTTCGCAGATATCAACTGATTTCATTAATAAACTTGAACTTTCTGAAATTTCTTCTAGATTTTACTTGAAAACAACTTTTCAATTTAATGGTCAAACAACCAGACAAGTATAAATGATTTGCTCATTAGGAAAACACACTTAAATTCTTTTATAAGATATAATTCTTTAGGCGATCGATTTCGGCTTGTTAGCCATCATCAGGCCAGCTGAAAATAAACATAGATTGTTTTAAACGTATCAAGACATATTGTTCGGTTATTTTAGTGGACTGGAGAATGTTTCTTGGGGCTGAACTCACCAGAGGCCTTCTTCTTCTCTGCACCCGTGTTTCACCACTCATTCGTCGACCACCAGTTCTCACTACGATACGATAACGTCCGATTGTTCCGGCGACACTTCAAATTATTATGCAATTTGCAATATAAGAGTTTAAATAACTGATTAATTATATTATATGCTTAGCGGAATTGACAATATTTAACACAGTAGCGAAAAAGCGAGAGTTTTTCTCGGCGTATTCTTGTATTCTGGTTTATTATCTTTGTCCAGCCCCATATGGCGCCATATGACCCGTGCAGAGATTTCGCGATGTTTTATTTATACAGGGTCGGAACTTAAGTTATTCCACCACATCGTTTTGGACTGAACATACCGCCCATCTAAAATTAGATTCTTAATTTTAACAACAAAAAAAGAGAAAAATAAACAAATATACATACACATCACCCACATTTCTCTCTCTCTGAAAATAGGTGATGGATAACACTCAATAATATTTTATTGATTCGGAAGAGGGCACACCTTATTAACAGGGCGCCGAAAAATTCCTTTCATGGTTTTCAATGTAACCACTCTTGTTACCGCATCTGCACCCTTATGCAGTTCTATGACTCTACCCAAATGCCATTTGAGAGGAGGAGACAACTCATCTTTTAGTAAAACTAGGGTATTCAATTCGATAGGTACAGCGGCATTGCACCATTTCGAACGCTGCAGCAACGTATGCAGATATTCCTTATGCCATCGCGACCAAAATTCTTGGCTCAATTTCTGCACAAGTTGCCACCTGGTCAATCGATTAATTTTGGATTCTTAAAAGTTTTGTTCCGGTAACGAATTCAGAGGTGCCATAGTTAAAAAATGACCTGGTGTAAGTGGATTCAGATCATTGGGATCAGCGCTGAGGGGAGTCAAGGGTCGCGAATTGAGAATTGATTCTACTTGAATCAGAACTGTATTGAACTCCTCGTAGGTAAGAAGCTGATCTCCTACCACGCGAGTTAAATGACCCTTTGTCGACTTAATGCCGGCCTCCCAGAGTCCACCAAAATTTGGGGAATAGGGTGGAATAGTGTGGAAAACTATGCCTTCGCTTTCTGCAGCATGTTTCATCGTTTCTTTGAGCTGGCGAGCAGCTCTGCGAAAATTTGTACCCTGATCACTATAAACATGAAAACATTGACCGCGTCGTCCAATAAAACGCCGCAAAGCAGCCAAAAAAGAATCAGTAGAAAGATCTGAAGCTAGTTCTAGGTGAAGAGCCTTCGTGGCCATGCAAACGAACAAGCAAATATATGCTTTTAAGACTTTAGATCCTCTTACTCTATTCATAACTATGGAAAAGGGACCGCCATAATCCACACCAACACTAGAAAAGGGTTTGATCTGCGAAATACGAACTGCGGGAAGATCACCCATGATTGGTTGAACATGAGAAGGTTTTACTCGAAAACATCTGTTACATTTTGATATTATCTTGCGAATACTTCTCTTAGCAGAAAATATCCAGTATTTCTGAACCACCAAGTTATGAACTGACTGTAAACCTGGATGTAAATATTTTCTGTGAAGATTTTCAATAATGAGAAACGTTAATCTGTCATCACCAGAAAGGAGAGCAGGGTGTACTTGTTCGAACTTGAGCCCAGAATGGACTAATGTCCCGCCAACCCTCAATATTCTCCTTTCATCTAGAAAAGGATTCAATTTGCGAAATGATTTTGGAAGGGTTTTCTTTTGAGCCAGAAGGGCTATTTCTTTTGTGAACACGGCATTTTGAGTGCTTCGTATTAATTTGCAGATTGTTGGAAACATTAGAGCATAAAAACACTTCCAGTAAGCTAGTTCAAGATGACAAGTTTCATTAAAAGGATTTTAGACAAAGTTCGAAATCTCTAGTTTCTTCTCCGGTGTATGTTTCTTCTGTAAAGATCTGCATTCAATTTATAAATGTGAGTTATTCTTAGCATTATCAATAGACAAGCGAGAAGAGTTCGTTAAAAAGGCAAACTTGTGTACCTAATATTTGTCTACTGAATAATCATACAAGCAAAAAATGTATTGCTGGTCCTTGTAGAAAGTGCACCCTTTTGCACCCGAAAAAAGCAGCCAGTGCGGTTGGTAATAAAGATGATAAAAGTTCGAATAATTTGAATTATTTGGCCAGTGACATAGATTTTTCTAGTAATTATACGGTCTTATTTTCCACAGCAAGAATTACAGTTTTGGATAAGTTTGCACAACCAGTTTCAGTCCGAGTAATGCGAGTTTGAACGTTCCAGGTATTTCAAGTCACGTTTCCAAAATCAAAGAGAAGTGTGTAGTTAACTTGTGTTCACAGCATAGCTATTTCAAGGCGAGTGTCACATGCTTCGTTCTTTCTAATATCACAAGTGTGACTCCATCGTTACTAAGACTTAAAGTTAGTATTTGATCACTTTTCCAAATTAGAGGGTCGATAGGTGCCATAATTTAGGGAATTTATGATAAAATTTCCATACTATTTCCATACTAATATTATAAATGCGAAAGTAACTCTGTCTGTCTGTTACTCTTTCACGCCTAAACGGCTAAACGGATTTTGATGAAATTTGGTATGGTGATAGATGATAACCAAGAAATGGTCATAGGCTATAAATAATGACGCCATCATTCTTAGGGGGTACGCAGTAGGCAGATAACTAAATTGAGTTAGTGATTTTTAGTCGTTTTTGTTGGGACTTTTGCTCTTTTACGTCTAAACGGCTGAACAGATTTTGATGAAATTTAGCAAGGTAATAGATGGTTACCTAGAAACGGATATAAGATCAAAATGATCACGTCATCGTACTTAGGAGGTAGGAAGTAGGCAGAAAACTGAATTGAGTTAGTGATTGTTTTATGGTTTTTGTTGGGAGTTTTGCTCTATCATGCCTAAACGGCTGAACGGATTTTAATGAAATTTAGTTAGGTGATAGATAGTAACCTAGAAAAGGATATGGGCTATTAATATTCATGCTATTGTACTTAAGGCGTAGGCAGTAGGCGGAAAACTAATTAAGTTTGTGATATTTAATCGTTTGTTTTAAAAGTTTACCTCATTCACGCCTTAACGTCTGAACGGATTTTTATAAGACTTGGTTTATTAACCTTCATATTTAAAGATAGGCTCCTAGGCACGGAGACAGGCTACTTTTTACGGCGGGAAAATACCTCATTCCCGCGGAAATCTAGCGTGATCGTGTCAAGAAGCGCATGACGCCATAGCTACTGCAATGATTTTGATGTTTTTTTTAACTGAGTGAGGCGGCATGATTATAATGACTTATGCAAATAATTTTTTTGGTACAGATTCATATAATTAATAATTTATGTGAATCTCAAAAATATCTGAGGAAGACATCCGATGCTACAACTAAATTAAATCGTTGAAAATTTCAATTCGTTCTATTAATAACTACCAAAAAATTTATTCGCATCATCATACCACTCATATACTGTCTCGCGCTCACACCTGCAGCTAAACTACATACTTGTCTGGCAAAGGGTTGGAACTATAAAAAAATGTCTGGCTAATGAGGAAACATTATCTAATTATTACCCAAGTATTATATATCAAAATCAGCTTTTATACTATAACGTAAGTAGAATTAGTGCTGATTCACAATGGACGTAACCATAACGAACACGTAAACGTACTTTGTCCGTGAACGTAATGGTGTTCAGAATGGACTTTGGGAGCAGTAGCAAATTATAGACATTTTTGTAGAGTAAGAAGATGTTTCTGTACTTTTAAAATAAGTGTTCTATGAATTTTTTGACAATTGATTATTGTGAAGTGTTGTCATTAATTAAAAATGTATGAAGTATTAAGTCCGTTTTTATTGAGACGATATTTGAAAAAAAGAAAAGAAATTGAAGAGCAAAATTCTAAAAGAAGAAAAAAACGACATTGGTGAACAAATTTCTATAATTAAACGTTAGAATTACGGACTACCATAAGCTCAACGTAAACGTCAAAATTAGAGAGCCTATCGTGAACAGCTCCATATGATTTGCATTGGTTCAACTTTGCGTTTTTCGTTTACGTTTCGGGAGTTTTATCGTTACGTCCATTATGAATCCAGCATTACATATAATTTAATGAACATTAAGGGTGTCTGGCAAGGGGTTGCCACGATATTAAGTGTCTGGCAATTAATGACATGATTTTTTATGATATGCTGAAGGTAATACCAAAAAATCACACTTTTTTATTTGACGAATTCAGTTCAGTATTTTACACCCCTTTAAAACCGTTTACCTGCCAAAGCCAGGGTAACCCAAACTTCATAATGGTCCATCGTTACCTGTGTTGGGGGCATGCGTAGACAAGTTTTCAGCTTTTATAAAATAACGAAGATCTGAGGTTCACGGGCTCTTGCTCTATTGAATAACCTACAAGAAATTGTCATGAAATCGCGAGGCACACAAAAAGATTTAGAAAAGAATTGAATAATCGTACTCAGAGATAATTGTTTTGGGCGGCTGAAGTTTCGTAGAAGAACTATACCGAAATGCACGAATAGTCGAATATATTATCAGGTTATATCCACTCCCCATGAAAGTACTCCATAGTCCAGGGATTAGTTTTTCATTGTATTCGTTTTCCAACTCTTAACAAATTTGCAGTTCCAAGGGGAGCTGCGGCATTTCTGTTCTGTAAGGATTACACTTCTATGGTCTGGTCATATATGTCAAGACATAGATATTAAAATGCGCATGACGCATGTTTTTCATTGTACTCTTTGTACGAGCAATTTCAATAAACGTGTTCTGAGATTAATTTCAAACTATTAGTTACATCACACCATAAATTCATCTAATCCAAATACCAAGACAAACATGGTGTCAGGTTTAATGTGAATACACATTTAGTTTCATAAATTACAATTGTCATATTGTGATTACCGAAGAAGCACATTTCTTTTAACCTACAAAAATGTCGGACCTTATCAAACGCCCCAAGGAAATGAACTTTTCGAGCAATATATCTTATTGGGATACATGGAAACAGCACTTCAATATATTTCTGGATGCCATTTCTGATGAAGAAATCTCGGAAAAGAAAAAAATTGCTATCTTGTTGAACTCCATAGGTGAAGAGGGACTCAAAATTCACAACTCCTTCAAGCTTTCATCAGAAGGAAATACCCTAAGAAAAGTACTTGAAAAGTTTGATAATTACCGTAAACCTAGAAAAAACATAATATTCGAAAGGTTCAAATTTCTCAACTACAAACAGAAGGCAGGACTATCCTTCGACATGTACCTGACGGAACTAAAAATAGCAGTAGAAAATTGTGATTATGGTCAACAAGCCGACAATATTAAAAGGGATCAAATAATTTTCAACATGGAAAACAAACAACTTCAAGAAAAATTACTGAATGAATCGGATCTAACCTTGGAAAAAACAGCCACATACTGTAGAAGTTCGGAGATGAGCAAATCACAAGTAAAAGAAATGCAAGACAACGCTGAAACATCAATAAATGATGTCAGATGTAATAATAAAACCCAAAATAAACAAGAAGAAAGCAATAGAGGAAGACAAAAATCAGGAAACTTCAAGCGAATAAAATATGTGAGAACTGTGGAAACGATCATCCCATAAACAAATGCCCTACATATAAAAAAATGTGCATATTGTGGGATTGAAAACTACTTCATTTCAATGTGCAGAAAGAAACTACATGATACAAGGAAAAGTAAACAAGTATCTGAGATACAGGAAGATGACGTAACACTCGAAACTAACTACCTCTACATTGAAAGTATTGACAGTGGACTCGAGAACAACCAATGGTGTGAAGTATTAACAGTTAATGGATCTGATCAAATAAAGGTTAAACTAGATACTGGAGCTCAAGTAAGCTGTTTACCAAACAGTGTAATGGAAGCAATGAAATCTAAACCTAAACTGAAACAAACCAACATTACCCTATTATCATATGGGAATGAAGATTTCAAACTGAAGCCCATTGGAATTGCCACTTTAAAATGCAAAACTTCGAAAGGTTCAATTGCAGATGTACGCTTTTGTATCATTAATGGGAGTACAAAACCTATTCTTGGACTGAGTGATTGTGTCAAGCTGGATTTAGTGAAACGAATCAACAGTATTGAAACCGTTGAAGATCTCAAAAGTGAATTCAAGGAGGTTTGTGTAGATCACTATACTTGAGATGGTAAATTTCTTCTAGAAGAAAATCTTTTGAAAGCTGCAATAAAAGTGTCAGTATTTAAATCTGAAACAAGCTCTAAATGGATAGCTTTAGTGGAAAAACAGACGAAAACTGCAATATATCCTTTGGAAATTAAAATCTTTCTCAACCGCGACTGTTTTATACTAAATGGACCACAAAAATCTATTCCAACATTTTCGAATGGTCGGGATACCGTAACTCTAGACGATGGTAGGCTACCCATTAATTGTTCAGAAAATTTCGCCTTTAATCTGAAGCATCTTACACATTTATGTAGAACCTTTTTTATTTCACGAATACCGTTCACTAACCAGAATTTTCTATTCAAATTGGCGAGGACAAGTCTTGGTCCCGCATGAAATGAATTTATATGTTCTCTTATGATAATATGACAATGGTTATATGACAATTTTTTGGTAAAATGATGGGATGTTTCTCTGAAAAGGAAATAGGAGCATTATGTAGCCTGCCTCCTACCCTAAGTAAATTATTTTTGTCAATGAATGGGAAGAGAGGTTTTAAACTTGACTTATTGCTTATTGGATTATTATGCTTCAAACATTCAATTTCACCCAGAAAATTAGACGATTGTATTGAAATTATGATACGATTTAATGCCTCATCTAAATCTGTGCATGATAAATTTCCTTTCAATCTTTTATCTTTTGACACCCTGCAATTCCGAATAAACCTTAAAACAAATGCAAGAATTCTTTGAATTTTACTGATAGATGAGTAGTCCTCAAAACGAACTGTATTTTCCTGAAGTATAGTATTCAATGAAACTTTTGCACAACTTGACTTTCCCGAAATATATCTGTATTATCAAAATCACAACCTCTATCAAGAACTATAGAGCTTGTTAAATTATAGCCGACGTTGCTGACCATTTCGGGGCCATGCCACCACAAACGATTATCATTAAATGAATTGATATACTGAAGGTCTCTAGTGGGTAGATCAGCAGGGTTATTGTCACCACTTACATAGCACCATGATGAATCTGAAGTCAGAGTTTTTATTAGCGTTATTCTATTCGCAACATAGACGTTTAATTTCAAAGGTATGGAAGCGATCCAAGAGAGAACGATCTCTGAATCTGAAAACAAAAACCTATTTGATATTTTGAAATTGTTCTCAAAAATTTTTGTAATTTTTGCAATTAATTTTGATAACAGTACTGCACCGTTGAGTTCTAATTTCGGTATTGTTAGTTTTTTCATGAGTGGAGCAACACGCGATTTAGAGGTAAGTAAATTTACTGAAATCTTTCCTTCATCATTTGTAGTTTTTACATAAACGCAACATCCATAGGCATTCATTGAAGCGTCACAAAATCCCAAAAGTTCGATTTTTTTAGTGTTTGAAAAACAATTGATATTTCTTTGAAGAACAATAGGTGGTAATACTGATAATTGCTTCAAGAATTTTTCACAATTTTGGTGAACATCTAGAGGTAAGTGTTCGTCCCAAGATATTGTTTTGATCCATAATTTTTGCATCAGTAATTTAGCCATAATCACAATTGGGCCAATTAAACCCAAAGGATCGTACAGTCGAGAAATTATACTTAAGAATGATCTTTTAGTTAAAGGTTCATAAATCTCAATTTTTGGAAAAATGATTTTAAGGCAATCAATTTTAACATCAAAAATCAATCCCAAAGTTTTCAACATTAATTCTTCTCCAGAATTCTTAGCAAGTTCTATTTCATTGAAATGGCAAAGTTCTGTTGGAATATCTGATATTATTCCTGGGGTATTTGTTGCCCACTTATGAAGCTTGAAATTTCCTAAACTCAGAAGTTCAATTATTTCTGATTTAATTTGAATGAGTTCATCAATAGAATCTGCCCCACAAAGAACATCATCTATGTAAGTGTTATTCAGCAGTATTCTTGAAGCAAGTGGATATTTATCTTTGAAGGTGAACGCTAACTCATTTAAACATCTAGTAGCTAAAAATGGAGAACTCTTTAAGCCATAAGTTACTGTTTTCAAACGAATGAAATCCAACGGTAGTGAAGGATCATTTCTCCAAATAATTAATTGAAAATTTTGATGCTCCGGATTGACCAAATGCTCCTGAACATATGTTTTATATCTGTTATAAGAACGTATCTATATGTACGAAATAATAACAATATATCATAAATATCGCTTTGTACGGATTTACCATTATAAAGAAAATCATTCAAGGAAAGTTTATGATTAGTTTTCATACCCCCATCAAAAACTACTCTCAATTTATTAGTACTTTTGTCACTTCTTACAACTGGATGACGTGCAAGAAAATACGTGGATGTATCATTGACTGAAATTTCACAAGGACTAACAATTTCAGCATGATCAAGGTCCAAAAATTCCTGAATGAAATTAGAATAACCTTGAAACAATTTGTCATCAAGTTGAAGCCGTTTTTCTAAATTAAAGAAACGTTTCAAGGCAAATTTGTAAGAATCGCCGAGAAAAATATCTGACATAGGTATTTTAAAAGGAAGTTTCACCTGAAATTTATTTTCGATTCTTTCTACGCTTTCTCTAAAACTATTTTCGCAGGCTTCCTGTTCGCTCGTAAATTCGTCCTGACCTTCGGGAATGCTCTCAGCTTGCCAAAATCTTTCCATCAGGCTGTCCAGTTTCTTGATATCTAAAGAACAATGATGAGAATAAAATGTATTGAAATCAGTTCTGAACAATGAATTTGGTAATATACCACTCACAATGTATCCAAATAATGTATTTTGAAGAATAGGCTTTTGGGGACCTAATTTTATCGATTGTGACAATAAGATAGAGAAAAATATATCTGCACTCAACAAAATTAATATCTCATCAGGTGTGTTATAATCAGGATCAGCCAACTTTACAGATGGCGGAATCTTGAATTGCTTCGTATTGAAATATAATTGAGGTAATTTTGAAGTGATTCTGTCCACAACGGCACAAACGACGTTTATTTTATAGTTATTAATACAGGAAAATATCTCAAATGAAACTAGTTCTTCTACAGGTGATTTCTTTTAATTTACCCCAATCAATTTCAAATTAGTTTTGAGAACTTCACAATTCACTTTAACTGCTAAGTCCTTTCTTATGAGTGAAACCTGACTACCGGAATCCAAAAGAATTTTTACAGTGATAAAATCTCCCTTTTTTGTTAAAACTTTCACCCTAGCAGAAGGCAACAGAACATTAGTAAAGGATGGTTCTTTTTCGAAAACAGTTAAAGAACTGGGATTTAATTCATTACCCAAATGCAACAAAACATGGTGATTTTTATGGCAAGTGTTACATTTTGTGGGATATTTGCATCTAAAAGTATGCTTATTCAAACACATTTTACAAAGACCGTTCGAATCAACGAAACCAAATCGATCAGATGCGGATATTAGTTTGAAATCTGGACAGAATTGAATTTTATGGTTACCATTTTTACAATAAAGGCAATGAAAATGAACATATTTCTTTGATGTAAATTGATTGACAGCTCTATTATCATTTTTTGTCTGCGAATCATTTCTTGTGTGAATATTCATTAGATTTATAGACGAATTTGATTTATTCGATCTGATTGGTTGACTTGAAGATGCCTCCAGGGCAGTTGCTCTTGATTCCAAAAATTCAACGAACTCTGTTAATGTGGGAAGTGATTTTGAAGCTCTAGAGACCTGATAAGCTCTATTAGTGAAACTGTCTAACTTTTTTGACAAAATACAGATCAATATCATATCCCATTGGTCAACTGGTTGTTTCAAATTTTTCAATGAACTGATTTCCTGTTTAATTGAACAAATAAATTGCCTCAAGTTGGAAGATGTACCTTTTTGTAATGGTGAAATCTCCAGTATACAGTTAACATGAATACTGATTAGAAGTGTTGGATTATCATATCTTCTGTTCAAAAGATTTAAAGCTTCATCATAAGATGAATTAACTAAAGGCAAATTATTTATTATTGAAAGTGCTTCATCTGTTAAATATTTTTTCAAATAGAAAAGTTTTTCTACATCAGATAAATTAACATTATTGTTCACAACAGCTCGAAATAAATCCATGAACGGTTTAAATTCACTCAAATTTTTTCCATTAAAATATGGAATATCGATGGATGGTAATGTTGAAGTAGATGTTGTATTATTAACTGAGTTTGACAATGAATTGGTTGAGTTTTCATAATTGGTCAATAATTTTTTCATATTAGTGGAAATATCCATAAATTTTTATTCCATTTCAAACATGTCGTCCTCATCCTTTGAATATAAGTTGAGAATTTCCAATTGCCTAGCTTCATATTGACTAAATGCATTATTCAATCTAGATTTTCTTACTTCTACTTCTTCTTAAATTTGATGGTAATCAATTTCAGAATTCATTAATTCTAATATATAATTCTCAATTTTAGTGATTGTTCCTTTATAATAGGATCTTTTAACTTTCAATTTCTGAAGAGGCATATCGAAAAAATTATTCGTAATATTGGATTGATAATTGAAAAACTCATAAACAAGATTTCAACAATGCAATATTGGTTTGTACAATTATAAAAACTACTTATCTCCGATTGATGTTATCTCCCAGATGTTTAGGATAAACTTCCGTCTTCTCCCAATGGAAAATTAACGAATTTAATTATTCTGTCGATGGAAAATTCTTCACTCTGAACTGCAAATATTCTGAATGTCTCCTTGTTGATTCCTGTTGTAGTATGGACTGCTTTACAATTTTCTGATGGACTTCTCCTCCAACGGCAATTATTTCTTCTGCTTTTCGAAAATTGGCAAAACCCAATTTTTGATTTCAATAAAATCTAAGTTTGCTCGAAGGACCACTTTTATGTGTAGATCACTACTAGTGTGTGATACACATAAAGAAATTGGATCAATTTTGATCGATATAATTGAATTTGAAAACAGTTTGTTTAACTTGTGCATTTATTGAGGTAATAATATGGAATGAAATATAAAACTGATACATATGAACATATTTACAATAGCGTATTGCGCCTGTCCAATACATAAGGTTTCAAATACAGCGCCGTTCACAAGTTGTTGTACATATATGTATAGGTGGATCTCTACAAGGTTTTCCAAGGCATAGGGAAAATACCAGGCACAAAATCATATTAAATCCTAATGTACCTCCAGATATTAATCCCCCTAGACTAGTACCAATTTCACTACATGACCGATTACAAAAAACATTGAAGAAACTAGAATGTGATGCAATAATTTCAAAAGTAGACAAGCCTACTAAATGGGTCAACAACCTTGTTATCATAGAAAAACCTAACAAAGAACTGCGACTTTGTTTAGATCCTAAAGACCTCAACAAAGCGATCATGAGAGAAATACATACAATTCCAAGTCCAGAAACAATTATACAAACTCTCAGTGGCCAAAAAATTTTTTCAGTACTTGACACGAGACAAGGATTCTGGCTATTGAAAAATTAGAAACTCCCAAAAACAAAAAACAATTACTAGGTTTTTTAGTTATGTTGAAATTTTTATCTAAATTTATTCCAAATATGAGTATTTTAACAGCACCTTCAAGGGAATTAACTAAAGAAAACGTAGAATTTAAGCGGACTGTCGATCATACTAAAAGTTTTGAAAATTTGAAATTGATGTTGGCTAAACCCCCTGTTTTAAAACTTTTCGACCCTCTAGAGCCAATCGTAATTCAAACAGATAGTAGTAAAGATGGATTAGGCGCTTGTTTGTTGCAAAATTCACAACCTGTTGCATTTATATCTCGTGCATTAACTGAAAGTGAACAATCTAATTGTCAAATGGAAAAGAGAATGACTGCTATTGTTTTTGCATGTGAAAGACTTCATTATTTTATTTACGGTAGGCATATAATTGTGAATAGTGATCATAAGCCTCTCCAAAGCATTTAAAAAAAATATCAATAAGATAACTGCAAGACTACAACGTATGCGAATGCGTCTCAGACTATTGAAATATGACTTGGATGTTCAGTATCTTCAAGGTTCTCAAATGTACATTGCAGATTATCTTTCCAGATCATTTCTTAAAAATTCTGAACCTGATGATGATGATACATTAATTGTACCGGGTTTTTCACTATAATTTGACCCCCCTTTCAACTTTGTTACTGAAGGAGATACAAAAAAATGTTTCGTACAAAAGTTTCACGAAATCAACTGAGGTTTTTTGATATAAGACGAGAAACTGAAATATATACAGGGTGGCCAATATATTGATGGCAACTTCATTTTTTCAAATGGAACACCCTCTATATTTTTCCATATTTGGTTAGCTCTTTTTCCCCTGCTTTCGAATATGTAACATATGTTGGTCTATCTTTCTTATTCTGCGGTTCCTTAACATTTTGGAGAGAGCATTCCCTGTAGGCAACAGTAACACAGGGGAGGATTAGACAGACAAGATTAAAATGAGCTGTGATAAAAATTAGTTCCTCTAGTTTGTAAGTTGTTTTTTAATATTAGTTAAATTTTTTTAGTATGTTATTTTTTTATGTGATACCTATATATTTTTTATTTTTGAAAACTAATTTTATAATTATTATTAATGTTTGATATTTTTTTCAAGTTGTATATAAAGTGATTATTCATTTTTGCCTTCCTTTTTTTGTGATATACTTAGATTTTAAATATTTTTGCAACATTTGTGTGTTATGTGTTATGAAATTATTGTAATATTAATATGTTTAATGTTTTTAGTCAATATTCAAGATATTTCTGATAAATATTTGCAAACAATGTTTGATTAACTTAATAAAAAAATTTTACTTTAACATATTGTTTATTAAGTTAACAAATCCCAAATGTAATTCTTATAACAGTAGGAAATTAATGATTATACTTGAATTGAGTTATATCAACATATAATGAATTTCAATTCAATTTTCAATGTCATTCACAAATAGTTTTCAATTTTATTTACAAATAGTACAAAATAATTTAAATAACATAATATTTCCATTGTATTACATTGAGATTACCGATGATTGTGTAAAGTCATAGTAATTCCATCTCTTTTAACTTTTGCTCTTGTGTTAGTTCTGTCATTGTTTGAATTCCTTTCGTGATCATGGTCAACGTATTCCTCATCCCAGAAATCCCCATTCAACAAGCAAAAGTTATGCAGTACACATGCTGCTGAGGCTATTTCAATAGCTTTACAAATGTTATATGTATTAATATACCGAACTCTTCCCCATCTATATCCCCTATTTCCCTATTTATATCCTCCGAATGCATGCTCTATCTTCACGAGTTTGGAAGGAAAGTTATAGTAAAAGAAAGGCTTGTATCTTATGTACTCAAATAAATATAGAAACGTAATTCCTATTGTCGCTTTAACCTCTTAGGTCTGAATTTGTATCGAAGGTTTTGATATTACAGCAGATTACGACAAGATCTCTCTACTTCTTTGGATCATTTAAAATTAAGGTACACATACAACATATTATTTTACAAACCTGTACTTGGCTTTTGCAGAATTGGTAAAGAATTCATAAAATATTTCTACATATTATCTTCTTGATTTATACTATAGGACGATACAGCAAATTCGTTTTTTAAGCAAGGCATATTTTCTATAGACGAACCCTTATTTTCTTACATCAGCCTTCTGCTAATTCCATAAGCACTTTAATTCTGTATGTGATATTTCTTCAAGTTCAGAAAGTTTTTCCCCGATAAAGAAACACGGAGCAGAAAAGGAGAAAAAACCATGAGTTTTGACATGATTCTGTCATGGATGAATAGGAACATCATGTACCTGTGATCAATCTAATTAAAAACACTGTAATGATATGTTTACATTTCCTCCTCAATCCACCTTAACAAGAACATATCGTGCATATTAGTTTTGTTTTACTTTATCACTCTCCACAATCAATGAACCATCAATATTATGAGGTTCTGTATAAAGAGCTAGGGCAATATTTTTTAAACACAAAGAGCAAATGTCTATGAAACTGGACCCACAATTTGTTTTCCAACACATTATAATATGACATGCATTCAGAACTTCTTCTCGAACTTCTCCTTCTACTGGGGCTCTAGAATTAGAGGTTATAACTCTTAAAATTTCCAGAAATTCTAACGGCTGCACTTCACTTCATATACGTGTATACATGTACGATATAAATGAACTGAAAGAAATTTTGTTTAAGATTGACAACATCTTCAATTAGACTCACTGACTTGTAACCTTTATATTGATTGAACACTTGAATATTAGTGATAAAATAATTGAAATATTGATTAAATCACAAAATAATTGAACAAAGATTCCAACTCCATATTAATTTTTAGATTATTCGTAAAAATTTCGATGAAACTCCAATGACTTATCTGTCCAAAGCAAGATTGTTTACATTTACTACTATCTTAGCTCAGCTTTGATTCTCGCCACCTTGGCGCTGATATCGTCATGGAATATGCCAATAGGGGGTCATTATCCATTTTTTCAATGCAAAGACACTGTCTCCAATTAAGTGGTACTCATCATCATTGAAGTAAAAGTTTGATCCATACCTCTCTATGTTTTTATAAAATAGTGAATTTTCAAACACCTGCAAATTGGTACAAATTTAAATAACTGAAGTAGGTATATTAGCTCAGAGACTAATTGGTGTCCCAAAACTCGACGTCAACCCGAAACCGGGTGAAAAGGCAAGTAATGCTGGTTGTCAGAAAAATATGAAAAAAAAAACTAAGTTGCATGATTTTAAAATAACGGGCATTTAAAAAAACACGCAAAATTCCACACCCTGAGACAGTCTTTTCGCTCCTGTTGCCACGAATATCAACTTTTTCCAACTTTTTTTTGTTGCTGTGTAACCTTGAATAATGCTTGTCTAAACTGTTATCAAAATTTTGACACCAGCTGCTTTAGGTTTCATAAAAATAGGGCTTACTTCTCAGAAAAAAAAATCGAAATAAACAATTGCCTAGTTCCAACTGACTGTATTGAAAAAAAATGTACTACGTAGGTTTGGCATGTTTTTTCAAAAGTTGGCGCATTTAGTAAGGATTCCAAAATGGTATAATACTTGGTAAATTGTAGCTGCCGTAGTTCAAATTTATTTTCGATTGCCTTTGAATACACTTTTTCGTTAACTGCTTCCCAGTAAAAAAGTCCAATGGATTCAAGTCTGGTGAACGGGCCGGCCACGAGATTGGACCAGAACGTCCGATCCATCTTCCGGGAAAAAATGTTACCAGAAAAAAAAATTTTCAGAGAAAGGACCCCGCACATTTTGTATGGGAATTGGCTCTCGGTGGATTTGGCTGAAAATTTGATATGATGTTCTACTAATACTTCTGATCATATGTCTAAACAGTCACGAAGCTGAAATATGCATACTTCTAGGAGTTTTTAACGATTTTTTGTATCCATTATGGCTTATGTATTATGGGAATTGGCTCCCGCCCAACTAACATTTTATATCGGTTTAAGGATCGAATCGATTTATAACAGCTTAATAACAGCATTGCATGTATCTGAATAATTTTATAGTAACTTCAAATGTACTAAATTGTCATATAAGCCAAACATTTTTATAAAAATATCGTTTAAACATTTATATAGTTATGAGATCATCTTCTCTAGGAATTGTAGACGTCAACAGCCAACACCTCGGTCCATCCCAGGAATTGTACTCGAAGTGTCGACATGCAATTTCTATGTGTATGCACTTTTAGCTTTCTTTTGAGAGTGGACATTAGATTTAGTTCAGTTAGGAAGTAACTTCCATTAGACTCACTCCAAATCTTAATCTGTTAAATTTATCAATTCTTTATCTGTTAAGTTGTAATTGATATTTTGGAAAGAAATAAATCTTTTTAAAAACAGACTTTAAGAGACGGAAATCATAATTGGCGCTGCGAACAGGATATCGCAACGGGGTTTTAGTGAAAAGTGACTAAAATTAGTTTCCGCTTCGAAAACGTGCGACGTCTCCGAGGAACTCCCGTTGAGTTTTAACTCTTTGTGCGATATCGTCAAAACCACCATCAACATCACCTTCAACCCGGAAGGAAATCCAACTTCAACCCGGAAGGAATCAACCTACCCACTTCGACCAAGAAGGAAGGAACAACCCACTATAGGATGCAAATCTTGGTGTAAGTCCTTCAAACCCATCCAATTTTTTCTTTTTCCTTCATCAGTCTAATGACAGATACGAATTCTTCTCAAGAATTAGAGATAATTGCTGAGGATTCAGAAACTTTAGAATTAGGTTCACATATTCTTAGAAATAGTAGATTTCAACCTTACCCTAGAAGAAAAATGAATTCTAACCAAGCTTCTTCTAATACAGTAAACCCAATCGAAGTAATGTCTAGACAGGACTTACAATTGTTATTAAACTCAATTCCGGAATATTATCCCGGCCAAAATCTATCAATTTTCATAAACGAAGTAGATAATTTATTGACGCATCTGCAAGGCAGATTGAATCAAGATCTAACTTACGCACTGAATTTTTCGATAAGATCAAAATTGAAAGATGAAGCTAGGGACTTCATAGCTTTTCAAAATGCCTCTGATTGGCCCAATATCAGAAGGGTATTATTGCAAAGGTATGGAGATCAACGCAATGAAGACTTATTAGTGTCCTCTTTATCACAATGCGTACAACAAAAACATGAAACATATTTAGACTATTATAGTAGGATTTCAAAAAATTTGAGCGATTTGTTACAACATTTAACCCTGAACATAAGAGACCAAAACTATTTGTTATACAAACAACAAGATATTCAGAAACTAGCACTCAAAACATTCCAAATAGGTATTCTAGAACCATACAGATCTTACCTTAGTAACTTCAACTGCATTAGTTTAGAAGACTGTATTAATAGATGTCAATTTTTCGACAATAGAAAGCAGGAATGGGAATACTGCGAATTTCTGCGAAAATCTCAAGAACAACCAAAAAAGCTAAATTATAATCGTACTTCACCTCAAAATTCATATCCGACTCGTAATTACCACGAATTCCCGAAAGGTCAAAATCGGAATCAAAATTTCAATCCAAACTTTCCAAGCAACGCTCAAAAATTTTCTAACCTAGTACCAACGAATAACCAAAATTTCGTGACGAATTATAAGCATCAATCTCCTCCTGAAAATTCTGGAAATCCAAACGGCTTTCCTTATTGCATTAACACACCAATTCCAAATAACAGAGGATACCCGACAGCTCGCGAAGTGTTCGGACCAAAACCAGGTTCTAGTATGTCCAAAAATCAACAAAAGCCAACTCCTATGTCTATTTCGACTAGAAACACTTTTAGGCAACCTGCCGCTCAGTCGATCTCGACGAGAAATTTTTCACAAAATAAACCGACAAGAAATTTTATTTCCGAAGAATTATTTAACGTTCAATCCGAAGGTGGAAATCCTGAAGATTTTGAATCAGAATTTTATGATCCAAACGTTAATTCTCAAGATGACTATGAAAATAATCTTACAGAAGAAGAAAATTTTCAGATAGCTGCCTTGGAATTCCCAGAAACATAGATCTAAATTGTGTCAAAATTAAGTCCAAATTGCCCTACATTTATTTACCAAAAATTGACCTCAAAATTTTGATTGACTCAGGAGCAACAAATTCAGTCATTAATTCAAAACCCGCGTTTGAAAAATTCTTCCAATTTTTATACAAAGAAAAATTTAGCGTCTCTGGCTTAGGAAACACAATCACTTCAGATAATAATTTAAATATACCAATTTTATACGAATTAGGAATTTTTGAAAATATTCATTTACATGTAGTTGATTGGCATCAAAAATTTGACGCTCTATTAGGAACTTCTGATCTCCAAAGATTAGGTGCGAAAATTGATTATAAAACTCATACATTAGAAATTAATGATCTAAAAATACCTTTCAACCTCGAATATTCATCGTCCAAACTGAAACCGCGTAATGAAAAAGCAAAAAATTTTATTAAAATACCTGTTTCCATAGAAAACGGAAATGTCCTTCTACCTGAAATAAACTTTCAACAATTTTCAACTCCAGAATGTATTGCTCATGCTAGGAACGGATTTTGCACTATACCAATTTCTCAACCAATAGAAAATGAAGTACAAATTAATTTTGTAGAAAGAATACCTGTGAAATCGATTCACGAAACAGAAATATCAACCCCTCCATTAACACATCAAAATTTTAAACTTGCGAAAAACATAAGAACTGCTCACATGAACTCTGAAGAAAAAAGAGAAATCTTCAAAATATGTAATAAATTCAAGACTATTTTTTATAACGAAGATTCAGATCTTTCATTTAGTAATACAGTCAAACACAAAATTCGAACAAAAGATGAGGAACCTGTTTACGTAAAATCTTTCAGACACCCTCATCACATGAGGAAAATTATTCAGGAACAAATTCAAAAATTACTTGATGACAAAATTATACGTCCGTCAATTTCACCTTATAGTGCTCCGGTATGGATCGTTGACAAGAAAAAAGACGCATCAGGTCAAAAAAAGTACAGAATGGTTATAGATTATAGACGTCTTAATGATAAAACCGTCGAAGATAAATACCCTTTACCGAGAATAGAAGAGATTTTGGATAACTTAGGCAAAAGTTGCTATTTTTCTACAATCGACATGGCAAAGGCCTTTCATCAAATTGAAATGGATCCTGAATCCATAGAAAAAACTGCATTTACTGTAAACAATGGCCATTATGAATACCTTCGAATGCCTTATGGATTAAAAAACGGCCCGAGTACTTTTCAACGTGTAATGGATAATGTTCTCAAGGAATACCTGCATATTTTTTGTTTTGTTTACATGGACGACGTAGTCGTATTTTCAAAATCATTGCAAGAACATATTTATCACCTGAAACTAATTTTTCAGAAAATTCAAGAACTTTGAACTCGGCTGAAAGAAATTATTCAACAATTGAAAAGGAATTATTAGCAATTCTCGATTCAACAAAACATTTCAGGCCCTATCTTTTTGGACAAAGTTTTACAATCGAAACTGACCATAATCCTCTTGTATGGCTTTACAAAATTAAAGAACCAAATTCTCGCCTCATACGTTGGAAATTAAAATTAGAAGAATTTGATTTTAAAATAATTCATACTAAAGGCAAGGAAAATAAAGTTGCCGATGCACTTTCACGAATTGAAATACATAATCGAGAAAACGAATCACTTTTATCTGAGAATGATCAGAATGTAGAAATATCGTCCATCTTACCAAATGTAAATGAACTTCCCGAACTAGGTGACGAAGAATTAGAAACCATTCTGAACTCTCAAAATAACGAAAACCCCCCTGTAAACGAGGAACATGAAAATCCGAACAATGATAATAACTCTGATGCTACTATTCACTCTACTCAAAAAGACAACGGAAAAGTTATCCCAATTACGGAAACACCTGTTAATATTTATCCCAATAGAATTATTATGAATATTGGTGAACAATTCAATTTGAAATACACTAAACCTTTTGGAAAAAATACGTATTGTGTATCAATAAGACAAAATTGTATGACAAACGATTTTTCGAACCTATTCAAAGAAATTCTGAGACCAAACGAATCTTATGGAATTTATTTCAGAGACAATAAATTGCGTTTACCCCTCGTCAGATTTTGTAAAGAAACATTGAATTACTCTGCAAAACTTGTAATCAGTAATAATTATTTATTGGATGTTACATGTGAAGAAAATCAAAAAGAGATCATTTCAGAATATCACGACAAAAATCACAATGGCATTTCAGAAAGTCATAAATTTTTATCAAAAAAGTACTATTGGCCAAAAATGAAAAATATCGTCATGGAATATGCCAATAGGGGGTCATTATCCATTTTTTCAATGCAAAGACACTGTCTCCAATTAAGTGGTACTCATCATCATTGAAGTAAAAGTTTGATCCATACCTCTCTATGTTTTTATAAAATAGTGAATTTTCAAACACCTGCAAATTGGTACAAATTTAAATAACTGAAGTAGGTATATTAGCTCAGAGACTAATTGGTGTCCCAAAACTCGACGTCAACCCGAAACCGGGTGAAAAGGCAAGTAATGCTGGTTGTCAGAAAAATATGAAAAAAAAACTAAGTTGCATGATTTTAAAATAACGGGCATTTAAAAAAACACGCAAAATTCCACACCCTGAGACAGTCTTTTCGCTCCTGTTGCCACGAATATCAACTTTTTCCAACTTTTTTTTGTTGCTGTGTAACCTTGAATAATGCTTGTCTAAACTGTTATCAAAATTTTGACACCAGCTGCTTTAGGTTTCATAAAAATAGGGCTTACTTCTCAGAAAAAAAAATCGAAATAAACAATTGCCTAGTTCCAACTGACTGTATTGAAAAAAAATGTACTACGTAGGTTTGGCATGTTTTTTCAAAAGTTGGCGCATTTAGTAAGGATTCCAAAATGGTATAATACTTGGTAAATTGTAGCTGCCGTAGTTCAAATTTATTTTCGATTGCCTTTGAATACACTTTTTCGTTAACTGCTTCCCAGTAAAAAAGTCCAATGGATTCAAGTCTGGTGAACGGGCCGGCCACGAGATTGGACCAGAACGTCCGATCCATCTTCCGGGAAAAAATGTTACCAGAAAAAAAAATTTTCAGAGAAAGGACCCCGCACATTTTGTATGGGAATTGGCTCTCGGTGGATTTGGCTGAAAATTTGATATGATGTTCTACTAATACTTCTGATCATATGTCTAAACAGTCACGAAGCTGAAATATGCATACTTCTAGGAGTTTTTAACGATTTTTTGTATCCATTATGGCTTATGTATTATGGGAATTGGCTCCCGCCCAACTAACATTTTATATCGGTTTAAGGATCGAATCGATTTATAACAGCTTAATAACAGCATTGCATGTATCTGAATAATTTTTAGTAACTTCAAATGTACTAAATGTCATATAAGCCAAACATTTTTATAAAAATATCGTTTAAACATTTATATAGTTATGAGATCATCTTCTCTAGGAATTGTAGACGTCAACAGCCAACACCTCGGTCCATCCCAGGAATTGTACTCGAAGTGTCGACATGCAATTTCTATGTGTATGCACTTTTAGCTTTCTTTTGAGAGTGGACATTAGATTTAGTTCAGTTAGGAAGTAACTTCCATTAGACTCACTCCAAATCTTAATCTGTTAAATTTATCAATTCTTTATCTGTTAAGTTGTAATTGATATTTTGGAAAGAAATAAATCTTTTTAAAAACAGACTTTAAGAGACGGAAATCATAATTGGCGCTGCGAACAGGATATCGCAACGGGGTTTTAGTGAAAAGTGACTAAAATTAGTTTCCGCTTCGAAAACGTGCGACGTCTCCGAGGAACTCCCGTTGAGTTTTAACTCTTTGTGCGATATCGTCAAAACCACCATCAACATCACCTTCAACCCGGAAGGAAATCCAACTTCAACCCGGAAGGAATCAACCTACCCACTTCGACCAAGAAGGAAGGAACAACCCACTATAGGATGCAAATCTTGGTGTAAGTCCTTCAAACCCATCCAATTTTTTCTTTTTCCTTCATCAGTCTAATGACAGATACGAATTCTTCTCAAGAATTAGAGATAATTGCTGAGGATTCAGAAACTTTAGAATTAGGTTCACATATTCTTAGAAATAGTAGATTTCAACCTTACCCTAGAAGAAAAATGAATTCTAACCAAGCTTCTTCTAATACAGTAAACCCAATCGAAGTAATGTCTAGACAGGACTTACAATTGTTATTAAACTCAATTCCGGAATATTATCCCGGCCAAAATCTATCAATTTTCATAAACGAAGTAGATAATTTATTGACGCATCTGCAAGGCAGATTGAATCAAGATCTAACTTACGCACTGAATTTTTCGATAAGATCAAAATTGAAAGATGAAGCTAGGGACTTCATAGCTTTTCAAAATGCCTCTGATTGGCCCAATATCAGAAGGGTATTATTGCAAAGGTATGGAGATCAACGCAATGAAGACTTATTAGTGTCCTCTTTATCACAATGCGTACAACAAAAACATGAAACATATTTAGACTATTATAGTAGGATTTCAAAAAATTTGAGCGATTTGTTACAACATTTAACCCTGAACATAAGAGACCAAAACTATTTGTTATACAAACAACAAGATATTCAGAAACTAGCACTCAAAACATTCCAAATAGGTATTCTAGAACCATACAGATCTTACCTTAGTAACTTCAACTGCATTAGTTTAGAAGACTGTATTAATAGATGTCAATTTTTCGACAATAGAAAGCAGGAATGGGAATACTGCGAATTTCTGCGAAAATCTCAAGAACAACCAAAAAAGCTAAATTATAATCGTACTTCACCTCAAAATTCATATCCGACTCGTAATTACCACGAATTCCCGAAAGGTCAAAATCGGAATCAAAATTTCAATCCAAACTTTCCAAGCAACGCTCAAAAATTTTCTAACCTAGTACCAACGAATAACCAAAATTTCGTGACGAATTATAAGCATCAATCTCCTCCTGAAAATTCTGGAAATCCAAACGGCTTTCCTTATTGCATTAACACACCAATTCCAAATAACAGAGGATACCCGACAGCTCGCGAAGTGTTCGGACCAAAACCAGGTTCTAGTATGTCCAAAAATCAACAAAAGCCAACTCCTATGTCTATTTCGACTAGAAACACTTTTAGGCAACCTGCCGCTCAGTCGATCTCGACGAGAAATTTTTCACAAAATAAACCGACAAGAAATTTTATTTCCGAAGAATTATTTAACGTTCAATCCGAAGGTGGAAATCCTGAAGATTTTGAATCAGAATTTTATGATCCAAACGTTAATTCTCAAGATGACTATGAAAATAATCTTACAGAAGAAGAAAATTTTCAGATAGCTGCCTTGGAATTCCCAGAAACATAGATCTAAATTGTGTCAAAATTAAGTCCAAATTGCCCTACATTTATTTACCAAAAATTGACCTCAAAATTTTGATTGACTCAGGAGCAACAAATTCAGTCATTAATTCAAAACCCGCGTTTGAAAAATTCTTCCAATTTTTATACAAAGAAAAATTTAGCGTCTCTGGCTTAGGAAACACAATCACTTCAGATAATAATTTAAATATACCAATTTTATACGAATTAGGAATTTTTGAAAATATTCATTTACATGTAGTTGATTGGCATCAAAAATTTGACGCTCTATTAGGAACTTCTGATCTCCAAAGATTAGGTGCGAAAATTGATTATAAAACTCATACATTAGAAATTAATGATCTAAAAATACCTTTCAACCTCGAATATTCATCGTCCAAACTGAAACCGCGTAATGAAAAAGCAAAAAATTTTATTAAAATACCTGTTTCCATAGAAAACGGAAATGTCCTTCTACCTGAAATAAACTTTCAACAATTTTCAACTCCAGAATGTATTGCTCATGCTAGGAACGGATTTTGCACTATACCAATTTCTCAACCAATAGAAAATGAAGTACAAATTAATTTTGTAGAAAGAATACCTGTGAAATCGATTCACGAAACAGAAATATCAACCCCTCCATTAACACATCAAAATTTTAAACTTGCGAAAAACATAAGAACTGCTCACATGAACTCTGAAGAAAAAAGAGAAATCTTCAAAATATGTAATAAATTCAAGACTATTTTTTATAACGAAGATTCAGATCTTTCATTTAGTAATACAGTCAAACACAAAATTCGAACAAAAGATGAGGAACCTGTTTACGTAAAATCTTTCAGACACCCTCATCACATGAGGAAAATTATTCAGGAACAAATTCAAAAATTACTTGATGACAAAATTATACGTCCGTCAATTTCACCTTATAGTGCTCCGGTATGGATCGTTGACAAGAAAAAAGACGCATCAGGTCAAAAAAAGTACAGAATGGTTATAGATTATAGACGTCTTAATGATAAAACCGTCGAAGATAAATACCCTTTACCGAGAATAGAAGAGATTTTGGATAACTTAGGCAAAAGTTGCTATTTTTCTACAATCGACATGGCAAAGGCCTTTCATCAAATTGAAATGGATCCTGAATCCATAGAAAAAACTGCATTTACTGTAAACAATGGCCATTATGAATACCTTCGAATGCCTTATGGATTAAAAAACGGCCCGAGTACTTTTCAACGTGTAATGGATAATGTTCTCAAGGAATACCTGCATATTTTTTGTTTTGTTTACATGGACGACGTAGTCGTATTTTCAAAATCATTGCAAGAACATATTTATCACCTGAAACTAATTTTTCAGAAAATTCAAGAACTTTGAACTCGGCTGAAAGAAATTATTCAACAATTGAAAAGGAATTATTAGCAATTCTCGATTCAACAAAACATTTCAGGCCCTATCTTTTTGGACAAAGTTTTACAATCGAAACTGACCATAATCCTCTTGTATGGCTTTACAAAATTAAAGAACCAAATTCTCGCCTCATACGTTGGAAATTAAAATTAGAAGAATTTGATTTTAAAATAATTCATACTAAAGGCAAGGAAAATAAAGTTGCCGATGCACTTTCACGAATTGAAATACATAATCGAGAAAACGAATCACTTTTATCTGAGAATGATCAGAATGTAGAAATATCGTCCATCTTACCAAATGTAAATGAACTTCCCGAACTAGGTGACGAAGAATTAGAAACCATTCTGAACTCTCAAAATAACGAAAACCCCCCTGTAAACGAGGAACATGAAAATCCGAACAATGATAATAACTCTGATGCTACTATTCACTCTACTCAAAAAGACAACGGAAAAGTTATCCCAATTACGGAAACACCTGTTAATATTTATCCCAATAGAATTATTATGAATATTGGTGAACAATTCAATTTGAAATACACTAAACCTTTTGGAAAAAATACGTATTGTGTATCAATAAGACAAAATTGTATGACAAACGATTTTTCGAACCTATTCAAAGAAATTCTGAGACCAAACGAATCTTATGGAATTTATTTCAGAGACAATAAATTGCGTTTACCCCTCGTCAGATTTTGTAAAGAAACATTGAATTACTCTGCAAAACTTGTAATCAGTAATAATTATTTATTGGATGTTACATGTGAAGAAAATCAAAAAGAGATCATTTCAGAATATCACGACAAAAATCACAATGGCATTTCAGAAAGTCATAAATTTTTATCAAAAAAGTACTATTGGCCAAAAATGAAAAACAAAATAACAGAAATAATCAACAAATGTGAATTATGTCTTCAGTCGAAATACGAGAGACATCCCTATAAATTGAAATTCTCTGGTCCACTTCTTGCGAAAAGACCATTTGAAATAATCCACTTAGACACTTTTTCCTTTCTAAATTCAAAGTTTTTGACTATAATAGATCTCTTCTCTAAATATGCTCAGTCATATCTAGTTAAAGATGGTACAGCACTTACAATCCTCAATAAATTACGTCATTATTTTTCGCACCATAATATCCCCCAAAAAATTGTCTGCGACGAAGGAAGAGAATTTCACAACAAAACTTTCACGGAATATTGTAAATTGAACAAAATTGATCTTCACTTCACAACGGTGAATAATCCAAGTTCAAATTCTCCTATTGAGAGATTTCATTCTACAATCTTGGAAAAACTTCGAATTTTAAAATTGAAAAACCCTAATGAAAATCCTTCAAATCTTATGATTACTGCAACACTGATCTATAATCAATCAATACACTCAACTACCGGCTATTCTCCATTTAATTTACTTTATGGTCCCTACGAAAAACTACCAGAATTTGATCTGAACATGACCGTTTATGAACAGTATAATGAAAAAAGGAAACAAGAAATATTACCATTTTTTGACCATATTTACCAACGGAATAAGGAACGAGGACAGAAAACATTGAATAAATTAAACGAGAATAGAAATGACCCTCCCGATTTAGAACAAAGAGAAGTCTATGTTGAAAGAAACAGGCCCAGAAAAACTGACCCTCCTTTTGAAAAAGTTAGAGTCGATCAACAACAACAAAATAAAATCAGTGGTCTTACCCAAAAATCTAGAGAAACCACAGCTCATATCAAGAAAGTCAAAAGATTAAGGAATAATACTTGTTCTTTTCAGGATACCGCTAATTCTCCTGATACGGACCCCAACCAACCAGGCCCTTCAGGTCAACAAAATAATCAGTAATGGATACTTTGAAGAATCTCTTTGTAATGCCAAAATTCTTGACCACTACCACAATTTCCTTTTTTTTCATAAACATAACCAATTTACAAATTAATTATGATCAACTCAATTACAACTTTATTGCTCTACAGAAAAATCGTACCATCGATGAATTATCTCACAGAATTTATGTTCAATTGAAATCAAATCTAGTTCAAATCGAACAAATATTACATAAATTTTTCAACAGAAAAATTAAAAGAGGCTTGGCAAATTTCATTGGAAAAGGAATTAAATTCGTAACCGGAAATCTAGATGATGATGACCTCAAGACCATTAACGAAAACTTAGAGAGCCTTCATCGAAACAAAAATTCTGAAATTGAAAGAATAAATAAACTAACTTCATTCGCTAACCATTTAACGCAGAGATATTCTGAAGACTTAGCTCTGTTGAACAATAACATTTTTCATACAAAAATACTTTTTGAAAATATCGAATCAACTGAGGAATTTAGAATCATTATCGAATACCAGATACTACAATCAGAAGAACTATTAAATACTTTGCTAATGATTGAAAGAACACTTAGTTTCGCAATGAAAGAAATACCAAATTTAGAAATTATAAAACTTCAAGAACTTCAATCAATCGTTACTTATTTGGAAAGAATTTATAAACCACAGCAATTATCACCAATTGATCAAGTTCACCTGTATAAAATAATAGAATTTGCGAAAATTTCTGTCATAGGAACTGATGAAACCATTACATTCCTCCTTAAAATTCCTATCCTCAAAACCTTGATTGCAAACTACTCCAGAGTGTACCCTTTACCTAATAACCAAGATCTGTAATACCTCCAAAGAAGTATTTAATCAAAATCAAGAATGAAGAGTATTGGACCGATGAAGTATGCGACTCCAGATTAGGCAGTTCCATGGTTCTATGTCACCAACAACCAGTCAAAGAAACTTGTACCCTAGCATCACCAGACCGTTGCCAAACTGTTTTAATAGAAAATAACTACAAGATAATTCACATTCTGAAGAATAAACAGCTTCTTACACTGTTCAAGAATCCACAGACAACACTTGAAGATTGTCATGGAATTATTACGAATAAATCTATCCAAGGAACAAACCTGTTGAATTCCGATTGCAAAATTATCATCGAAAATTCAATATTTGACAATACAGTACCAATTTTTGAAATTTACACTGGAAAAATTTCAAATCTCCCATTGAACTACAACTACAAGGTAGATCTTCAATTGAAACATCTATCAGAACCAACTTCAATTCTCCAAGAAGCTGAAAAACTTCAAGACCAGCCCCTGTATTTGCAACCGACATCTCAAATAATCCACATAACGACAAGTGGTATTTTGCTTTGTTGCATTATCACCGGAATAATTCTAATTATAAAGAATAGAGCAAGAATTTCCGAAGTTCTCTTCAGTCCCAGGAAAATCATCCGCATAGACCTTGAAGACAAACAACACCAGGAAAGAAAGCGATAACGAGGACGTTATCTAAACTAAGCGGGGAAGAGTTATGAGATCATCTTCTCTAGGAATTGTAGACGTCAACAGCCAACACCTCGGTCCATCCCAGGAATTGTACTCGAAGTGTCGACATGCAATTTCTATGTGTATGCACTTTTAGCTTTCTTTTGAGAGTGGACATTAGATTTAGTTCAGTTAGGAAGTAACTTCCATTAGACTCACTCCAAATCTTAATCTGTTAAATTTATCAATTCTTTATCTGTTAAGTTGTAATTGATATTTTGGAAAGAAATAAATCTTTTTAAAAACAGACTTTAAGAGACGGAAATCATAATTATATGATCAAATAATACAACTGTTGTATAGAGATAATATCGTGTTTTCTTATAGCTCTTTATACAACATCATTTATATGGCTATTTAGGCTTGAGATATATTAGTGTTATAAAGGTTTTAAGAAGAGTTTGCGTTACATCTATATGATAACTATAAAAATCATGTTGGTATGGTTATATAGGTGATTTATGAATGCTTTATAAGCATCTAAATAACGCTTACGTTACTGCTATAAACGAGTCTTATAACGGTCTTTATTGAAATTTCATAAAACACTTTTGCATCAGTCATTGTTATGTATCTATAAAATTGTAAACCACAAGTTCAAAAGATTATATATATAACTATAAAACACATGTTATAAGTGATTTCAAATTCATTAATTAATGGGCGATTCCGTGAAAAAAATTAAAAGAAGTGGATACTTCAAGCGAAAGTTACGAGCTAACTTGAATAAAATTAAGCTTTTCACACCGCCCTCCTCGTTCGATGATAGGAAGTATAAAGAAAGTGGATATGATAAGGAAAGCAACTCTACCATCAATGCATTACCTTTAGAGGTTCCTTGCTCCCAAATTCCTGATAATAGCATTGATGGAGAAATAACTCAGAAAAATTCATCAGATATACCGCAAGCAGTGGTTTCCACAGAATGTGCTCAGTTATCCGAAATAGAAATGGACATGCGAACACGTCAAGAAATAAAATTATGGGCTCTGAAATCAAATATCAAACATACAGCTCTGAAGGAATTATTTCAAATATGGAATCGAAGAATCCCAAACATGTTTCCCAGAGATCCAAGGACCTTTTTAGATACTCCAAAGAAAATAGAGATAACAAAAATTGGCGGTGGTGCCTATTGGCATAATGGGTTAGCCGAAAACTTATCCAGGGCCTTCAATTCTGTTGATTATGACTTAAGCAGGAAACTAAATTGTTTGTCACTCAATTTTAATATGGATGGACTGCCAGTGTACAAAAGCTCTAAAATTGAATTCTGGCCCATTCTTTGTAATATTCATGAACTTCCTATAATTAGACCCTTAGTAGTAGGAATATATTGTGGTACAGGAAAACCTGTGGATCTTTCATTATATCTTGGACCATTTGTTCAAGAAATGCAACAGATTTTGAAACATGGATTATTCGTTCAGAGATATGGTAATCACATACAAATCAAAATCAGATGCTTCATTTGTGACTCACCAGCCAGAGCTTTTATTAAGGGTGAGTTGTTTTATTTCAATTCAAAAGTGCAAAATAATTATTATTATTCAAAAATAAATGTCGTTCGAACATCAAAAAGTAACAGATATTGAATATATATATCATAGAATATATGGCTGTGATATTCATCTTTTTTTTCAGGTATAGTGAACTTTAACGGTAAACATGGTTGTAACAAATGCACTGTAATTGGAGAATATTCTTATATTTCACATTGTGTTTACTTTCCAAGAATAGGGTGTGAAAAAGGAACGACAGAGAATTCAGAGCTCTTGCCTATGGAAACCACGACAAGTGCTACACACCTTTACTGCAATTACCCATAAATATGATAGAAGACTTTCCAGTGGGTGATTCTTTACATTTGATTGACTTAGGAGTAATGAAACGTTGTCTGATAGGGTGGAAAGATGGAAACATGGGCAGTTATAGAACAAAATGGAGTTACAGTAATATTTCAACTGTATCCACATTTTTATTGAAGTGTAAAATGCCTTCTGAAATTCATAGAGCTGTACGTGGTTTAGATGTTCTAGCTTTTTGGAAAGGAACTGAATTTCGAACCTTTCTATTGTATCTAAGCATAGTGATTCTCAAGAAAGTATTACCCACTGATGTATATCAACACTTCTTGCTTTTCTATTGTTCTGTAACAATATGTACATCATTGAAAGCTCACTCGAAATTACTATCGATAGCAGAAACTCTTCTTTATACTTATATTGAAACATACAGGGACTTTTATGGAGAAGATTTCATGACAAGTAATGTGCATAATTTGAGTCATTTAATAGAGGAAGTTCAAAAGTATGGAGAACTTTCTACTTTCAGCGCTTATCCATTTGAAAATAGATTATTTCAAATAAAAAGGTTGCTCAGAAATGGCAATAATCCTCTTTCACAAGTTGCCAAAAGAATTGTCGAAATTATGCAGGTAGATAATGATATTTTACACAACTCACCTTCAACGGATATCGAAGAGTATCCAAATTTGCAACAATTTCAATCTGGCTACTTCAGTAAAATTCAATTCAAAACTTTCTGTTTAAAGTCGAACGAACACAATAAATGGTTTCTCACTAATGATAAACAAATTGTTGCTATGCAGTATGCAACAACAAAAAATAACAGCATATTTATAGCTGGGTACGCATTGAAAGAGAAATCAGATGTTTTTGTCATTCCTTTCAGGTCATCATTCCTAGACATTTATGAATCAAATGTAGAACATTTTGAAGAAAACCTCATTTTTTTCAAATCAGGTGATGTGAAAATTAAACTAATAGCTGCTGAAGATTCAGAAACTACTAAGGTGTTTATACCACTACTTCATAGTTATACTCAATAGATGTATTACTATTCTGTGGAGGCATTATTATTAAATGGGATTCAATAAAATTGTAGAAACAAATAGTTTGTATTTTTTATTGCTAGTACATCATATGTAACATTTTAAAAATTAGGCATAAATGATGAATAGCATACAACGAACATGAAAAATTTCCAAACAAGAATACTAATATCATAAATTTGAATAATATCTAGTCATTCAAGCTATTCCCATCAAAATCGTCATGAGTAACACCAAACAAAATCTCTGTTCTAACCTCATTTCCATTAGTGTCAATTAAATCAATATCTTCATTAATCGATGAATGTATTATAAGCTGAGGAGATGATCTCTTAGTATAAGACAACTTACTTGGTCTTCTCTTACTCCTAGAAGTTCTCAAAATAGAACTTTGACTTCGCTTTACAGCGTTACGAATAATATTCTTGAAAAACTCGTGGCACTGCTCAAGGGTGAATTCATTATCTCCTGAATGAACTATGTTGAAAAATATTAGGTGTACAAATAAGTTTCCGCGGTTTTTCATTTGACCTCGTCATCCCTCTCGAATTTCTTTCCCTAGAACTATCTCTTCAAGTTTAGAATAGATAATAATCACTTGGGGTTGAATCTGCAGAATGTGGGGGATGAGGAAGCAATTCGAGGCTTAATTCTACCATTTTGCCACCGTCGTTATTGATTTGTGAGCTGCAGCATTGTCTTGGAGGAAGAACCCTTTTTTCTTTGATAAATTTGGGAGATGATTCCTCGATCAAAATAAGCAGCCTCAGCTGCAGATTTTTTCACATTAAAGAAGTAAATCAAAAGTTCCCGCAAATGATGCTTATTCGGAATAAAACTTGACATTTTTGCACGAAAAAAATTACGTGATGCTGATACGGAATCACTAGTACTTTAAGGTTATGGTGTTGCCAGATGACTAAACTTGGGATATTACGTTTTACATCTGACAATTTCTCCATAACCTTCTGGTGGGGCCATCTTTTGACAAACCGCGGAAACTTATTTGTACACCTAATAAGTTAATGACATTCTTATACATTTTAAAAGGAATTTTTTCTTTATTCTTTTCTCTTGAACCTCCAGCCCAAGAACAGTGAATCAAAAATTTTCTATCAAAGAAGATATCCACCAAAATGTAACAGATGTCAACTCCTTTTCCTTTTCCATTTTTGCCACAGATGATAGTCATCCTATCGACATATTCATCGAACAAAGTTCTATTTTTCAAATTTTCTTCCAGTTCATCCAAGTCTTCTAAACTATTCTGCCGTCATAAGAAAAAACCACGTATTCAACATTTTTTGAAAAAATCATCTATTATATGCATGTGATCCTTTGTAGGTTCTTGAACATATTTCTGAAGAAAAAAGCGCGTATTTACGTATATATTTTATAATTTCAAAAAATATTTCCACGTATATACCTGCAAATCAAGCATAATACTAGGCATAATCAACGTATATTGCAGCTGCTTAGAAATACCCGCGTAAACACAGTGCACATACGTAGTTTTTTCCTAGCAACGAGTTTGTACGTGTTTGTTGCTTCCTAGTAGGTGGGATAACGCAGGTCTCGCGCTATTTTATTATTATTTAGTTTCTTGCTGTGAAGATTACAACATGTCTTTATCTCGAGGGCGTTTGATTGTAAATCTAGTTAAAAAAAATGCTTCCAATCAAGATTTTAGTGATTGTGTTAGTGATGAAAAAGGGGAAATTGTTAAAGAGAATAATGAGAGTGAATTTCGCATTGATTTGCCGATTTTTACGGAAGATAATATTGAAATAACAGGTGAGTTGAAAAAAAATCTATCAATTCACTTAGATATATATTATTCACATGATTTTTTAATCCGAGTATAATTATTAGATGTGTCTACCTAGTGGTAAATTGGATATCTGCAAATATTGCATGCTAACAATAGGAAAATAATAAATATTCCTTCCATTTCATCAAAGGCATACCTTCTAAAAATATTATTTGTTTCAGACATTGAAACTCATGCAAATATTTCTACGACAAGTCCAAAATCACAGCTGCCTCAAAGTACATCAAATTTTAGTTGTACAGAACCTAATAATAAATCCCCCACGCCAGGTTTCATTAAAATGACAGAGAGCTTTACCATTCTTCCCTCGGACGAAAGTAAGAAATTCATATAAACTCTGTTGCAACAATTCAAAAAAACCGTCTAGTTATTATAACCGTCACGCGCAGTAGAAAAAAAAATCATGTATTGCACATGTCCGTGATGATCCCTGGGACGGTTTTGCGGGTTGTTTGAATAAAACTGTAGGTTTGTAATGGATGTTTATTTTTGAAATAATTGTTTGTTTTTTCTGAGTTTAGATTTCTTTAATGGGAATATTGAGTCAGAATCTTCACCTTTGAAAGATATTTCAAATATTATTGGCCAAATTAACTATTGCAATAATGCGTTGGATGAAAATCACTATGATGGTAAATTCTCTCTTTTGTCTCTTAATGTAAAATTTTTGAAACAATATTTGTTTTAGGTTGTACTCCAATACAGTCAAAAGATTATGTTAATCTAAATCCTGTGATATTTATGAATGATGATTTTTTCGATGTTAATAATCCAGGTGATATCAGAGTTACACAAGACGGTAATTTTTACATTATTTCTGAAAACAAAAACAAGAAAATCAAAATAAAGACCCGTGACTTGTTATTTACTGAGTGTTTTACTGTCATAGGTGCATCATCAGCTTCAGAATCACAACCGGTAGATATGATCACTTGTCTAGAAACACCAATGGAAATGAATAATAATGTAATAAGTTCGGAGCCTACTAATTCTGATAGCGTTGACGTCGGTATGATAAGCATTACTCACCATTCTTGCTAATCTGTATATTTTTTTTGTTTCCTTATTTGCAGATCCTGATTGTTTAGAACATGAAGATTCTGATTCTGAAATACCTTTAACAAACACACTAACAAAACGGGGTACAATTAGAAAACGAAAAATATATTTAGAGAAGCCAAGGGATCGCAAAAAAAGGAAAGAAGAATTACGCATTAAAAAACATTGTGTTCTATCTGGATGCAACTCGTGTTTTCGGAAATGTGCAGAGCTAATAAACGAAGAGAGAAGAGAAGAAATTAATAGTTATTATTGGCATCTATCCTGGCACGAAAGAAAATGTTCGTATTACATAATACGTCCAAGAATGAGGTCCAGAGACGGTTTAAACCCGATAGCGAAGAGTGCTATCGGAAAATGTCGACATATAGATATTTCTTAAAAGATAAAGATGATAAGAACGTAGCTGTGTGTAAAACTTTTTTTTTAACTACACTAGGATTTAAGAAGAATTCCGATTGGATTATAAGCAGCCTGTACAACAACAATTGCCCTGATACTTTAAAACTAAAAGGCGGACGAGGGCGCCAATCATGCCCTAAAAAACTACCCCGACAAGATATAAAAAATCACATTATGAGTTTCAACCCCACCACCTCACACTATCGAAGGGAACACGCACCTTTAAGGCTGTACCTTCCAAGTGATATAAATATATCCTTAATGTATAATGATTTTAAAGAAAAATTTCCAAATTTAATATGTTCTTATGATTTGTACAGAAAAGAAGTAAGAAAATTAAACATCGCATTCACCACACTTGGAAATGAGGAATGTGAAAAGTGTGAGGAATACTCGTTCCATGACCCGAGTCACACTAAACAGTCGTTAGGGGACAATTGCGAAATATGTAAACTGTGGAAAGACCATTTGAACTACGTAGAATATACAAGAACCGCATATAAGAAAGATGTTGAGGCTGCTAATACTAATCAAGAGTCAATTCAAAACGATTTTTTAGCAGTATCTGCTGACCTGCAGAAGGTTATAATGTTGCCACGCATCGATATGTTCAAAAAGGTACTTTTCACAAAAAGAATCAGTGTGTACAATGAGAGTTTTGTACCCTTGGGAAAACAAACGAAAAATTTTCCATTGGCCATTTTATGGCATGAAGGGGTTGCGGGAAGAAAACAAGAAGAAATTATAAGCAGTTTTCATCAGTTTCTAAAAGCTAATAGGGACAAAAAAGAAATAATAATATGGATGGACAATTGCACCAGCCAAAACAAAAACTGGACCTTAATATGTTCCATAATTTATTTGATTAACACTGATGAAATTGGCATTAATAAACTGCATTTCAAATATTTTGAACCTGGTCATAGTTTCATGTCTGCCGACAGTTTTCATCACCAGGTGGAACTGAGTTTAAAAAAGCAGAAAAAAACTTACGACTTCAATGATTTTACTCAAGCTGTTAAAGCTGCCAATAAAGGCAAAGTGGACGTTGAATGTATGAAGATAAGTCAAATAGCCGACTGGAAAAACTGTTCTTCCATTACAAAGATAAACAAATTAGTACCTAGACCATATTTAAGAAATATTTCCGAAATTATTTTCAAAAAAGGAAGTTTGTTTTTCAGCTACAGAACTTTCGAAAATGAAATTTTTTTAACGGACATTGATATACTTCAAGAGAAGTATAAAAAAAAATTGAACTTATGCAACCCATTCCTAGAAACTTGGAATGCGGTATAAGTGAGGAGAAAAAACAATCTATTATACAAAATTTGGGGCCTTTGATGCCTGACACAAGACTTGGTTTCTAGGAAAACATTGCAACAGATCACAAAGTTTAGAACCTTTTTCAAGCGACATAGGTTTCAATAAGACTTGTTTTTTGTGTGTATGAAGTCCATATTAGATTTTTGTTTTTGTTCGCTAATGTATTTGCTGAATGAACATCTTACCAAAGAAAGTTACTTAGTTAGTTTTCAATGAGACTTGTTTTTTTTGTTAGTTTGAAAAGTGCATATAGTTTTTGATTGTTTTCAGCCAACTGTGTTAATATTTTACCAAAGAAAGTTTTTTAGTCAGGTTTTAATAACACTTGTTTATTTGTTTATTTTTTTATTTGTTTGTGAAGTACATATTATATTTTTTATACAGAAGAACGTAGTTTTATTATAAATTTCCTATTAAAATTAATTATTCACGAAAACCAACTAAAATGAAAAGTTTATAACAAGTAATTAATAATTAGTTATTCATAAAAATAAGTAATGCACCAAAATAAATCTTGAAACTTGCTAAATAAAAACCAGGTATTTTCAATATGCTAAACAAAAACCTCGTATATCAATAAATCAGTGACGATATACGTAGTTTTTCCTTAGCATTAATCATATACGTGTATTTTGATAAGTAATATATACAAATTTTTAGCATCAAGTAAGCTGTATTTACCTACATTTAACTGTAAAACGTTAATAATATTAACTATTCAGTTTTATTTATGATATTTTGGTGACTTATTTTTCTTTAGTCAAGATAGAACAAGTTTTATATCCCTGTGGCCTTATGAATTTGTTTTAACTCATCGAAAAGTTTCTAACCCCTCTATCTCCATTTTAGCAAATTGTTGATTACGTGGTATTTCATTATGACGGCAGTATTGATTACATTGATTGGACTTACACTTTTACCAGTATTTTTCTCATTGCAAGAGCATGATGCAGAAGATGTTTTTGCTTTTGAAGCTACAATATCTAATAACGTTTCGAACCTAGCTAATGTGTACATTATTTTTGCTTGATTTTCTTTGATCATGTTCAATTGATCGTACAGTTCATTTAGTTTGTTTTCATCCAACAAAATACTATTTTCCAAAATATTGGGGGTGTATAAAGTTTCCTGATCCAAAGTCACGAAATCTCCAGGTTCTGTATTCAATACCCTTGAGTCCTGAATATAAATATTATTTTTCATACATTTATTGAGGTTATTTATAATGCTCGAAGCTGAACCTGCCTCTTTTCCTTCAGAACGAGCAGCACTTGTCTGTAGTACTAAGTCATTAACATCAAATGATGATTTTTCAGACCTCTTAGGTATACGAACTCTACTTTTTTTTCCTGATACAGTCAAATGTTCAGGTAACTGAAAATTCTGATGGTCATCTTCTGTATCATACTGATTGAGCATTTTCTCTAATTCCTTTTCTGCTGATTCTATATCTAGTAGATTACTTCTTTTGAGAACACATGGCATTTCAAACCAGTTACTTTCTGGCATAGAACTTATTATCTTGATTAGTTTATCTGCCCTATTTTTGGGCCAAAAGAGTATACCACTTCTTTCCCAAGCACCAGGAACTATTGTCAACTCTTTCTTGCCTCGCTCAAGAGTTTGTACAATCTTGAACATCCTGAAAAAATTTTTTTATTAGAATTGGCCAGGGTTGATTTATAACAGAAGGATTTTATAGTTAACTGAACAAAATTGTTTTAACATGAAAACAAAACAGAAGAAATATTTACCTGTATATTTGATAAAACAACTTTCCTTGATTGAATTAGAAAGAAGTAGAATGAACCAATAATTAATCTCATCCACTGCAATCACTACGTAAGGGTTGCTTCAATGAAATATTTATTCCACAGAATTGTTTTATAAGGTTTAGTTGTGGTGTGATATATAACAGAACAGATTTATAAGAAGTATATAGCAGCTTGACATCATCGGTTGACATATATGATATGAATTATGACGTACGAGGAGACTTACGTCAGATTGCACGTATAGGTTAGACCATAGACAAACTAAAACGTTTAGTTAGTCTATGGGTTAGACACGTTGGGCATATATTAGGCGTTGCCAATGTGATCAAAATGTCATGCATTACGGGAATTGAGGTAAACCTAACACAAAACTTTGCATTCAAAATTCGATTATTAGTAGTTGCAGAGCTAAACACAACAGTACCAAAGCGATGAAAGCACATAAATTGCCCACTGAACACTTCGCAATGAGATAATTCATAGAATGATATCAAAATGATTCTGAATAGTGAGTCGAACGTTTGGAGTTTCTGATGTTGGCCATAACATACTGAATGAACTTACAATTCAGTGAGGCGTATTAAGCAACGTATTCATTTTCATTTTATTTGAGAACTGATATTATCATTAATCAATGAAGATAATGTATTTGTCCGATCATATCCAATTTACATTTATTATTTCCGTTCGTCAATGTCCAAGTGATGCTACAAAATAATTTAGTTTCAAATACAGAACTTACTCAAAAAAGCATGAAGATGCTGTAATTAGACAAAGATACAGTGAAGTGAAGACTTTTTCATTGTTTTGAAAGAAAATGTTGAAAGCACATCTCCGAAAGCATTAATAACCATTTAAAATGATGTTGATGGTGATGTTAACATTCAAAATGATAAAGCTATAACGATATCTACTGTTCAGATCGATTTGGTAGACTTCTGTTCACTTGATCGTTAACATTCCCATTACTACTTCCATTACCATCACTATTAGCATCATTGTAAATGGGCAGAGAGCGCCAAAGGAGTTGATTTGATGATTATTATTAGACATATCTTCCTCATGAGAATTAATAGGGATATACTTTGTTCGAATCATTTTGCATCTACTGAATAGAACCCTCAACAACCTTTTAAAAAATATTGTACAGATTTTGGTTCCGCTCGGAATCGAACCAGGGATCTTACGCACCTAAAGCAGGCATTTGAAACGGTACCTTCTTACCTATAAAAAAAGGTATGCAGAATCATGATTTAAGAACTTATTGCTAGTAGATATTCAAACCTCAAAAGATACCATCTTCGAAAGTATATCCAATGAATTCTCAACAACAATCTTGTGACAGGAACTTTGGCAACATCGATTGGAGGACTTCTGATTTCCAAGTTGTTTATGTTTTATAAAGGATACATAATAGTGTGTCTTGCAACTTCTGTTCCGCCATTAATTTATTTTCCAGAGCAAATTTGTGAAAGCAGCCATTTTGTATTTTTTTGCATCAATGCTTTGAAACAGGCTCAGAAACTGAAAAATCATCCTTGAAATGGTTCGTCTGACATACTAATTCAGGGAAAATGGTACAATATCGGTTTAAATGTTTGTAATACGTGAAAGATATTCTACGTCATTTTCAACTTAGTCTACTTATTTAATGAACAAGTTGATAAAATCGAAGCGAACGAAAATTTAGTGAGAAAAGTATATACATGTTTCTCAGAAAAAATTTCGTATTTCTAAATTCACCGCTTCAGAACATTATTCCTGCTCCATTTTATTTATTACATATTTTCTTACTCCATGATGACAGTATAATGTTTATATCATTTCGATGGTTATGATACATTTATATATCAGTTCAGGGAAAGTGGAATCTGAAATATAATTCTTATAATACGGAATGTCAATATAATAGCCATATCAGACTCATTTAAACCAACAAACAGTCGTAATCTGATCATCGGTATACTACTATACAACATTTCCTATAAGGCACTTCGTAACACTTATGAAGCGGTTTTAAAACAATTATATACATTTTTTATAACTAGTCTCCAGAAAACAATATTGCTATGTAGTGCTTTCTATTAACAAATCTATATAACAGTTATAAAATTCTTATAAATTATTTTTGTAGAATGTTTATATTGATTTTATAGCTGCTATATTCAATTACATGAAGCTTCTATATAACTTCATATAGGAGAATAAAGTTCTATAAGGTGGGCCCTTTTGCGTTATATAGATGACGTTTAGACAAACTGAAAACGTTGTAACGACACCCTGGTTCTATAAATAACTGATGTGTAGCTGTTTATTCAGCTATTAAGAAACAAATTTTGTTAGTTGGGCGGTGGATTTGGCTGAAAATGTGATATGATGTTCTACTAATCCTTCTGATCAAATGTCTCCACAGTCACGAAACTGAAAAATGCATACTTCTAGGAGTTTTTAGCGATTTTTTGTATCCATTATGACTTACGTATTACCGTGTACAAGTCGACCTATGTACTTTTTCTAATTTAAATAATTGGAATTCTCTTTTCTAACCTAAGGCCAGAAAGAAAACGTTGATCCGTGCTCCCTGCACGAAGAGGGAGTCTTACTGTTAACTTTTTCTGAGGAGTGAGGAAACATAAAAAAACACCCATATAAATATATACGACTAATCTATTGAAGAATACTCTATTCTGAACAATCACCAAAAGAAAAAAACTGGTATCAGTTATGAATCTTGGAAAAGAACTAAAGCTAACAAATGGGAGACTTGCCGTTCTACCTGGGAATACACCTAGTGTTCAATATGGGACAGTCCTACCTTTTCCCGTCCTATTTTTTATTGACCTGGGAACAAACACAAACGTATGCTCTGCTTTTACACTCCCGAACACCACAATTCGCGAATTTAACTAAGCCTCCGCTCGACGTTTTCCTCGAACGCCCAAGTACCACCGATTTTTCCGACGTGACTCTAAACCCCAAACTCTGACCACAACTCCCTGAGACTCTTCCAATGAGCCTCCTAACCGTCACTGACTGACCGAAAACTGACTCCTCCAACGAGCCCCCTAACCGTAACTCTTGACCGAAGACTTCCTCCCTGAGGAACCTTAACCGAGTACCGCTAAACGATAACTGACTCTTCAAACCTTTTTCAAAAACCTTCTAAGCTCTGTAGCGTCCCCCTTCTTCGAAAATTTCCCCTTTCTCGACATTTTGGACTTTGACCTACCCAATAGAAAAACGCCACATCAACTATTTTCTTCCTTGGGAACCAAGCGTTCCCATGGCCACTTAACACGAAAAAACTGCACATTATCACCCTATTAATTATCGGTCCTTCAAAATATGCTGAAACCAAAGTATCGACCACAGAACATAAAATAGATCGACTAAGTGTTCGTACTGTAAACAGTTCGACGGGTCGCACAATAACGAACCCATTTGTTTACCCCAGGATCAAGTTACACGAAATAGGTTCTATGTATGGGGCCATCTGGCTTTTAAGCTTAAATGTTTCGAAATTCTCTTTTCTCAATACTGCGGATAATATTTATATTCCCAGGTATTACATCACTCTCCCCAATGAAAAAGTCTTGGCATTACAGAGCCAATACTTTTCCTCTCAACACACATATACAAAAAAAAATCAAAATGCTAAAATAACAATTAAAAACACATGACTACACATTACTATTTTCGCAAACTACAGTGGTATGTTCCTTCAGCGCCAAACTCAAAACAAAATCATGCAATTCAAACTATGAACAGATTATCATTACCCATAGATATACTAATACAATATTCTACAAAACCAATACAGAAACCACAGGGGTGTTCATCTTACACCGACACTTTTTCGCAATTGACTTTCACATAAAATTTCACGCACTTCCTTGGTAGAATCTCGTTCCTTCTCGTTTCCTACTATTGTAAAACCATAGTATAGAAATAACCTTTAGTAAACCACCTTCTAATAGCAACCCAATATAAAAAAAACCATGGTTTTTCGTCAGAATGGGTTTCGAACATTTATTTTATCGTCCATTATTATCGATCAGTTCGAGGGATATATGCACGGCACTGCTCAGTCGATGTCCATTCGAGGTATTTGTCTATCACAAATGGAAATTTGATACACCCATGTCGCACTTCACCGAACTTATAATTGTCTTAACACGAACGTCTTCTCGAACCAGTGGCGTAACCTAACTGAGATTGGCGGAGATTATCTCCCAATCGAACCTTCCACAAAACATATATTGGTATTGTGTCTAAACAGAGTATGATTCATCTCTATATTCAATCTATATTTCTTAACACAATGTCCTCTTTTTCTTCATTCTGAGGTTTCTTCTTCTGTTTCCAATATGCTCAACTCCTCCACTGATTTGGTCATCCTTCTTAGACTGCTTCTACTATAAAAAAACGCTTTTCTGCTTCTCGCTGCCTTCTGAACTATTTCCTTGCTCCATTTTTGTCTTCATAATTGGGATCTCGCGCTTTTCTCAAGGCAATGTTAATTATGAACTGCCTAACTGAGTTATCATTACGACAAATCATTTTACTTCACATTTGGCTCAAAAGTTCATAATATCCGTAAACGTTCGACTTCATTCGATACACTATTTTATAGTCTGTTTAGTTTATGGGCACTAGCACGGCATCACAAATTCGACCGACAGTGTATGGGATACTTTAGTCCCTTGTTTCGGTTTTCACGGGAGAAATATAGATATTGGGTGCTATCTAGGCGGTCACAACAAAGGTTAGTTCCTTGCTGATGGCACGATGACTGGCTTAGGGACTGCATCTGGTAACCTAGTCATCTGAGGTGAATGAACGCACAAACAAAACAACTGGGTCAAATAATTATTGTCTCTAAATCCGAAATTAAAATAACCTATATAAAAATATTTAAAGAACCTCATTTATGTTCGAATATATACAAATATTTTATTCAACAATCCACAAACATTATGCAACATAATAGGAAAAAAAAATCAATAATTGATCCACAAAAAATTTAAATTAGCAACATAAGTATCTGTTTTCAAAATCAACTTTTAAATTATCCTATCGCTGAGGAACATAACTACATAGCGTTTTCAAAACGTTGTGCTCTCCTTACTATAGTAGAGACCAAAACGATAATTTTTATTCCGTCCATTCATCTCCATGAAACTTTAATTTTCATGGAATTCATTCTGAATTTCAATTTAAAAACTGAGAAAAAAAAATCAAGAAAAAATAGGGATGTTGGAATGATAAAAAGGGAAGGGGGGTGGTTTAGATAACGGTTCACCGGGTGTGATGAACCCCTAGAATCTACATTGAGCAGGAACCGATTCAAATTTCCTGAGGACTGAAGAGGCGATGTCCCATGCTACCCTTTGATCTAGGGACTTAGTAGTATTCCCAACTCCCTAATCTGTCGGGAGATCTCCTCACTCTACTAGATCTCCTCAGCTGTACTTGTTCAGTTCTGTAGTCATCATCAGAACTTTCCTCAACTTCAACTTCCTCTTCGCTTTCTTCACTAGAAAATCCTTCTTGAACCCGTTCAGAATCCCTGTCCCATTGGGGTATCATCATTGGGTGAAATCTACCCCTTTGATCTTGTTCATCTTCAGATTCCTGTTGCTCCTGTTGCTCTAATACTTCATATTCCCTATTTGGCGAGCTTCTACCCATTTTTCTAGTGATGAAGCGTTTTAACCTATTCACATGAACAGTCTGTTCATCTCGTCCTCCGCATTGTCTGATTTTGCATGTTACCGGACCAACCATCTCAATAATCCTATAAGGCCCATCCCAACTTTTCATTAATTTTTTCGATAAACCCTTTTTCAAATTCATCATTTTCAGATATACCAAATCGCCTAACTTGAATTGATGCTCAGCCGTTTTCTTGTTATACCTTTTGATTCTCGCACACTTAGCTTCCTCCGTATTTCGGTACACGTCTCTGTACACCACCCTTAACCTCTCTAACAATTCTGCAGCATAATTGTCATCGTAATCATACCGAAGTCTCCCAGACTCTAAAAAACTATCTATAGGGAGAACTTGGTCCCTCCCATGTAAAAGAAAATATGGACTGTACCCTGTCGTGTTGTGAATGCTTCCACGATATGCCATTAAAACAAAAGGTATCCAGCTATCCCAGTCTCGTTGGTTACCACTAATGTATTGGGCCAACATATCCTTCAGAACTCTATGCATTCTCTCTATCTGTCCATTTGATGTGGGTGCATAGCTAGAGGTTTGGATCTTTTCGATCCCCAAAATTTTACACACCTCCTTGAATAGTGCTGACGTGAAATTGCTCCTCTGTCAGTCAATAATTTCCTCGGGGCTCCATGTCTATTAATAACATGCTCAACAAAAACTCGAGCAATGGTCTCCGCCTTTTGGTCTGGTAAGGGTATGGCCTCAACATACTTAGTAAAGTAGTCCTGGAAGGTGAGTAAGTATCGATTTCCCTTCAGAGATGTTACAAGAGGTCCTACAATATCCATTGACGTTAAATCCCAAGGTTCAGAAGTAGCTGTAAAATGTTGTAAAGGAGCTTTCTTCTGATGAGGTGAAGTTTTCCTTCGATTACAAGCATCACAACTTGCACAATAATCGATGACATCCGTACGCATATTTGGCCAGAAAAACCTCCGTTTTAGACTACCTAAAGTCTTTTGTTGTCCCTGATGTCCTGCCAAAGGGGAATCGTGAAAATCTCCCATTATTTTCATTACGTATGACCTCGGCACAATTAATTTATCCCCTTCTTGATCGGTACGATACAAGATACCATCCCTTGATAAGTAGTACATGTCGTGTTGTTCTCCCGCTTTGATAGTCAAATCTTTCCTAATTTCCTGACAGTATGCGTCGTTCTCCTGCGCCCTTTTTAACTTCTCCCGATCCCACTCAGGTTCGATAAATTCCGAATTCTGTACTGTAATAGCTGCAATGACTTCCGCACCGGTGTAAACGTCGATTTCCATGTTCGAATTATGAAAAATGAATTTAATCATTTCCGATACTTTTTGCCAATCAAGTTTATCCAATCCACATCCCATCCTAGGTATTGCTAAATAGCGGTCCTTATTTTTCTCACAGCATCTTCTTAAATCACGAAGAGCGTTCCACATGCCCCGATATGAAGGTTTATCGAAATAATTCGGTTTTGTCACTAAATAATACACATTCCTTTCCGGTAAATTTAATTCAGCCGTTTCCCCGACGTTTTTGTCCTGTTGACGTAATTTTTCTACTGAGCCAAAAATTTTCTTGAATTGCAATGCTATTCCCGCTCCCATTGCAAGATCCTTCGATACGCAGTGAGCCAAAGCCCAGTGTTCTGGAGCCGAAAAAATATTTCCCTCTTTTTCTGTCAAATTTTCCATATCCGGTACTCGGTGACCCGTCCGGTATTCCTCGAATTCCTCGTACTCCATGTCAATAAAGTGCTCATCCTTATTAAACATCCGACTCAGTGCATCAGCATTTCCATGAAGTCGACCTTTCCTGTGAATGATCGTAAAGTCGTATTCAGCCAAGGTCATTGCCCACCTGGCCAACCTAGATCCTGGGTCCTTGATTGTAAGTAACCACTTCAGTGGTCGATGGTCGGTGATAACTGTGAATTTTTTCCCATACAGGTAACATCTGAAAGTCTGAATACCAAAAATAACCCCCAGAAGTTCCTTTTCCGTTGTTGAATAGTTCAACTCAGCTTTTTTGAAATTCCTACTCGCGTATGCTATCGGCCGTTCATGCCCATCCCTTATTTGACTAAGTACCGCTCCCGTTCCTAACCCAGAGGCGTCCGTAGCTATTATAAATGGTTGGCTGAAGTCAGGGAATATTAAAACTTTATCAGAAGTCAACACATCCTTCAATTTACTTATAGATTCCAAAACTTCCGGTGTAATTTCAAACTTAACATCCTTTTTGGTTAAATTAGTCAGTGGCGCAGTTAATTCGGCAGCATTAGGTATAAATCTCCTATACCATTAACTAAACCTAGGAATGATCTCACTCCCTTGATGTTTTTCGGAATGGGGAAATTGTGAATAGATTCAATTTTTTCTGGATCCGGAAATACTCCTTGTTGAGTAATCATGTGGCCTAAATATTTCACTTCTTTCAGTAAAAGTTTACATTTTGTCGATTTCAATTTGATATTCGCTTCCCTGAGTCGTTCAAAAACTTTTCTCAATTTTCCTATATGGTCTTCTTTTCCGGTTGAATTAAATATGATGATATCATCTAGGTATACCATACATAGATCTCCCAGTCCCGCTAAGGTAATATTCATAAATCGTTGAAACGTGGACGGAGCATTTTTCAACCCAAATGGCATTTTCACGTACTCGTAATGTCCCTGAAATGTACTGAAACCTGTCAAGGGAATATCCTTTTCCTCCATGTCAATCTGATGATATGCCTCTGCTACATCAATAACAGAAAACAATGCCTCATTTCCGGTCTCGTATCCCTGAATTAAGTCTGAAATATTTGGAAGTGGATAATATTCAGTTTTTGTGACTCCATTTAAACCTCTGTAATCGATGCACATCCTTATTTTTTCTTCTCCAGTTGGTGATTTTTTCGTAACTAAAACTACAGGGGCGGACCACGGACTAAACGAAGGTCGTATGACTCCAGCTTCTAACAACCTATCGATTTCTTTTTGCAATACTTCGCGTTGATGATATGGAATTCTATAAGGTGCTTTACAAAGGGGTTGAGATCCGGGCTCCAACGTTATGCTATGTTTTACCTTGGTAGTGCTAGTCAACCTATCATTTTCGTTCAAGAACAAATCTTGATACTCCTGTATCAATTGTTTTAATTTCGCTTGCGTATCCTCATCCAAATGTCCAAAATAGAATCCACTTTTACTCCAATCATCGTTTTCCAGATTAATTCCCCCAATTAAATTTTCCGATCCTTGTTCAGTTTTTCCCATAACATCACATGACACTGCCTTAGCCAGGGGTTGTCGTTTAATGAGTCTGACCTCGTTCGAAGATATGTTTACCACCCTAATCCAAACCCTTTCTGAATTTTTCAATAGACAATTTGCAACATGAATCTGTCCGTTCCCTAATGCCTTCGTTTCACAAATCATGAAATTTCCCTGAATATTTTCTTTCAACTTTCCTCGAATCAAAGCCTCTGTACGCGCTGGAATCGAAACTCCAGCTTCCAAAATAATGTCAGTTTCCCATTTCAATTCATTTTCCTGATCAATTTCCCCAATTTCTAATTCCTGTTCTATTCTAGTCTCCTCAACTTTTTGTATATTATACCCTAAATTCCCATTGTCCTCCGATCTTTTCTGTGGTTTAGTCTTCATCATACGAGTTTCCGTTGGTATTTCGCCAGAAATAATATTCCTTATGTTATTCCCTATATTCACTGGTGTTTCCTCCGTTTGAGTACAAGTATCCACCGAAGCGACCATTATTTTGTCCCCTTTATTTTCCGAAATTTCCCTCAAATTATATTCCTTAAATCCCTGTATTCTACTTGTGTGTTAGCGTCCCTTTCTTTCAGCTTCTCAACAATTTTCCTCTCTTCATGCTTTTCCTCACTTACATAATTCGGATTATTTGATTGTGGGTTTTTCCAACAATTTTCCGTTGAATGGTGGTACCTATTCGATGCCATAATATTTTTCTCCTCATGATGATAGTTTGCGCCCTTACATAAAAGTTTGAACGTTCTACCCCACATTGAGATGGACAGTTGTTCCCCATAATTTATTGTTGCCTCATTTGCGTGAAGAAAATCCCTACCCAAAATCATTTCAAATTCTCCTAAGGCATTATTGTCGCAAACGACAGCAGTCCAAGTCGTACTCAAGGTATCCCCTTCCGGTCCTACGTAAATATTCGCAGTGCCCCACGTTCGCAGACTGTGACCCGTTACACTAGTTAACCGATACCTATCTATTCCATCCTGCCTAATCTGATTTTTTGAAACCAGCCATTTCTTCACAAGAGTGACTGCTGCTCCGGTATCCACCAAACAAAGTATTGAATTTCCATTCACATTTAATTTAATTAGGTGAGGTACATCCATTGTCTTAACTAAATTTATTTCGGGAATAACCATAATTTGTTTTTGTCTTTTTCTTCTCCCCCCATATAAATGTCCCCTTGACATCCCCCTTTCATCATTCCGCCTTACATATCCCTGGCTTCCGTCCTGGCGGTGGGACTTTGGCCGTTTCCGTTTAAATTTTGCCTTTCTTCTCCCCTAAATTCTCGAGAGTTTCGTTGTTCTCTTCCTTCTCTTGTCTGTGTCCTCCAATTCCTGTAACCCGAGTTCTCTGGACTCTCACCTCCTCTACCGGTCCTCCTGGGACATTCTCTAAGAAAATGCCCTATTTCGTGACAGAAATAACATTCGCTTTGCCCTCCTCTTCTAGGCTTTCCTCGACATTCCCTCGCGAAATGTCCTGGTTTGCCGCAAGAGTAACATCCATTTCCCCTGTTATTGCTTGGACTCTTCCAGCTTACCCTTTTATGGTTAAATTCCCCAAAATCATCTTCCCCGTTCTCAACCGACGATATTCTAATGTTTGAAGTACGGCCTTGTAACATCATAAAAGTTGTCTCCTGAAGTTTCACCAACTCCTCTGCTTTCTCTAAGTCCAAATCCTCCTCTCGCAATAACATAACCCCCGTTTCCTTCATCAAATCTTTCCTCAAACCCATTTTAAATTGATTTAACACTAGATCCTTATTTTTCTTTTTTATCCCAGCCTCCTCCCCTGCAGCGGCTCCCTCCAAATCTTCCCGCAATAAGTTTGCCCCTATTATTCTGAGCCGTGTGCAAAATGAGGAAACATCCTCGTCGTGTTTTTGGTGACACCTGCTCAAGTTCCATTGATTTTCCCCAGGTAATCGAAATGGTGTGAATTTCTGTAGTAATCGAGTTTTTAAATCTTGATAATTCAGTGTATCCAACACAGGGTCGGATTTAAAAAAGGTGTACGCTTCCCCTATGAGTTTGAACTTAAAAAGTTTCAGAGTTTCCTCTTCCGTCCAACTATCTAATTTAGACCTCAATTCTAATTTATCAAAATATCTGGCCGCTTCCTTGCCAGAAAAATTATCTAAGGTTGTCGCTATCATACCTAGTGAATACATTCCAACGCCTCTCATGATATTTGAGGAATTTGGGTCAGGTGTGTTCAACATTTTGACAAAACAAGGGAAAAGAAAAAAAAATTGTGATATGAATTTTAGAAATTTTTTCTCCAAAAAAAAAAATATGGACTCAATTAACTTACACAACCTGACTGATCTCAAACGCGAATGTTTAAAAGATTTTTCCAAGAAAACCGAATTTAATTTAGTGAAACTTGAATATTAATTTCAAAAGACGCCGCCCTCCAACATATTACAAACAATCATTAATCGCACAAAACCAAAATCAATAGAATCGAGCTGAAAAAAAAATTATTATATTAATAGGTGTATTCCTCGAGGTTATCTCAACGAATTTTCTAACAAAAAAAAAGATATTTTGAAGTATTTCCGAATAAACTATCCTATAATTCAGACTTCCGCATCTCGCTCAATAAATTAGCTCAAAAAAAAACAAAATTACCGAATTTAACGTCAATTCCGTTCTCCTATTCCTTCTCCTCAGAAAAGTAACATCCCACCGCTGTCACCAGATGTACAAGTCGACCTATGTACTTTTTCTAATTTAAATAATTGGAATTCTCTTTTCTAACCTAAGGCCAGAAAGAAAACGTTGATCCGTGCTCCCTGCACGAAGAGCGAGTCTTACTGTTAACTTTTTCTGAGGAGTGAGGAAACATAAAAAAACACCCATATAAATATATACGACTAATCTATTGAAGAATACTCTATTCTGAACAATCACCAAAAGAAAAAAACTGGTATCAGTTATGAATCTTGGAAAAGAACTAAAGCTAACAAATGGGAGACTTGCCGTTCTACCTGGGAATACACCTAGTGTTCAATATTGGACAGTTCTACCTTTTCCCGTCCTATTTTTTATTGACCTGGGAACAAACACAAACGTATGCTCTGCTTTTACACTCCCGAACACCACAATTCGCGAATTTAACTAAGCCTCCGCTCGACGTTTTCCTCGAACGCCCAAGTACCACCGATTTTTCCGACGTGACTCTAAACCCCAAACTCTGACCACAACTCCCTGAGACTCTTCCAATGAGCCTCCTAACCGTCACTGACTGACCGAAAACTGACTCCTCCAACGAGCCCCCTAACCGTAACTCTTGACCGAAGACTTCCTCCCTGAGGAACCTTAACCGAGTACCGCTAAACGATAACTGACTCTTCAAACCTTTTTCAAAAACCTTCTAAGCTCTGTAGCGTCCCCCTTCTTCGAAAATTTCCCCTTTCTCGACATTTTGGACTTTGACCTACCCAATAGAAAAACGCCACATCAACTATTTTCTTCCTTGGGAACCAAGCGTTCCCATGGCCACTTTGTAATATACTTGTATTACTTGTATCATTGCGCATCCTCATAATAAGTGGGGATGTCATGTGTTGTATGATACGAACTAATAAAGACAGTTTAGATCAAGACATCACAGAGATTATTATTAGCGAACCTCAACGAGATATAAAATATTACATGGCGCAGTCGATTTAGTGAACCATAGTAAAAAAGTTCAAAAATCAACATGAACAAAGTCAACGCTCCTGGTGAAATGGAAGGCGAGAAGGACCCAGTGGAAGCATGGCGTTTCTTCAAGCAGAAATTCCTATTGTTCCTGAAAGCATCCAAATTGGAAGATGAAGATGAAGAAGTAAAATGTGCCCTTTTACTCAATCACATTGGAGACAAAGGTTTACAAATTTATAATACATTCCAATATAATAAACCTTCGGATTCCAATAATTATCAGTTGGTTCTAGAAAAGTTCGACGATCATTTCAAACCTACAAAAAATGTAACATATGAAAGGCATGTGTTCCTGACCAGGGAAATGAAAACAAAGGAAACAGTCGACGAATATGTTACTTCCCTTCGTCAATTGAGTGAATTCTGCGAATTCGAAAACCTAAAAGACAGTCTCATAAAAGATAGACTCGTCTTAGGAATCAAAGACGAAGCAGTCAAGGATAGGCTATTAAGAACAAAAAACTTGGATCTAAATAAAGCTATGGAAATTTGCAAAGCTTCTGAAATAACGAAGAACCAGTTGAAAGCCATCACCTCCAAAATTTCAAATATCGATATAGAAGAAGAATTCGTCAATACTATAAAGAGAAATAAAAATTCACAAAGTCCATTATCAAGAAGATCAGAAGATTCCAGAAAAGCTGATAATACATATCATTTCAAGGCGCAATCGCAGAGAAAAAACAATGCGCATATTCCCTCAACATCAAGAACATGGCGGCAATGGCGGCATGGTAAACAAAAACAAACTAGCTGTGGGAAATGTGGCGAGCATCACCGTCCTGGATCTTGCAGAGCGTATGGAAGAAGATGCGGGAAATGCATGAAGATGAACCATTTCTCACATTTATGCCGAACCTGGAAACAACATGTCAACAACATAGAGAAGGATTCGAATTCTGATAATGAAGATTTATTTTTGGGAACTCTAAGTAAACATAATAATAGTGAAGAGTGGACAGTGAAACTAACAATAAATAATAATGATTTGAATTTCAAGGTTGATACAGGTGCACAGGCTAATGTCATTTCTTTAAGTACATACAAAAAATATTTTAATGAAATTAAACTTAAAAAATGTAAAACTAAGCTACATACTTATACAGGTGAAACTTTGAACATTATAGGAACAGCAAATTTGAATACTAGATATAAAAATAATTATTATAAGGTTAATTTCCATATTGTAAGAAATAATGGACCCAATATTTTAGGACTTGAAACTATAAATCACCTTAAAATAGCAAAAATGTTAAACTATGTTGACTCAAAAAATTTATTAGATGAATTTAAAGAAGTTTTTGAAGGAATAGGTTGCATTCCAGGACAATATACAATTAAAGTTGACAGAAATATTAGACCAGTTATTCATGCAACTAGAAAAATTCCATTTAGTATCAGAGATAAATTGAAAAGAAAATTGAATAAATTAGTAGAACAAAAAATAATTGTGAAGGAGAATGAGCCAACTGAATGGGTCAATTCTCTTGTTATTGTGAATAAACCAAATGGTGATTTTAGACTGTGCATTGATCCAACAGATTTAAATAAGGCAATATTTAGGGAACATTTTCAAATACCTACATTCGACGAAATCATAAAAGATTTAAATAAAGCCAAAATATTTTCAGTGTTAGATGTAGCCAATGGTTTTTGGAATATTGAGCTGGATAAAAAGAGTTCAAAATTATGCACCTTCAATACTCCCTTTGGAAGATATCGCTTTCTTCGTCTTCCTTATGGCTTGAAAAGTGCTAGTGAGGTCTTCCAAAGGAAGATGTTGGAGTGTTTTGAAGGAATTGATGGCACAGCAATTTATATTGATGACATTTTAGTGTGGGGTTCAAATAAACAGGAACATGATGAAAGATTAAAATTAGTATTAGAACGAGCAAAATTGAACAATGTAAAACTTAATAAAGATAAATGTAAATTTAATGTTAACAGAATAAAATACTTGGGACACATAATAAGTGATAAGGGTATACAACCTGACAATAGTAAAATAGAAATTATTAAACATTATCCAGAACCTAAATCCAAAAAAGAAATTCAAAGATTTCTAGGTATTCTAAACTATCTACATAAATTTATTCCAAATTTGTCTGATCTAACTCAACCTTTAAGAGAACTTCTTAAAAAAGAAAATTGTTTTCAATGGGAATGTCATCATAAAGAATGTTTTGATAAATTGAAAAATATTTTGATTTCACCGCCAGTGCTACAATATTATGATTCAAAATTACCTATCACATTAACAGTAGATGCCAGTCAATTTGCTCTTGGTGCAGCACTACTTCAAAATAATAAACCAGTAGCATATTCATCCAAATCTCTTACACCTACCCAACAAGCTTATGCTCAAATTGAAAAAGAATTACTCGCAATAGTGTTTGGTTGTAAAAATTATCATCATTTTATATTTGGAAAAGAAGTGACTATTGAAACTGATCATAAACCTCTAATAGGCCTATTTAAAAAATCTCTAATTCAATGTCCCATGAGACTTCAGAGAATGTTGCTTGATCTTCAAAAATATAATATAAAATTAGTATACAAGCCAGGCAAAGAAATGTACATAGCTGATGCTTTAAGTAGAATAAGTACAACAATTTCACAAGAAGAAAATTTTATTGATGATGAAGAATATGAGGCTCAAGTGAATTTTTTGACTGATAATTTTCCAATAAGTCATGATAAGCTTGAAAAATTCAAAATTGAAACAAAAAAGGATAAAGAGCTTCAAAATTTAATGAATTATGTAAAACATGGCTGGCCAACTTTTAGATCTCAATGTAAAGATGATACTAAATTATATTGGAATATAAGAAATGAAATTGTAATAATTAATGACGTTTTATATCGTAACAATAGTATAATTGTACCTAAACTATTAAGAAAAGAAATGTTAAATATTTTACACTTATGTCACCTTGGAATAACTAAAACAAAATTAAGAGCTTTAAATGTACTTTACTGGCCAGGAATATCTTATGACATTGAGAATCTTGTTTTGTCTTGCCCAACATGTAATAGATTTTCGAGAAATAATTATAAGCAACCACTAAGTCCACATAAAATTCCTGGACTGCCTTGGATTAAACTTGGTGTTGATCTGTATGAACTAAATAATGTTATGTATTTGATAGTGATTGATTATTTTTCGAAATTTATTGAAATACGAAAGCTATTTTCAACCACCAGTGCTAGCATTATAAATCATTTAAAAAATATATTTTCAATTCACGGAATACCCCAAATTTTATTTTCTGATGGGGGTCCACAATTCACGAGTCAAGAATTCAAAATTTTTTGTAATGAATGGGGCTTTAAACATGAAATGTCCAGCCCATTGTATCCTCAATCAAATGGAATGGTTGAAAGGAGCATTCAAACAATAAAAAATTTAATCAGAAAATGTCAATATGATAAAAAAGATATTAATGCTGCTCTTTTGGAATATCGTTTAACTCCGATATCTAATAAAATTTTGTCTCCCTCTGAACTTCTGTTCAAAAGAAAAATTAGAGGATTCTTACCAAATTTTAATTTAAACAAAAAAATAAATCTCAAGAAACAGGGTGTATTCATCAAAGAAAAACAATTGAATTCTAAAATATATTTTGATAAAAGAACAAAACATTTATCACCTTTAAATATAGGTCAAAAAGTTTATATTAGAGAAAATAAGCTTTGGATTCCTGGAGTTGTAGTTAAGAAATATAATTCAAATTCATACGTTGTAAAAGAAGAAAAAACTAATAAATTGAAACGTAGAAATAGGTATTATTTGAAACCAAGGTATGTTAATAATCAATTGTATTATGATAGTGATGAAGATGATTGTAACTTAGTTAAAAAAGATGAAATATTACCAGAAACTTCCAAATATGAATTCAAATGTAAATCAGAAGTTGAAACTGAGGAAAATGTAATTAATAATGAAATTGATGTTCAACCTTCAACCTCTCAAACACAAGTCTCTAGATATGGAAGAAAGATTAAAAAACCTGATCTTTTATCCTATTCATAATTTGTAAATATAATTATTCTTATGTAAATAATATTTTGAATTTTTATTCAATAATGTTTAAATCAAAATTATTTTCTTTTTATTGTAAAATAAGGGAGATGTAATATACTTGTATTACTTGTATCATTGCGCATCCTCATAATAAGTGGGGATGTCATGTGTTGTATGATACGAACTAATAAAGACAGTTTAGATCAAGACATCACAGAGATTATTATTAGCGAACCTCAACGAGATATAAAATATTACACACTTAACACGAAAAAACTGCACATTATCACCCTATTAATTATCGGTCCTTCAAAATATGCTGAATCCAAAGTATCGACCAGAGAACATAAAATAGATCGTACTGTAAACAGTTCGACGGGTCGCACAATAACGAACCCATTTGTTTACCCCAGGATCAAGTTACACGAAATAGGTTCTATGTATGGGGCCATCTGGCTTTTAAGCTTAAATGTTTCGAAATTCTCTTTTCTCAATACTGCGGATAATATTTATATTCCCAGGTATTACAACCGTTCACACGGAAATGTTTGAAAATATTTCGAATTGACACAATCTGCTTTCAATAATCACCAAATATTTTCAAACATTTCTGTGTGAACGGTAAAACGTAAGCCATAATGGATACAAAAAATCGCTAAAAACTCCTAGAAGCATGCATTTTTCAGCTTCGTGACTGTAGAGACATTTGATCAGAAGGATTAGTAGAACATCATATCAAATTTTCAGCCAAATTCACCGGGAGCCAATTCTCATACAAAATGTGCGGGGTCCTTTCTCCGGAAAAGTTTTTTCTGGAAAAATTATTTTCTCTGGAAATTTTTTTTTCTGGTAACATTTTTTCCCGGAAGACGGATCGGACGTTCTGGTCCAATCTCGTGGCCAGCCCGTTCACCGGACTTGAATCCATTGGACTTTTTTACTGGGAAGCAGTTAACGAAAAAGTGTATTCAAAGGCAATCGAAAATAAATTTGAACTACGGCAGCTACAATTAAACAAGTATAATACCATTTTGGAATCCTTACTAAATGCGCCAACTTTTGAAAAAACATGCCAAACCTACGTAGTACATTTTTTTTTCAATACAGTCAGTTGGAACTAGGCAATTGTTTATTTCGATTTTTTTCTGAGAAGTAAGCCCTATTTTTATGAAACCTAGAGTAGCTGGTGTCAAAATTTTGATAACAGTTTAGATAAGCATTATTCAAGGTTACACAGCAACAAACAAAAGTTGGAAAAGTTGGAAAAAGTTGATATTCGTGGCAACAGGAGCGAAAAGACTGTCACAGGGTGTGGAATTTTGCGTGTTTCTTTAAATGCGCATTATTTTAAAATCATGCAACTTAGTTTTTTTTATATTTTTCCAACAACCAGCATTACTTGCCTTTTCACCCGGTTCCGGGTTGACGTCGAGTAATGGGACACCCTGTATAAATAATGAAGCTTTTAGAATTATTGATTTGTGATTGGATACAAAATAAATCTTATATATTACAAAACAATCATAATGGTAATCTCTGAAACTTACTCTAGAATCATGGGCTGATCCAGGAAATCCCACAAATATGGAAGTAAATAATGTCTCTGAATCGCATATGGCCATTAGATTGATGGAATGTCTTCTATATCTATCAATGTAACTGTTCTGTTGTGCTTTTTCAACCTTTACAAAGATGTGTGTCCCATCAATTGCTCCCACAACTCCTAAAATTACATTATTTAAATCATACCTAGATATATTCTTGAACGTTTAGAAATATTAACAATAAAGTTTCAAGATGTTACCATTTCCAACAATCCTTCTATAAAAAAAATTTGCCTCACCTGGATAGTTTTGAAATCCTCTAGAAACTTCAGATAATTCTTCCTGTGATCTTGGAAATTTAATAAATTGCGTCTCCAATTTGCATACAAAATAAAGCATTTTATTGACAACTTCCATAACGGTTGTTGGTGAAACTTCAAATCTTGATCCAATACTTAACAAAGTATCTTGAGTTGCAATGTACCATAAAAAATAAGCGTATGTCCATAGCAGTCAATAGGTCTATGTCCACCAGAATAGCGCTTTGATAGAATTCGGTCCTTATCAGTCTTCCCTACACATTCAAAAAATTTTTGAAATGTATTTTTTCCCATTCGGAAAAGTTTGAAAAAATGAAAATTATCCGATCCACCTTTCACTGACAGAAACTTTGGGGTCCATTGGATGCATGCTCATAACAACTGCTACCACTAGATAGTCAGTATTTACATTCACTGTTTGCTTCCTGAAGTTTTCGATGAGGATTTCATCATCTTCGCACATCATAAGCTCTTGCCCTAAAGTAAGCAATGATAATAGTTTTTCATTGCTAATTTCCATAACGAGTGAATGTTCAAAAAAATTAAACAGGGCAACGGAATTTACACTAACGATAACCTCACAAATAAAATATAAATAACCTGGGCCTAGCTGTCAAAAGCAGCTGACCCGAAAGGATAAAAACCAAAATATAAACCACAACTTTCGAGCGATGAAGTTTGGTTATTCCTTCATGACGTCGTAACTGCTTCCCCTTACCAATTTTTGAATAACTATTTCAGTAACCGCAGTCATAACCAATTTATTTTGGTTATTCGCTTGAAATCGATTATAGATAAGGTCAATGAAGTATCTCAGATGTTGTTTCAACCATTGGGGCAATCATGTTTCCTTGATGAAGCTATGGAGCCATACTATGGACACCACAGCATGAAGCAGTTTATCAAAGGGAAGCCCATAAGATACGGTTTTAAGTTTTGGTGCTTGGCCACTCCTGAAGGATTCCTTCTCAAGTTTAATCCAGTGCAGATGACAAAATAGAAGGCAAAACTTTAGAATCCAGTGTTGCCATTAGACTATGTCTAGATTTCTTACCAACCGATAGCACAGTCTTTATGGACAATGATTTTTCGTCTTTGCCTCTTTTACACATTCTGAGAGGGCATGGTATAAACTGTATCGGTACAATAAGGTCCGATAGAATTGAGAAGGCTCCAATAGAGGACATGAAGAAAACTGAACGAGGATCATACCATGCATTGAGAGATACTGCAAATGATCTAATTTTGATTAGCTGGAACGATAACAATCAAGTAACACTAGCTACTAATGTTCAGAATGATAACATAACTCTATCTATGGGAACTTGCAAACGGTGGTCAAAAAGAAAAAATCGTACATCCAGATTGATCAGCCAACTCTAGTGAACGAATATAATCAAGGCATCTGTGGTGTCGATATGTTTGACAAATTACGGGGGCTTTATCGAATCAGAATGCGATCAAGGAAATGGTATTGGCCATTTAGGGTAAAACCCGGATAGATGCCCCATTTTCAAAATACCTAACTTCCCAAACTCGTGGCTTAGAAATAATATCAAAGTAGCAGCCACAGTCACCCTAGACCTCAGTTGCTCACGGATCATCGTGCAGTGAGGACGCGTTTCACTAGTGTGCCTGTTAATCGCCGCAGCGAGCTTCAGAAATTCGTTAAAGTTCTAAAGGTTGGTATTTGCCGTTGTGTAACTTTTGAAGTGGTGATAATTTCCATAAAATGTTTTATTACTTTGATACACTGGTTTATTATGTATGCATCTTTGTATGAATGGTTGGTTTCTTGTTTTTAATTTAGTTAAAAAATGAATAGCCATCTATCCCTTTCAAAAAGGATAGTTGCCCTGATTTTACGAGGTATGATACCCTTAGGGGCATCTATCCCTTCATACACCCTTTACGCTTATATGGGATGAATGTAAATTTTTTTGAAGATATTTCCATTATTTTGACATATTTTGATTGTATTAGAACAATGCCTCGAAAGTACAAAAGGAAAGAAGGGGTACAAGCTCGAGTATGCAGTTGGATCACAGAGCAGTTAGAGGCAGCCTTCAGTGAGATGGATAAGAAAATCATGGGATTCAACGAAATTTCCCGACAGTTTGGAATTCCATCAAGAACTCTAAGAAGGCATACACTGGGTATGTATTGATGATAAAAGTACAAGAAACTACAAGATTTTTAGCTAATTGTTGTTGATTTCCAACAATTTTTAATAGATCCATTAATAGAGGTACTCTTGTTTTTGGAAAACATCCAGCTTTGGATTTCGAAAATGAGGTTAGTCAAGCACATTTTGAAACTTGGAGAAGCGGGATTTCCACCGGATAGAAAGGCTATCCGTATGTTAGCTTACCAATTTGCAGAAAAGCTGAATCTCAAACATAATTTTGATCAAGAAAGCGAAAAGGCGGGAAGTGATTGAATGAAAAGTTTTATTGAACGCAATCCGGAGCTGTCTGTCAGACAAGCTGAAGTATTGTCATTCGGTAGAGCTAAAGGGCTGAGTAGAGAATGAGTTCTATGATCTATTGATTAGAGTCCTGACCAATAATGATCTGTTGAATAAACCAGAAAGAATATATAATATGGATGAATCTGGAATCCAGCTGAATAATAAACCTGGAGAAGTCATAGCAAAGAACGGTACAGTTCGGTCACTTCGGGCGAGAAGGGTGAAACAATCACAATAGTTGGCTGTTGCAATGCAATTGGTAATTTTCTTCCACCAGTTCTTATAATAAAGGGTGTGAATAAGAAGCCTGAATTTGAGGAAGCACTTCCACTAGGGTCTAAAGTGTACATGAATAAAAAGTCTGCATATATAAACACTGAGATTTTCTATAAATGGCTAACAGAACATTTCATTCCTCTGAAGCCGCATGGGAAGGTTCTACTCATTCTAGACGGCCACTCATCACATTAACCGCTCCAGATATGCTACAAACTGCTGCTGATAATGACATATTTTTATTGTGTTTACCTAGTCACACAACTTCAGCTTTACAGCCTTTGGACCGATCAGTATTTGGGCCATTTAAAACGTATTTCAACCAGGAAACGAATCAATTTATGCGCTTGAATAAAAATAAAAAATTAACCGTTACAATGTAATATGTAATGCTTGAGTTCGCACTGCTACTCCTTCAAATGCTCTTAGTGGCTTTAGAGGTAGCGGAATTTACCCAGTAGATCCAAATGCCTTACTAGACACCACATTCCTCATCTCGGATACTGCACTGAATTGTGAAAATCCTGACACTCCGCAAGTGCCTGATCAAGAAGTAGGACGATCGTCTTCAGCCCAGCCTCCGACATCTCATTCGTTAGATCATCAACCAAAGCTCGTCAATTGCTCAGAAAATATAGTGTTTCGTGAGCCTATTGCAGACGAACAAAATAAAACACCACATCAGACTTTTCCAACTGATACAGATTATCCTAGTTTCTTGATGGATTCAGATATCTTAGAGGATATAAGTATTGTCGAAATTAGTGATTCTACAATTAGATAGGTATTAGGTACCGAAATAGAACAAGAAACACCATCAAAAATTCTTATAGAAACCTTACCCATCCCAAGAATTCCTCTGAGCTTGGCTAAAGGAGCAAAACAATCAGCGGATATTCTAAATTCAAAACAAAATATTGAACAAAAAAAGGTGGTGGCTGAAAGGAAGGAGAAACAAATTGAGAATAATTAATACAAGATTGACATTACCAAAGAAAAAAGCGACCTTAAGAAAAAAAAAAGGTGCTAAATCCAAAGAACAAAGCAAAAAAAGAGACAAAATGATTACAATTCTAGTGATACAGAAGACCAGGAACAAATAAGCTGTGATGAAGAAAATAATAATTATTTGAGGAAGGGCACAGCATTAAAGAGACCATTCATTGATCATTCAAGTAGCGAAGAGGAACAAAATTCAGGTGAATTCGAAATTAAAGGGAAGAGAACTAACTATATTGGGATTTTCTCCTAAAACTGCAGTTGAACGATAAAATAAAATATATTTGTTTTAATTCCACCCACTATGAAGGGCATCTATCCCGCACTGTAGGCATCTATTCTATCCAGTATTTTGACGGTGAGGCAACTATCCAGGCCTGTAGGCATCTATCCCCAAAAAATTGGGTCCACAAATATCAAAATTCTGTGAAATCGTCGATAGCTATGTCAAAAAAAACCACACAATTTCAACTTAAATCACAAGACTAACGAAGTTCGTAAAAATTGTTAATATAAAATCAATATTTTCAGAAATATGAGGCAATTTCAAAAGTGGGGCATCTATCCGGGTTTTACCCTATTCGATTTTGCATGAATGGGGTTGTTGTGAATGCGTGGCAGGTCTACAGATATGCTCACCCTAAACTAAGTTTATTGGATTTCACCAGAAGAATAACTCTTTCAATTCTCACTGCCCCACCACAGCTCTCTGGTCCAAACCCGAAAATTCCAAGAAATGTATTACAGGAAGTGAGATATGATCGTACTGATCATTTGATAGATGGTAACAGTACTCAACGTAGATGTGGAGCTTGTGGCAAGTGTACCAAATTTATATGTACAAAGTGCAACGTGGGCTTACATCCTGATGGCTGCTTCAGATTATATCATACTTAGTTTTGTATATTTTTTTTATATACAAATAGTACCTACCTACTTGACTGATTTTGTGTTCCTTATAAGAAATATTGATTATTGCATTAAATAAGTAGTTTTGGTTTGCAATTCAATAAAGTTTATTTTTGTGCTTTGAAATTGTTATTTCCCAACGTATGAATTATCATACGTCAAAAATGACAAACTTCTCGATTAAGAATTTGGGAAATTTTCATATTTATGATGAATATACGTGCCTTTTAATGCATTTAAAAAGTCAAACATGAAAAACCTCAAAAAAAAATTACCCGGGCATTTTTGGGTTAAGGCCTACAAAATTTTACTATAGGCCTCATTTCACTCCTATTTTTTTAAACTGATATGCAGAGAGGTTAAGGTTCCTAGAAGAACCATAAGGAATCATCTGCAGTCTGGTAGTTTGAAAAAAACTTTGGGGCGTAAGCCTAAATTGAATAATGAAGAGGAAGCTAACCTTGTACTGAAAATGGGCTTGCTTCTGACACCAAAAATATTGCGTCAATTGGTGTAAAAATATTGTGAGCAAAAAAATATGAAACACAATTTTAATGATGAGGACAAACGCGCAGGCAAAGACTGGTTCAAAGCCTTCATGAAAAGACACCATGAAATATCCGTAAGAAAAGCGCAATTCATGAACCCAGCTAGAGCCCAAAAGCTGAATGAATTTATTGTTGATGACCATTTTGAAAAACTGAGAGATATCTACGATAAATTTGACTTATATCATCATCCCGAGAAAATTTATAATATGGATGAGAAAGGGCGTCGTCTCTCTATCCACGACCAGCAGAGTGTTTTGGCCAAAACAGGGGCTAAAAGGGTCTTCTAAACATGCTGGAAGCGTGACCATCGCAGGATGTGTTAATGCTCTTGGCAAAGCCATACCGCCTATGGTCATATTTAAAGGAAAGCGGTTGAAACCAGAATTGTATGATAATTTGCCTCAAGGATCTTTAGTAGAAAAATCAGCAAAGGGGTACATGACCAATGAATTCTTCAAAATATTCTTAAAACACTTCTCCAGATTCAGAAGCCACGGACCACGCCTTTCAATATTTGACGGAACAGCATGTCATTTAGATCTTTCCATAGTCGATATATCCGATTCACTTGGCATTACAGCCCCTCGACAAAGCCGTATATCGATCATTCGAGCACCACTGGGATGGTGAATTGTTATCATTTTTGGACCAAAACAGAGACAAAAAACTCACTAAAGCACGCTTTAATATAATACTTTCAAGCGTTTGGTATAAATGTATGACACACAGAAATATCACGAGTGGCTTTAAGGTCCGTCAATTCGGCCCGGAAGTTCCGGCACTTCTTGAAGAAAAAATTTTCACGGAAAATGCTAGCTAGATGCTGGGAGATGCTGAAGAAAAAATCGAAATATCTTCAACCGTAGCGGAAAAATCGACGATTGAATTTTCCAGGCCAACTTATGTGCAGCCCGGACACCTCAGCATTTTTCATCGAAATGCTCACAAAGTATAATGCTAGGTAGATGCTGAAGAAAAAATCGAAATACCTTCAACCGTAGTGGAAAAATCGACGATTGAAAATTCCGGGCCAACTTATGTGCCAGCCCGGACATATCAGCATTTTTCATCGAAATGCTTACAAAGTTTAATGCTAGGTAGATGCTGAGAGATGCTGAAGAAAAAATCGAAATACCTTCAACCGTAGTAGAAAAAATCGACGATCGAATTTTCCGGGCCACCTTATGTGCAGCCCGGACACCTCAGCATTTTTCATCGAAATGCTCACAAAGTTAAATGCTAGGTAGATGCTGAGAGATGCTGAAGAAAAAATCTAAATATCTTCAACCGTAGTGGAAAAATCGACGTTTGAATTTTCCGACCACCTAATTTGCAGCCCGGCAACATCAGCATTTTTCATCGAAATGCTGACAAAGATTAATGCTAGCTAGATACTGAGAAAATGGGAAAAAAAATCGAAATATCTTCAACCATAGTGGAAAAATCGACTATTGAATTTCCCGGGCATTCTATTGTGCAGCCCAAAATCATTGCACTTTGCATCGAAATTCTGTTGTGAATGGAGCAGAATGATGTAGAAAGTGTCAAACATCTTTCACGGTAGCGGAAAAATCATTGGTTGGATTTTCCGGGGCAACTAATGTTCAGCCCGGAGACAAGGGCTCCGAAATGCTAGCTGAAGCTGCTGAATGCAGAAGAAAAAGTTAATATATCTTTGACTGTGATGAAAAAGTTGATGAACAACATATATGCTGCTTTTAGGAGTTGGCTTGAGACAGAGAAAAATTCTTTGAGTAGTATTCTTTGTGGGCACTCAGAATTCAGGACTAGGAAACACATAAAAGCAACATAAACCAAAAAAATTTTTGACAACTTGTATTTTTTAAACGACATACGCTGTATTTCATTTTGATATTCGGTAGAGCTTTTTGTTATCAGGCAAAATCAGTTCGTTTCAACAGAAGTCGAAGTCTGTATATCGGATATTGACGTGACAAAATGGAGCGTTTCCGCGGGAAATTTGATGTCTCTTTTCATTTACGTATTTTTTATTGGCAATTGCTATATTTTGAAAAAATGTTATTTTTTCGTGTTTGTATAGGGTTTATCTATAAAATAAAATAAATTCCAAAAAATAGTCAACATCCCTATTATCAACTCAGTCAGTATTCAGAAACATTGAGCTAGAATGAATAAGTGGCAAAAATGCTTTTAGATATGTTGATCAATGCAAATCAAGTATGCAATTCAACAGATGGTTGACTTTCTACTGTCGATGTAGAAAGATGTAAATGCCTTCCAGCACGTTAAATTCAAACGATGACTTTCGCTCTTCTGGCTTAGTTAGTTCAATATTTTCACATAAGAGGCCGGCAAAATTGAACGGCCAAATTTTTTCCTACAGTAGACTTTATTGTGATTTTTTCAGCATCTATCATTATTCAGCTAGCATTAATTTTTGTCAGCATTTGGAGGAAAATGCCGCTGTCACCGTGCTGAACATAAGTTGGAGCGGAAAATCAACCAACGGTTTTTTTTGCAGAATTCTTCGGACGTGAAAAATATACTCCTGAAAAATTCAATTTTTTTCATTTTCAACTGGAATTACTCCTGCTCCACAAGGTGAATCAATATCAATGATAAGATTTTTGGCAATGTGTACTATTTATGCAGAAGAACTTTTCATTGGATTATTTGATGTATTTCGAAAATAAGAATTGCTTGGAAGTTACTCCCGATCGATGAAACGTATCGAAAAGAATGATACCTAGGTTATTCGTCTCTCAGTTGGTTATAAATTAACTACAAAATCTATTCATTCGTTTTTCAGATATTTCAAAAATAAGAATTTTTGGAGTGAAATTACTTTGTAACTGTAAATGGATAAATGTAAATTTCTCATTTAGTTATTTATTTTATTAATCTGGATCTGGGCCGTACAGGGTTTTTCACTATAATTTTACCCCCTTTAACTCTGGTACTAAAGGAGGTACAAAAAATTTTTTATACAAAAGTTTCACGAAATGAACTGAGGTTTTTTAATATGACTTCACAAACTGAAATATATACAGGGTGGCCAACATATTGATGGTAACTTCATTTTTTCATATGGAACACCCTGTATATTTTTCTATATTTGACTAGCTCTTTTCTCCTGATTTCAAATATGTAACATAATATATGTTGGTCTATCTTTCTTATTCTGAGCACCACAGATTTCAAATTTTAAGACCCATCTGGCATAGCGTTTTCAAACTTCGTGAATATTTAAGTGGCCAATGTGATCTTTGGATAGCCACCCAATAGTCCCGATTTAACACCGTTGGACACGTTTTTATGGACGTTCCTGAAGGAAAAAAATTACTTCAGCAATAATGATGATATTGTAATGATTGAAAACAAAATTGAAGCTTTAATTTCTTATTTGAATTTCAGCCATAATAATGCAATCAAAAATAGCCTAAACAACTTGAGACAACAATATGAAATATGTGTATCGAATGAAGGTTGTCATTTCGAGCAATTTCTATATTTGATGTTATTCCTACCCTACTACCAAAGTTTATCATTTTTTATTGATTAAGTAATTGTATCAATTTCAAAATAATACTTTCAAGTAAATTGTTCGAATATAAAGAATATCGTAGGTATTTCACATATTTTTTTGTTCGGTATTATCATTTCAAAACTTCTAAACTCTGAAAATTGAAGAGACACAGGGTATATATTCCAATAGACGTTTCCATAACTCTAAAAATGGGCATTTTCGTAAAGCACTCTGTTACTTGAAAAATGATTACAGAGCTTGCCAGATGGATCTTAGAATTTGAAACTCTTTGGTATAAAAGAGATAGACCAACATATGTTACATATTCGAAATCAGGGGAAAAAGAGCTAGGGAAATATGAAAAAATATACAGGGTGTTCCATTTGAAGAATGAAGTTGCCATCAATATGTTTGCCATCCTGTATATATTCCATTATGTGAATTTATATTCTAAAACCTCAGTCGATTTCGTGAAATTTTTGTATGAACCATTCTTCTGTATCTCTTTCAGAAACAAAGTTAAATTATTGTAATGTACGATCCACCTTTCACTGACAAAAACTTTGGGGTCCATTGGATGCATGCTCATAACAACTGCTACCACTAGATAGTCAGTATTTACATTCACTGTTTGCTTCCTGAAGTTTTCGATGAGGATTTCATCATGTTCGCACATCATAAGCTCTTGCCCTAAAGTAAGCAATGATAATAGTTTTTCATTGCCAATTTCCATAACGAGTGAATGTTCAAAAAAATTAAACAGGGCAACGGAATTTACACTAACGATAACCTCACAAATAAAATATAAATAACCTGGGCCTAGCTGTCAAAAGCAGCTGACCCGAAAGGATAAAAACCAAAATATAAACCACAACGTTCGAGCGATGAAGTTTGGTTATTCCTTCATGACGTCGTAACTGCTTCCCCTTACCAATTTTTGAATAACTATTTCAGTAACCGCAGTCATAACCAATTTATTTTGGTTATTCGCTTGAAATCGATTATAGATAAGGTCAATGAAGTATCTCAGATGTTGTTTCAACCATTGGGGCAATCATGTTTTCTTGATGAAGCTATGGAGCCATACTATGGACACCACAGCATGAAGCAGTTTATCAAAGGGAAGCCCATAAGATACGGTTTTAAGTTTTGGTGCTTGGCCACTCCTGAAGGATTCCTTCTCAAGTTTAATCCAGTGCAGATGACAAAATAGAAGGCAAAACTTTAGAATCCAGTGTTGCCATTAGACTATGTCTAGATTTCTTACCAACCGATAGCACAGTCTTTATGGACAATGATTTTTCGTCTTTGCCTCTTTTACACATTCTGAGAGGGCATGGTATAAACTGTATCGGTACAATAAGGTCCGATAGAATTGAGAAGGCTCCAATAGAGGACATGAAGAAAACTGAACGAGGATCATACCATGCATTGAGAGATACTGCAAATGATCTAATTTTGATTAGCTGGAACGGTAACAATCAAGTAACACTAGCTACTAATGTTCAGAATGATAACATAACTCTATCTATGGGAACTTGCAAACGGTGGTCAAAAAGAAAAAATCGTACATCCAGATTGATCAGCCAACTCTAGTGAACGAATATAATCAAGGCATCTGTGTGGTGTCGATATGTTTGACAAATTACGGGGGCTTTATAGAATCAGAATGCGATCAAGGAAATGGTATTGGCCATTTAGGGTAAAACCCGGATAGATGCCCCATTTTCAAAATACCTAACTTCCCAAACTCGTGGCTTAGAAATAATATCAAAGTAGCAGCCACAGTCACCCTAGACCTCAGTTGCTCACGGATCATCGTGCAGTGAGGACGCGTTTCACTAGTGTGCCTGTTAATCGCCGCAGCGAGCTTCAGAAATTCATTAAAGTTCTAAAGGTTGGTATTTGCCGTTGTGTAACTTTTGAAGTGGTGATAATTTCCATAAAATGTTTTATTACTTTGATACACTGGTTTATTATGTATGCATCTTTGTATGAATGGTTGGTTTCTTGTTTTTAATTTAGTTAAAAAATGAATAGGCATCTATCCCTTTCAAAAAGGATAGTTGCCCTGATTTTACGAGGTATGATACCCTTAGGGGCATCTATCCCTTCATACATCCTTTACGCTTATATGGGATGAATGTAAATTTTTTTGAAGATATTTCCATTATTTTGACATATTTTGATTGTATTAGAACAATGCCTCGAAAGTACAAAAGAAAAGAAGGGGTACAAGCTCGAGTATGCAGTTGGATCACAGAGCAGTTAGAGGCAGCCTTCAGTGAGATGGATAAGAAAATCATGGGATTCAACGAAATTTCCCGACAGTTTGGAATTCCATCAAGAACTCTAAGAAGGCATACACTGGGTATGTATTGATGATAAAAGTACAAGAAACTACAAGATTTTTAGCTAATTGTTGTTGATTTCCAACAATTTTTAATAGATCCATTAATAGAGGCCTCATTTCACTCCTATTTTTTTAAACTGATATAAGTAGGAACGTGTTTTTCAAATGTTTGTTGATGGGTAGTATGTAGGTAGATATAATTTTCAATTTATTTATCATTGTTTTCAGTGCTTATGGTCACGACGCCTCCAAAACGGGCATTGTGTTCAGAAGAGATCTTATCGCATCTGTAAGATCAGTGCAAAGATTAACTCTGAGCACTTATAAGGCTGCAGAGAGGTTAAGGTTCCTAGAAGAACCATAAGGAATCATCTGCAGTCTGGTAGTTTGAAAAAAACTTTGGGGCGTAAGCCTAAATTGAATAATGAAGAGGAAGCTAACCTTGTACTGAAAATGGGCTTGCTTCTGACACCAAAAATATTGCGTCAATTGGTGTAAAAATATTGTGAGCAAAAAAATATGAAACACAATTTTAATGATGAGGACAAACGCGCAGGCAAAGACTGGTTCAAAGCCTTCATGAAAAGACACCATGAAATATCCGTAAGAAAAGCGCAATTCATGAACCCAGCTAGAGCCCAAAAGCTGAATGAATTTATTGTTGATGACCATTTTGAAAAACTGAGAGATATCTACGATAAATTTGACTTATATCATCATCCCGAGAAAATTTATAATATGGATGAGAAAGGGCGTCGTCTCTCTATCCACGACCAGCAGAGTGTTTTGGCCAAAACAGGGGCTAAAAGGGTCTTCTAAACATGCTGGAAGCGTGACCATCGCAGGATGTGTTAATGCTCTTGGCAAAGCCATACCGCCTATGGTCATATTTAAAGGAAAGCGGTTGAAACCAGAATTGTATGATAATTTGCCTCAAGGATCTTTAGTAGAAAAATCAGCAAAGGGGTACATGACCAATGAATTCTTCAAAATATTCTTAAAACACTTCTCCAGATTCAGAAGCCACGGACCACGCCTATCAATATTTGACGGAACAGCATGTCATTTAGATCTTTCCATAGTCGATATATCCGATTCACTTGGCATTAATTTGTACTGCCTACCTTCAAACACAACCCATAATTACAGCCCCTCGACAAAGCCGTATATCGATCATTCGAGCACCACTGGGATGGTGAATTGTTATCATTTTTGGACCAAAACAGAGACAAAAAACTCACTAAAGCACGCTTTAATATAATACTTTCAAGCGTTTGGTATAAATGTATGACACACAGAAATATCAAGAGTGGCTTTAAGGTCCGTCAATTCGGCCCGGAAGTTCCGGCACTTCTTGAAGAAAAAATTTTCACGGAAAATGCTAGCTAGATGCTGGGAGATGCTGAAGAAAAAATCGAAATATCTTCAACCGTAGCGGAAAAATCGACGATTGAATTTTCCAGGCCAACTTATGTGCAGCCCGGACACCTCAGCATTTTTCATCGAAATGCTCACAAAGTTTAATGCTAGGTAGATGCTGAAGAAAAAATCGAAATATCTTCAACCGTAGTGGAAAAATCGACGATTGAAAATTCCGGGCCAACTTATGTGCCAGCCCGGACACATCAGCATTTTTCATCGAAATGCTTACAAAGTTTAATGCTAGGTAGATGCTGAGAGATGCTGAAGAAAAAATCGAAATACCTTCAACCGTAGTAGAAAAAATCGACGATCGAATTTTCCGGGCCACCTTATGTGCAGCCCGGACACCTCAGCATTTTTCATCGAAATGCTCACAAAGTTAAATGCTAGGTAGATGCTGAGAGATGCTGAAGAAAAAATCTAAATATCTTCAACCGTAGTGGAAAAATCGACGTTTGAATTTTCCGACCACCTAATTTGCAGCCCGGCAACATCAGCATTTTTCATCGAAATGCTGACAAAGATTAATGCTAGCTAGATACTGAGAAAATGGGAAAAAAAATCGAAATATCTTCAACCATAGTGGAAAAATCGACTATTGAATTTCCCGGGCATTCTATTGTGCAGCCCAAAATCATTGCACTTTGCATCGAAATTCTGTTGTGAATGGAGCAGAATGATGTAGAAAGTGTCGAAACATCTTTCACGGTAGCGGAAAAATCATTGGTTGGATTTTCCGGGGCAACTAATGTTCAGCCCGGAGACAAGGGCTCCGAAATGCTAGCTGAAGCTGCTGAATGCAGAAGAAAAAGTTAATATATCTTTGACTGTGATGAAAAAGTTGATGAACAACATATATGCTGCTTTTAGGAGTTGGCTTGAGACAGAGAAAAATTCTTTGAGTAGTATTCTTTGTCGGCACTCAGAATTCAGGACTAGGAAACACATAAAAGCAACATAAACCCAAAAAATTTTTGACAACTTGTATTTTTTAAACGACATACGCTGTATTTCATTTTGATATTCGGTAGAGCTTTTTGTTATCAGGCAAAATCAGTTCGTTTCAACAGAAGTCGAAGTCTGTATATCGGATATTGACGTGACAAAATGGAGCGTTCCGTGGGAAATTTGATGTCTCTTTTCATTTACGTATTTTTTATTGGCAATTGCTATATTTTGAAAAAATGTTATTTTTTCGTGTTTGTATAGGGTTTATCTATAAAATAAAATAAATTCCAAAAAATAGTCAACATCCCTATTATCAACTCAGTCAGTATTCAGAAACATTGAGCTAGAATGAATAAGTGGCAAAAATGCTTTTAGATATGTTGATCAATGCAAATCAAGTATGCAATTCAACAGATGGTTGACTTTCTACTGTCGATATAGAAAGATGTAAATGCCTTCCAGCACGTTAAATTCAAACGATGACTTTCGCTCTTCTGGCTTAGTTAGTTCAATATTTTCACATAAGTGGCCGGCAAAATTGAACGGCCAAATTTTTTCTTACAGTAGACTTTATTGTGATTTTTTTCAGCATCTATCATTATTCAGCTAGCATTAATTTTTGTCAGCATTTGGAGGAAAATGCCGCTGTCACCGTGCTGAACATAAGTTGGAGCGGAAAATCAACCAACGGTTTTTTTTGCAGAATTCTTCGGACGTGAAAAATATACTCCTGAAAAATTCAATTTTTTTCATTTTCAACTGGAATTACTCCTGCTCCACAAGGTGAATCAATATCAATGATAAGATTTTTGGCAATGTGTACTATTTATGCAGAAGAACTTTTCATTGGATTATTTGATGTATTTCGAAAATAAGAATTGCTTGGAAATTACTCCCGATCGATGAAACGTATCGAAAAGAATGATACCTAGGTTATTCGTCTCTCAGTTGGTTATAAATTAACTACAAAATCTATTCATTCGTTTTTCAGATATTTCAAAAATAAGAATTTTTGGAGTGAAATTACTTTGTAACTGTAAATGGATAAATGTAAATTTCTCATTTAGTTATTTATTTTATTAATCTGGATCTGGGCCGTACAGGGTTTTTCACTATAATTTTACCCCCTTTAACTCTGGTACTAAAGGAGGTACAAAAAATTTTTTATACAAAAGTTTCACGAAATGAACTGAGGTTTTTTAATATGACTTCACAAACTGAAATATATACAGGGTGGCCAACATATTGATGGTAACTTCATTTTTTCATATGGAACACCCTGTATATTTTTCCATATTTGACTAGCTCTTTTCTCCTGATTTCAAATATGTAACATAATATATGTTGGTCTATCTTTCTTATTCTGAGCACCACAGATTTCAAATTTTAAGACCCATCTGGCATAGCGTTTTCAAACTTCGTGAATATTTAAGTGGCCAATGTGATCTTTGGATAGCCACCCAATAGTCCCGATTTAACACCGTTGGACACGTTTTTATGGACGTTCCTGAAGGAAAAAAAATTACTTCAGCAATAATGATGATATTGTAATGATTGAAAACAAAATTGAAGCTTTAATTTCTTATTTGAATTTCAGCCATAATAATGCAATCAAAAATAGCCTAAACAACTTGAGACAACAATATGAAATATGTGTATCGAATGAAGGTTGTCATTTCGAGCAATTTCTATATTTGATGTTATTCCTACCCTACTACCAAAGTTTATCATTTTTTATTGATTAAGTAATTGTATTAATTTCAAAAGAATACTTTCAAGTAAATTGTTCGAATATAAAGAATATCGTAGGTATTTCACATATTTTTTTGTTCGGTATCATCATTTCAAAACTTCTAAACTCTGAAAATTGAAGAGACACAGGGGGTATATATTCCAATAGACGTTTCCATAACTCTAAAAATGGGCATTTTCGTAAAGCACTCTGTTACTTGAAAAATGATTACAGAGCTTGCCAGATGGATCTTAGAATTTGAAACTCTTTGGTATAAAAGAGATAGACCAACATATGTTACATATTCGAAATCAGGGGAAAGAGAGCTAGGGAAATATGAAAAAATATACAGGGTGTTCCATTTGAAGAATGAAGTTGCCATCAATATGTTTGCCATCCTGTATATATTCCATTATGTGAATTTATATTGTAAAACCTCAGTCGATTTCGTGAAATTTTTGTATGAACCATTCTTCTGTATCTCTTTCAGAAACAAAGTTAAAGGAGGGGTCAAATTATAGCGAAATAACCTGTACATTACACACCTAACGATTTTTTTTCAGTCTCGAGCCAACTTATTTATACCTGCAGTTGATCATCGCTTTTTTCGCTACTGGCGAAGAGCAAGGAATACCACAGGGATCGATGCTGGGTCCCATCTTGTTTGTGATCTACATGAATGACTTGCCAGAAAATATAACAGCAGACCAATCAATCCTTTTCGCCGACGATACCTCATTCCTGAACTCGTTCCTGAATGTTGGAGTGGGTGGCCCGGAGTTGCGGCTGAAAGATGATGAAAACTATGGTAGAGGCAAAGGCATCGTTTGATTCAAACGGGATGATGATGAACATCGATAAAACCCAGAGGCTTCTCTTCGAGACAAAGCCCTCTTCTGATGGTTCCCTAAGACTTCTGGGTTTAACACTGTCGCCAAATCTGAGCTTCTCAAACCTCATAGACAAGCTAGTTCCAACACTTTCGAAGGCAATATACATCATAAGAAGAATAAAGCAGCTAGCTGGCTCAGAAGCAGCGAGGACAGCGTATTTCGGACACTTCCATAGTGCTCTCAACTTTGGCATTCTTTTTTGGGGAGACTCTCCCGACTCCATCAAATTATTCAAGAAACAAAAATACGCCATAAGAGTACTATGTGGGGCTGGAGGAAGAGATAGCTGTAGGGCGCTGTTTCCAAAGGAAGAAATACTCACCTTGACAGGTATTTTTGTGATGACTTGCGTCATTTATGTATATGACCAGAAAGAAAGCCTTCAAAAGAAAAGCTGTCATCACGAATATAAAACCCGTAGCAGAAACGATTTCTTAATTCCTTACCACAGGGTGAATGCAGCTCAGTTGGGTATAAACCACTTGGCAATGAAAATTCTCAATAAAATACCTTCAAACCTCAAAGAAGCCAAAAGAGAGAAGCTGAGGAGGGAACTCAAGCAGATGTTGGTCGAGAGAGCCTACTATAGTGTCCAGGAATTCTTCGATGATAGCTTTGAATGAGTGTCCAATATGTGCAATATATATATATAAGCTTTCGGGGAGTGACGGCCCCGCGTACCCGAGTCACCCCGGATCTCCAGGTTAGCAACCTGGGATCCGTAGATCATATTGCTCCTATAACTAGAAGTATGAATCAGGGCGGTAGAGGGCAGCGGGCTGGCCCTCTTCGGAGCCGTCCGGAGGTAGAGCCCGATGGGGAAAGCTGCGGGGCAAGCGGCGCAGCCCCCCAAGATGGCACCGTAAGCCCGATTTCGATTCCAACGAGAAGACCAAGAAGAAGTATCAGCTTGGACGGGATAAGAGACCGTTCCGCTGGACTTACAAGAAGAGATGGGAGAACTCGTTGGACAGAGGAGGAAAATATTCTCCTAATGAGAGTTCATTATATAGCAGAGGATCTTCAATTTTGATATTCGGTAGAGCTTTTGTGTTATCAGGCAAAATCAGTTCGTTTCAACAGAAGTCGAAGTCTGTATATCGGATATTGACGTGACAAAATGGAGCGTTTCCGCGGGAAATTTGATGTCTCTTTTCATTTACGTATTTTTTATTGGCAATTGCATATTTTGAAAAAATGTTATTTTTTCGTGTTTGTATAGGGTTTATCTATAAAATAAAATAAATTCCAAAAATAGTCAACATCCCTATTATCAACTCAGTCAGTATTCAGAAACATTGAGCTAGAATGAATAAGTGGCAAAAATGCTTTTAGATAAGTTGATCAATGCAAATCAAGTATGCAATTCAACAGATGGTTGACTTTCTACTGTCGATATAGAAAGATGTAATGCCTTCCAGCACGTTAAATTCAAACGATGACTTTCGCTCTTCTGGCTTAGTTAGTTCAATATTTTCACATAAGTGGCCGGCAAAATTGAACGGCCAAATTTTTTCTTACAGTAGACTTTATTGTGATTTTTTTCAGCATCTATCATTATTCAGCTAGCATTAATTTTTGTCAGCATTTGGAGGAAAATGCCGCTGTCACCGTGCTGAACATAAGTTGGAGCGGAAAATCAACAACGGTTTTTTTTGCAGAATTCTTCGGACGTGAAAAATATACTCCTGAAAAATTCAATTTTTTTCATTTTCAACTGAAATTACTCTGCTCCACAAGGTGAATCAATATCAATGATAAGATTTTTGGCAATGTGTACTATTTATGCAGAAGAACTTTTCATGGATTATTTGATGTATTTCGAAAATAAGAATTGCTTGGAAATTACTCCCGATCGATGAAACGTATCGAAAAGAATGATACCTAGGTTATTCGTCTCTCAGTTGGTTATAAATTAACTACAAAATCTATTCATTCGTTTTTCAGATATTTCAAAAATAAGAATTTTTGGAGTGAAATTACTTTGTAACTGTAAATGGATAAATGTAAATTCTCATTTGTTAGTTATTATTTTATTAATCTGGATCTGGGCCGTACAGGGTTTTTCACTATAATTTTACCCCCTTTAACTCTGGTACTAAAGGAGGTACAAAAAATTTTTTTATCAAAGTTTCACGAAATGAACTGAGGTTTTTTAATATGACTTCACAAACTGAAATATATACAGGGTGGCAACATATTGATGGTAACTTCATTTTTTCATATGGAACACCCTGTATATTTTTCCATATTTGACTAGCTCTTTTCTCCTGATTTCAATATGTAACATAATATATTTGGTCTATCTTTCTTATTCGGCACCACAGATTTCAAATTTTAAGACCCATCTGGCATAGCGTTTTCAAACTTCGTGAATATTTAAGTGGCCAATGTGATCTTTGGATAGCCACCCAATAGTCCCGATTTAACACCGTTGGACACGTTTTTATGGACGTTCCTGAAGGAAAAAAATTACTTCAGCAATAATGATGATATTGTAATGATTGAAAACAAAATTGAAGCTTTAATTTCTTATTTGAATTTCAGCCATAATAATGCAATCAAAAATAGCCTAAACAACTTGAGACAACAATATGAAATATGTGTATCGAATGAAGGTTGTCATTTCGAGCAATTTCTATATTTGATGTTATTCCTACCCTACTACCAAAGTTTATTATTTTTATTGATTAAGTAATTGTATTAATTTCAAAATAATACTTTCAAGTAATTGTTCGAATTAAAGAATATCGTAGGTATTTCACATATTTTTTTGTTCGGTATCATCATTTCAAAACTTCTAACTCTGAAAATTGAAGAGACACAGGGTATATATTCCAATAGAACGTTTCCATAACTCTAAAAATGGGCATTTTCGTAAAGCACTCTGTTACTTGAAAAATGATTACAGAGCTTGCCAGATGGATCTTAGAATTTGAAACTCTTTGGTATAAAAGAGATAGACCAACATATGTTACATATTCGAAATCAGGGGAAAAAGAGCTAGGGAAATATGAAAAAATATACAGGGTGTTCCATTTGAAGAATGAAGTTGCCATCAATATGTTTGCCATCCTGTATATATTCCATTATGTGAATTTATTTGTAAAACCTCAGTCGATTCGTGAATTTTTGTATGAACCATTCTTCTGTATCTCTTTCAGAAACAAAGTTAAAGGAGGGGTCAAATTATAGCGAAATAACCTGTACATTACACACCTAACGATTTTTTTTCAGTCTCGAGCCAACTTATTTATACCTGCAGTTGATCATCGCTTTTTTCGCTACTGGCGAAGAGCAAGGAATACCCAGGGATCGATGCTGGGTCCCATCTTGTTTGTGATCTACATGAATGACTTGCCAAAAATATAACAGCAGACCAAACAATCTTTTTCGCCGACGATACCTCATTCTGAACTCGTTCCTGAATGTTGGATGGGTGGCCCGAGTTGCGGCTGAAAGATGAGAAAACTATGGTAGAGGCAAAGGCATCGTTTGATTCAAACGGGATGATGATGAACATCGATAAAACCCAGAGGCTCTCTTCGAGACAAAGCCCTCTTCTGATGGTTCCCTAAGACTTCTGAGTTAACACTGTCGCCAAATCTGAGCTTCTCAAACCTCATAGACAAGCTAGTTCCAACACTTCGAAGGCAATATCATCATAAGAAGAATAAAGCAGCTAGCTGGCTCAGAAGCAGCGAGGACAGCGTATTTCGGACACTTCCATAGTGCTCTCAACTTTGGCATTTTTTTTTGGGGAGACTCTCCCGACTCCATCAAATTATTCAAGAAACAAAAATACGCCATAAGAGTACTATGTGGGGCTGGAGGAAAGATAGCTGTGGGCGCTGTTTCCAAAGGAAGAAATACTCACCTTGACAGGTATTTTTGTGATGACTTGCGTCATTTATGTATATGACCAGAAAGAAAAGCCTTCAAAAGAAAAGCTGTCATCACGAATATAAAACCCGAGCAGAAACGATTTCTTAATTCCTTACCACAGGGTGAATGCAGCTCAGTTGGGTATAAACCACTTGGCAATGAAAATTCTCAATAAAATACCTTCAAACCTCAAAGAAGCCAAAAGAAGAAGCTGAGGAGGGAACTCAAGCAGATGTTGGTCGAGAGAGCCTACTATAGTGTCCAGGAATCTTCGATGATAGCTTTGAATGAGTGTCCAATATGCAATATATATATATAAGCTTTGGGGAGTGACGGCCCCGCGTACCGAGTCACCCCGGATCTCCAGGTTAGCAACCTGGGATCCGTAGATCATATTGCTCCTATAACTAGAAGTATGAATCAGGGCGGTAGAGGGCAGCGGGCTGGCCCTCTTCGGAGCCGTCCGGAGGTAGAGCCCGATGGGGAAAGCTGCGGGGCAAGCGGCGCAGCCCAAGATGGCACCGTACCCGATTTCGATTCCAACGAGAAGACCAAGAAGAAGTATCAGCTTGGACGGGATAAGAGACCGTTCCGCTGGACTTACAAGAAGAGATGGAGAACTCGTTGGACAGAGGAGGAAAATATTCTCCTAATGAGAGTTCATTATATAGCAGAGGATCTTCAACAAACTACCAACAGAACTTACCGAGAGATACTCACTACAACGTGGAATGAGATCAACCCGAACAGGATATCATACCCAAATCTCCTCTCAAACAGAGTCCGATGGATCCTCAAATGCAAAATTCTCAGTATTGAGCTGGAAAACATCAAAAGAAGCTATAGACCCCACACACCAACACCAACCCAAGACTCACAGAAACTGAGGAAGTCACGAGAAAACCACATCAACAAAACCCTCAGATAAAAAACACCAACAAAATCTTCAATAGAAATTTGCATTATATAGCAAAATCTCCCCCCAGATAGACCTAGTATCCCGAGACTAAGAGGATCTCGAAAAATCTATGAAAGCGTGGAAAGAACAAACGAAGTCATAAAAATGCAAATAAATAACCACTCAACTCTTGAAGATATTGTGGATTTCGTCTACGCCGGAGCCATCACAGTGTGTGAAGAAAACAACATGGGACAAAAAACAAAGAACCAGAGACGGAAAGACAAAAAGACCCTCCATGGAAGCCCGCCTGGAAAAGAAAATAGACAATATTAGGAAAAGAATTGGCACACTTCATACTTACCTGAACACCGCTTCACCATCTAGAAAGGTAGTTAAAAGAGCACTCCGTATTGCATCTGTATCGAACATCAGCAGAGAACAACTTAAGGATCGCCTCACAGTAGAATGCGATATTCTGAAACAAAAAGCAAAAGCATTAGGAAACCGACTGAGGAGATATAGTGAAAGGGTCAAACGATACAGAAACAACCATCTTTTCTATAAAAACCCGAAACAATTTTACCGCACACTAGAAACAACAACGACAACAACATCTGAGAAAAAACACCCAACAAAGGAAAGCATACAGTCAACATGGGAAGAAATATGGAGCAAAAGTGAGGAGCATGATGATGACGCGTTTTGGATAAGGGAAGCAGAGGAAGAATCAAGTGGATACATTATGGAAGAGGAAAACATCACTGAACAAGACATAAAAACGGTTTTAAAGAAAACAAACAACTGGTCTGCACCGGGCCCGGACAGTATACATAATTATTGGTGGAAATACTTCACCTCAACACATACACCTCTAGCAAAAGTATTCCAAAAAGCCCTAAGTAAGCCTTCACTCATACCTGACTTCTGCACACTTGGTGTAACGCATATGATACCCAAGGGGACGAACAGCGAGGACCCCAAAGACTACCGGCCCATCACATGTCTTCCCACGGTATACAAGATATTGACAGGATTCATAACAAAGAAAATATGGAAACATGTAGAAAAATACAAAATAATGGCACAGGAACAAAATGGATGCAGAAAAGATGCAAGGGGATGTAAGGAATTATTAATAATAGACACTCTAATAACCAAACAGGCCAAGAAGAAACAAGGAAATTTGTCCATGGCATGGATTGACTATAAAAAAGCCTTTGATTCAATACCACACTCGTGGTTACTGAAAACCCTGAAGCTCTACGGTGTATCGAAGGCCATAGTCAACCTACTCAAACATCTGATGGATACATGGAGAACAAGACTACATGTAAAAACCCACAGTGGCAACTATGCAACGGATGAAGTAAACATTCGAAGGGGAATTTTTCAAGGGGATAAATTGAGTACCCTGTGGTTCTGCCTAGCGATAAACTTCTTGAGTAAGCTCCTAAATAAATCCACCTATGGTTATGTTATTGAGAAACGGAACAACACGAAAATAAACCATCTCCTTTACATCGACGACCTGAAGCTTTTTGCTGCGAATGAAGATCAGCTCCTAAGGCAACTCAAAATTGTAACATCATTCACAAAAACCATAAAAATGGAACTACGACTGGAAAAATGTGCTGTTTTACATGTGAAAAGGGGAAAAATGACAGGGGGAGACATGATGAGAATACAAGATGACTTGTCCATTAAAATCCTACAACCAGAGGACACATATAAATACCAAGGTATCCAACAGGGAATGGAAATTAATACAACGGAAGCCAGGGAAGGATTCAAACATAAATTTTTCAACAGGTTGAAAAAAGTACTACAAGCCAAATTGAATGCCAAAGCTATGAACACGGCAATTAGCACCTGGGCGATACCATCCCTGTCTTATTCTTTCGGAATTGTGAAGTGGACACAAACAGATCTCAAAGCATTGGACATTCAAGTGCGAGGGCTCCTCACCGGGCATGGAATGCACCATCCTCATGCCTCAGTAAATAGACTATACATACCGAGGAATAAAGGGGGCAGAGGTATGCAAAACATCGAAACCATACACCACAATACAATCAAGGATATGAGAGAATATTTTAAATCAAAACACTTACCTTTCTATAAGGCTCTCTCCAGGGAAGATCAAGGCATTACGGCGCGCTGAACCTGGCTTCTGAACATCATCTGGCTGAACCTCAAACCATCGAGGAACTATGCAAAGAATGGCATGGCAAGGCACTTCACGGAAGATATCCAACGGTCCTAAAAAATAGAAATATAGATGCAGAAAGATCCCTCTCATACCTCAAAGCTGGATACCTCTTTCCAGAAACGGAGGGTAGACTGGCAGCGATCCAGGATCAGGTGATTCCTACGAGAGCGTACCAGAAAAACATAACGGGAAGAAATATTCCCAGCGACAGATGCCGTAAATGCTCTCAGGCACCAGAAACAATTCAGCATGTCACATCATCTTGCCCAGCGCTCGCTCCCAGGGAATACACTGATCGACACAATGCTATGGCAAATGTATTCCACCAAGCCATCGCCCTGAAATATGGTTTATTAAAAACAGAAGGAAAAATACACGAATACTTACCTAAACAAGTTCAGGAGAATGATGCTGTGAGGGTGTATTGGGACCATCCACTGATAACGGACAGGCCAATCGCGCACAACCGGCCGGATATTGTCGTCCTTGAAAAGATGGAAAACCGAGTCACTATAATTGACATCACCGTACCAGCCGACGACAACGTTGAAAAATCGTACACTGAAAAGATAGTTAAATATCACGATCTGGCATTTGAATTAAAAGAACTCTATAGACTTACCCACATAACCATACTTCCTCTAGTCATTAGCACGAATGGGCTGGTTGAGATGCACCTAGCTGGGAACACAGCCAAACTTGGACTGCACGAAGACCTAATAGAGAAGGCGCAAAAGGAACCGGCAAGCTCTTAGCCTTACCCTGCAAAGGTGATTAAAAAAAAAATTAGTTTTCCGGAAAATTCAACCAACAATTTTCACCCTTCTGTTGAAAATATTTCGACATTTCTGCATTATTCTGCAGCATTTACTGCCGTCAGAGTTTCGATGAAAAAAGCAATTGTTTCTGGGCTGCACAAGAGTTGGCCGGACAAATCAAACGTCGATTTTTCCACTACGGTTGAAGATTTTTTTGTCAGATTTCCTCAGCATCTAGCTAGCATTAATCTTTGTCAGCATTTCGATGAAGAGTGCAATTGTTTCTGGGCTGCAAATTAGGTGGTCGGAAAATTCAAATGTCGATTTTTCCACTACGGTTGAAAATATTTCGATTTTTTCTCCAGCATCTCTCATCATCTACCTAGCATTCAACTTTGTGAACATTTCGATGGAAAATACTGAGGTGTCCGGGCTGCACATAAGTTGGCCCGGAAAATTCAATCGTCGATTTTTCCATTACGGTTGAAGATATTTAGATTTTTTCTCCAGCATCTCTCAGCATCTACCTAACATTAAACTTTGTAAGCATTTCGATGAAAAATGCTGATGTGTTCGGGCTGCACATAAGTTAGCCCGGAATTTTCAATCGTCGATTTTTCCACTACGGTTGAAGATATTTCGATTTATTCATCAGCATCTCTCAGCATCTACCTAGCATTAAACTTTGTGAGCATTTCGATGAAAAATGCTGAGGTGTCCGGGCTGCACATAAGTTGGCCCGGAAAATTCAATCGTCGATTTTTCCACTACGGTTGAAGATATTTCGATTTTTTCTTCAGCATCTCCTAGCATCTACCTAGCATTTTCCGTGAAAATTTTTCTTCAAGAAGTGCCGGAACTTCCGGGCCAACTTGACGGACCTGTGGCTTTAAAGAGACTGGCTTGTATCCCTTCAACCCACAGGCCATACCAGAAACAGCTTTTGCACCTTCCATTTTAACGGAAGCTCCTGCACAAGAAAACGTCCCAACTTTCGAACATCCTCATGCACAAGCTTCAAAATCTGGAGATACAACATCGTCTATTTTATCGGAAACCTCAACGCCTGATCGTGATCAAGAAAATATACCACCTATTAATAGTAATCAACGGAAGCGTTCACATGTGCAAGTAGTTCACCATCAATTTTGACACCGATTCCAATACCCGATGTCCCGCTTGGAAATATTTTACCTGTTGATTGTCTTCGACCAGCGACTCCAGGACAAACTGAGCAATCACCACCTATAGCGTCAACATCCACAGGTCAGGTCTCAAGATATCCAATCGTGCCACGCAGCTTTGATCGCACATTTTATGGAACAAGCTCTAGTTCAGATGAATCTGATGATTTACCACTCAGTCGGTTGAAAAAAAAAATATTTTTATAATCTTCTGCCTACGCCTGTAAAAAATCAAACAAGCCCACCGACTGTTAGACGAAAAGCCATTAATTATCGAGGTACTCCAGTCACAACAGATCTACTTGATAATTATAATCAAGAGAAAATGAAAAATAAAGAAGCGAAAGGTGACAAAAGAAAGAAAAATAAACAAGACGAAAACTTCACTGATGTTACACCAGGTAGAAATGAAAAAACAAAGTTCAAAAAGACTTTAAATCCTAAAAAAGCTAAAATCGTATCTGTAAAAAACTCTACTACCATCAAAGGTAAATCACAAAACCAAGCGAGTTGGTACTGTCATGCCTGCAAAGAAGATAGAATGGACGATGCAATGAGGCAATGCTCCAAGTGGTACCACGAAGAGTGTAACGGTTTGACTCCGCGAGAGACCGCCACCAATGCGAGCCTACAAGGGGTATTGCAAATGCCAATAGAGGCCAGTTCGTAACGTAGTCACTAAGGAATGTACTCGTACTACTCGTTATGATAAATAAAGACTTACGAAACTCATATATGTTTTAATACAATATAAAAACATAACATGGTGTCAGTTGTTAAACCACGTAACTATAAATAAACATACCGAGAGTAAAAGAAGCTCCGATATTAATAATATAGAAGTGAATATAAAAGTGAAGTGTCAACGACATCCATCAAAATGGCCGGAAATTTCAAACCGCCAAAAAATTAAATATTTGATGTTAACATTGCTCAAAACTACGAGAAGTTCAAGAGTAGTTTTGAAATTTATATGGAGGCATCAGGTCTAAACAGCAAAGACGATGATGTTAAAGTGGTGATTTTCCTTAATGTTGCTGGTGAAGAGGCACAAGATGTTTTCAACACATTAGCAATAACGGAAGAAAACAAAAAAAATACAAGGAAGTATTAAAAGCATTTGATGCATACTGCAAGCCACTCAAAAACGAAGCATACGATGATTACAAATTTAATATTCGATGTCAACAAGAAGGAGAAGACTTCGATCACTTCCTCACCGAGATTAAAACGTTGGCAAAACAATGCCAATTTGGCGACATGACTGATAGATTTGTCAGAAATCGAATCGTAGCTGGAGTTAGAGATGTTGAACTCCAAGAAAGGCTTCTAAGGATCCAAAATCTAACATTGCAAATAGCTGAAGAAACATGCAGAGCATCAGAGGTCAGCAAAATACACATGAAAGGTATACGAGGCCATGAAGTAGGTGCTATAATAAAGTAAAACTACACAAGTGAAAAATTCAAATGTGGAAAATGTTCGTCCAAACATATGGAAAAACATGCGATGTATGTGGTAAACCACAAAAAAATTTTGCTGCCTGCTGCAAAAACAAGACAAGAAACAATGGAAAAAACGACAGAAAAACAGAAGAAGAAAGATCAAGCAGAAGAAAGAAAGTGAACGAGGTGGATTATGACTCGGAAACCGAAGGAAGTGTTGAACCATACATCAACACCATTGAAATAGACAATGTCAACAATCAGAAAAGCAGCACTGACATATGAGGGGCGTTCGGCATCGACATCGGACGTGTCGGATCGATCTAAACCGTTCGTTTATTACATCCGGATTGAGGGGAATACACATCTGTATCGTTCGTCATAAAAATCTGAGCAATCGGACGTCGATCTTTTCGCTCGGTCTATTTCGACGGAGCAAAGCGATTTTATCCATAGAGTTTTATGTTTTTTATATATTTTTTTTGTTTTATGTTGAGTTTCCCGATCCGACAACCGATAGAGTGAAAAATTCTAACAGTTTTATTCTTCTGTTTTCATTTATTCATTAAAAACTCAATTATTTCATTAACATTTTTTAATATTACTATCGTAGTTATAAATGGGCAGGAGGAGATATTGCTTTCCCGTTTCTTTTTCGAGTAATTAATCAATTAATTGGTCAGGATAGTTTCGGTACAACTATCGCCGTATTGAACGACCAGAAGGGGATATTGCATTACTCGTTTCTTTTGCATTCAGTGCCTTTGCACCTAATTATTTAATTGAGATTTTATGGAAGAGCTACTAAAAGGGTGAAAGTATCGTTAAAAGATGAGCATATTTCCCAAAATAGTGATCTTTGAAATCTCATAATCTATAAAAGTAGAACAGAGCAGTATGTTCTGTGGCAGATGCTCTGTACCGTTCGTTTATTCCCAGATATTTCAGATTTATCTGTACGATCTGTGGTCACGTGACTAAAAAATCCGTCCGCTCGCGGAGGTCAATGCCGAACGCCCCTATGGACAACAGATGTAAAAATACAAAATGAAAATATAATATTTAAAATTGATACAGGGGCTAATTGTAACTGTTTGCCTCTAAAGTACATCATTTAACTGAGGTTAGTACACAAAATTGTGAAAAATTCTGTGAATTTAAATACCTATGGCAACAATAAAATTCAGGCTATTGGCCATATAATTTTGGACTGTGTAATCAAAACAAAATTGCATAAAATTAAATTCATTGTAGTAGATTGTAACAGTATGCCCATAATAGGACTGAATACAAGTAATATTACAGGATTGATAAAAAAGGAAGATTCATTGAATTTATTCACAAAAGGAAAATATGAATTTATAGCACAAAATAAAAATGTTTTCGAAGGTACAGGAAAAATTCCTTATAGATATAAAATTGTAGTAAGGAAAAATGCTCAACCAGTAATTAGCAATTGTCGTAGAGTACCTCAAGCATCAAAAAAGAGACTGGAGGATGCACTTTCAGATCTTGAAAATAGAAAGATAATATACCTACTCTAGAGGAATTATCTTTAAAATTAAAAAAAAAATTTTATACAGTACTAGATTTAAAAGAAGGGTTCTATCATGTTCGGATAGACTCTGAAAGCAAAAAATTATGCACATTTATAACGCCGTTTGGAAAATATTGTTTCAATCGATTACCTTTTGGGACTAAAGTTAGTTCTGAAGTTTTTCAACGTATGAATGAAAAGATCTTTGGTTATCTACCAATTGGTATCTATTTTGATGATTTCATAATCAGTGCAGAGACAGAGCAAGAACACGACAGAATTCTAAAAGAGGTAAATACAAGAGCAGAAAATTTTGGTGTAAAATTTAACAAGTCTAAAGTACAGTACAAAGTTAAGGAAGTTTAATATCTAGGTCAAAATAAATATTCTCAGCTGAAGGTGTAAAACCTGATAGCGAATATGTTGAAGCCATTTCATCATTGGAAGAACAAAAAACTAAAAAAGAATTATTGTCAGTTTTAGGCATGTATCCACTTAGAAATCTAATTAAAAATAGTGTAGAATGGAAATGGACAAAAGATCACAGTAATAGATTTCAAAAAATTAAAGCTCTGATTTCGGAAATACCTGTTTTGAGGATTTTTGATCCAAAATTAAAGATTGAAATTCAATGTGATGCTAGTCAATCTGGTATAGGAGCATGTCTTTTGCAAGAGGGCAAACCTGTAGCATTCTGTTCAAGAAGTTTAACCGAAACAGAATGTAGGTGGGCTCAAATTGAAGAAGAATATCTAGCAATTTCATTTTCTTTGCCAAAATTTCATCATTTTGTGTATGGCAGAAATGTGCTGATAAAAACAGATCACAAACCACTGGTTACAATTCATAAAAAAGACATTGCTGCAGTAAGTTCTATACTTCAACGATTAAAACTCAAAATGTTGAAATATGATTTCGAGGTAGAAGATTTGCCAGGAAAATTCATGTTCATAGCTGATTTTCTGTCTAGATTCTATATAAAAAAACCAGTAAAAGACGACAAGGAAATGAAAGAAATTGTACACTCTTTAGAAATGGAATTAGCTATATCTGATGAAAGATTAGAAGAACTTAGAACTTGTACTAAAAATGATTTTGTTTGTAAAACAAATATTCAATTCTGTCAAACTGAATGGCCGAATAAGAAACAGATAACTGATACAGAAATCAAATCTTTTTACGAGCTAAGAAAATTTTTAAATATTGAAAATTTATTACTTTTTCACAACGCTAAACTAGTAGTACCAAATGCTCTAAGACTAAAAATGTTAGGTAAATTACACATTGGATATTTTTGTATGGAAAAATCCAAGGCCTGGTATGATTAGTGACATACAAAAATATGTAGCTAGGTGTAAAACTTGTTTGATGTTTAGTCGTAGTATTGCTAAGGAACCACTTATCCATCATGAGAGAACTAATATTTTTTTGAGAAAGTAGCATCAGATATATTAACTTTTGCAGCAAACGATTATTTAGTGCTTGTAGATTATTATAGCAATTGGATAGAACTAATACATCCAATCCGAGATATCCAAGATCGAATGGTTTGAGTGAAAAAGCTGTTGGTATATGTAAAAATATATTGAGAAAATGTCAACATTCTGGTAACGATATTCACAAAGCATTGCTAGAATATCGCACATAACCACTAACAGGTCCAAATATTTCAAACCATCTGAATTACTAAATCAAAGGCTATTAAGAACAAATTTACCTATCGCAAAGCAACTTCTATTAGAAAAACCTAAAATAAATTATAAATTCATTCAACAAAAAAGAGAAAAATCTAAAGAATATTATGATAGACAAGCTCAGGTAAGAAATGATTTTCATGAAGGTCAAAACATAATTTTTCAAAAAGGAGAGAAATGGGTGGCTGGGAAAATTGTGGCAAAACATGAAACTCCTAGATCATATTTAGTTAGAGAAAACCTGGATAGAGTGCCGAGGCGAAATTCATCATTTATAAGACCAAATCCAAATCAAGTAATATTAAAACATAAAAATAATGATATTAATGAACATTGTAATAATTCTAATTTGAGTGCTAAAAAAAGAATTGAGCCGAATGCTCACAGAGTGCAGTAGTGAAATTAAACCAAATGAACAAGTGTTCAATACTGAACCAAACTTTCATAATGCGCATTATTGCATTATAGTCGCCCTGGACAAAACAAAAATAAATATGTTTTTTATTTTTATAACTTTTGTTATTTTGTCCAAAAATATAAAATAAAAATAAAACACACATGACTCGAAAAGGAGCATACCCAAAATTAAGGCGATTGCATGCATTCAGAGAAAATCATCGAGAAATATACCAATTTATATACCTGACCAATGGTATACACTGGTAAGAACCTGTAAGAAGAATAAGCCCTACATAGTTGTAGAGCTCTGCCAAGAGGATATATTCAACCTTTGCGAAAAAACATCAATAAACTGGACGAAAAACGAAAAAAATGAAAAGGTTCAGTGATATAAAATCAAAATTGTGGAAATAACTTCTGAATTTCCTAACAATATAGTATATCGTTTTGATTTCGAAGGTGGGGAAATGGAAAAAAGTAATATTTTGAAGAAAACGTTCTGCTATGATTCGGAAGAAACAGACTTGAATAAACTCTTCGACGGCCCAATAAGGATTACAAAAAAATTCGAACATTCACAATATCTATGTCAAAACCGTCATACTGACACAACGATGGCCTAATTTACAAACCTCGTAACTCCAACTTAATAGAATTTCTGATATTTATTTAGTTTTGTTAACATATGGTCTCTCCGTGTTTACGTCAATTCACATACCTCCAAATTTTGTTCTGTTCAAGAAAGAGAGAAAACAAACCTCGTATAAATTCATTCGGGCACTTTGTTATTACAAACTAGTTGTGGTAGCTTGGTCCGATGCTTGGGCACGTGATTTGTGTGGAGCGTAATTGTATTGCCGTAGCTGATATTATCACACTTTTCTTACACCTCACGTCTCTTGTACTTGAAGGTAAGTTATTTGATGTTCAAATTAAGATTTATTTTCATCTAAAACATCCCAAATATAACTATAGTCTATCCAAATCCGAGAGGCCAAGCGTAAACAAACTAGAAACGCGATTTGGTCGCTCTTATTGGTCGAAGCTTCAGGAACGCCACTTTCGACCAATAAGAGCGACCAAATCGCGTTTCTAGTTTGTTTACGCTTGGCCTCTCGGATTTGGATAGACTATAGAAAACAATAAATTTTAGGCATGTTGGAGTTACTTGATTTGTTTCTATAAACAGATTTTAGGTTAGTTTCAATTTTTATGGAGTCACGTGTTTTATTTCTTTGAGCATAGTGTCTTTAATTGTTTACTTCAGATTTAATTGTTCACAGTAAGTTTTTTTATATGACATATTATAAAAATCTGAGAACCAAATCAATACAGATTATATGACAATATGGAGTTACGTGTTATGTGCCGTACGTTTTTACGGAGTAACTAGGTTTTAACGGTATACGATCGTCGAGATATTTGATTTTAAAACATATTATTGAGAATAGTTAAAATTATAGGAGTTAAGTGGTCATGCTTGTTTCTAATAAAGCTGGCCACTAACTGAGTTGTTTTGTTTTGCAGAACAGAATGTCTTCCAGAACAAGAAAAATTTTGGAATTAGCAAAAAAAACAAATGGAGCGTACTATGACTCTTGTCCGACAGAGGATAAAACAAAAACTCAACTTCGGAGAATGAAAATGTTGACAACGATAAAGGCTTAGGATTTTTCACTGTTGGCGAGGATGGTACCTTGCAACAGATAATTTCTAATGAAATGGTTGTTTACGAGCTCCTGAATTTAGGTTCTGGTACTTCAGGAATAAATAATATTTCGTTTCCCTTAGACGTTTCAGAGGCTGAAACTCTATCGGCTTTTGAAGCTGATATTACCTGCAATCTGCAGATTATAGACCCAAATAATAAATCCTTTTATAGTTCTGATGTTCTCCAAAATACCATCTTGATAGACGAAAAGTCAAACTGTTCAAGTTCATCAAAATGTAAGAATGATGGAACAAACGGTGTTCCAGAGGCGGATGCAGAAGTTAATGGTATTCGTAACATGATTGTTCACGCTGAAGTGTATACTGAAACAAGTCAACTACCTGATCCAGATAGTTTGTTTAGTAATCAGCTAGATCGAAACAATGTAACAAAGAAATGTTCGTCAAAACCAAAAGTTCCACTGGCTAACAATCCAGAAGAAAATGAAATTGAATTGTATAACGTAATTGAAAATTATACAGTAAATTCAGTTGAAATTCATGAACCCCATGTAAACGAACATAATGAAAATGTAGTTGAACAAGATATTATTAGCATCTTTGAAGGTAGCAATCAAATTTTAAAAATAAAGAGAAGAAAAAGAAACCAAGTCCAAGAAGATGATTGGCAGTGTAAGCAGGCGAAGATCTTGAGAGAACAAGGGAAGGAGTATAAGGGAAGGAAAATATCTGATGGGAAAGTTACAGGTTACGTTTCTAGACCAGAACGTTCAATGAAGCCTATAACCTGTAAATGCAAAGGAAAGACTTTCAAAAAGATATTTTCGATATAATTTTTTTCTCGAAATATAAGGTTAGCCGATAGAAATGTGCCATCAGATTCTGAAAAAAAATAAAAATGTACATTTTTTCTTGCGTTTGATATTGATTTGAAGGATGACTTTCGATTTTATTTCTTTATGGTCTGAATAAAGTTTTTTTGAGAAGAAAAACCTTGAACTATTATTTATCGAATTGTGCAGAACTAGTCTAAGTCCACCATGATTGTGAAAACAATCCTAAATATGCGGCATATGTGAAAAGGAGTTCACCAGCGAATCGGTTAAAAACAGGCATCTCCGGACGATCCATAAAGATGATTCTGCAAAAGTGGTTAAAAAGAAACATATTTTATGTTCTCTTCGTACTACCCATGAGAAACAAGAAACTTTTTCTACATTTACATGATCATTTGATAAAAATTCATGATGTATCAATCCGACAGTGTTTTGATTTTTAGGAATCGAGAAGGATTTGAAACCTGGAGAGGACAAGAAAATAGAGAAGTTGACCTTTCGGCGAGGACTAAAACCTTGAAGGGGGCAACAATAGTTGACAGAGGTAGGTGTCGAATATTTTTCAAGTGAATTGAAACTGAGGGTAATCAACTGTCCTTTTTCAGGTCACGAAAGTGTTCGTAGCCAACGTAACACGAAAATCAGAGGCATTATACATATTCAAGGAATATGCCCTTCTAGATTTACAGTCATAATCTCAAAAGATGGTAACAACTATCAATTAGTGAATCTAATCAGTAGAAATGCAAGTTATGGATCAATTGATAGGTTCATTTACGGTTACATTTGTGGAAACTCACGTTGAACATGACGACAATCCCGGAACAAAAAGACTATCTAATTTTCAAGAACACCTTGTCGAAAAGTTGGCGACAGGATAATTTCAAGATGCCAGTAAAATGCATGATAAGAGGATGAATATTATCACTAAAGGAGATTTGACATATTTAATAAAAAATACAATATCAACAATAGAAGGCATCCGGACGACATGATGCAACTGCCATGAAATTAGATGAATGGAATAAAAAGGCAGACAATTATGCATTTCTTTTCAAGAAAATTGGTATGTACCTACATATTATGTAGTTAACATCAATGTTGTGTGTTCGTTAGGGTGGTGGAAGTAACTTTAGCATATTTTTAGGTGAAGATTACCCTGATTTAAGGAATGAAGATTTTGCTTTAGGGTATATGAATGGTATCATGGAAAACAAGTTGAGAGATCAGAAAAGGATCAATGCATTGATGGCACACATGAAACTAATCGATATAATTGGGATTTAACAATTTTACTGGTGAAAGATCAGAATAAAATGGGCTTTTCTGTTGCATTTCTTCTTTCAAATAGGTTGGTTAGGTTAGGTTAGGTGAATAAAATGAAAGATCAGAATAAAATGGGCTTTTTTGTTGCATTTCTTCTTTCAAATAGGTTGGACTAAATTATCCGAGAACATTTTTTGCAGCTCTGAAATTAATGTTCGGTGGATCAATTGAAACAGATTGTTCAATGCGTGGATAAAAGTGATGAATCCAGTCAAAAAACTCCGGAGATTACTATGTACTTGGCATGTGATCAAAAACTGGAATATACAGGAAAATCAAAAATAAAGAAATTGGAAATTAGGGAGGAAATGAAGAGAGAGATGATAATCGTAATAAAGGAAACTGACCCAAGCCAATTTTCGGAATTGAAGGACAGTTATTTCAGAAAATTGAAGAATAAAGGAGAGAATGAATTTCTCAACTAATTGCAGAAGTGATTTTTTATGGGTGGTATATATCAAAAAGTACCTACTAAATACTTTGTTTTTAGGCATTATTTTCATACAGAAGAAAGAAATATGATGAGGGCGCATCGTTACAGGATTAACACGAACATGGCAATTGAAAGTTTAAATAAAATATTGAAATATTGTGAAATGAGGGGGCAATGTAATATAAGGAGTTATAGGTACTTTATTATGGTCATTCAAAAGTCTACCTGATGTTTTTTAAAGTTGAAAAACTGCTGGATTTATTGGACGAACTTTTAGAAGACAGGATGTGGACCAGAATAATAGATGTTGGGGGACCAACAATCTGACGATGATGACAACTTGATTGTTAATGAGCCAACAGGGAGCAGGTTGCGTGAACTTTTTTTTTCAGGAAATTAGGCAACACAATACGACACCACTTTTGAAGATAGGAAAAAGGTATTAATTAATGCATTTATTTTTTAGTTTTTATCAGAAGTAGACAGTAAGTATACTAAGCTAAGAAAGAATTTGACTATGTTGCAACATTGAGTGAAGATGATTTTGACAAATTCATGGCAGAATTTCAGGAACAGAAAAATAAAATTGGGCATACTGAGCATTTATCTAAGAAGAAGATAGTTGAGAAGCAAAGTAATTTGCCTAATAAAAATTAGTTCCATTTTTCTCTATAAGTATCAATATGCTCGAAATAATTTCCACGAACAGTAAGAACAGTAACCAAAATCTAGACCAATTATATCATCACCTGGACCATTCAACGAATCCAGCCTGACGTCACTAAGGGACAAACAGAGCTTCAACATCGACCGCAAGTGTATCTACAAGTGAGTCATAAAGCTACTATCTTTCTATCATTTTTGTGTACAATTCTAAATTTCTAACGATGAAAGCATTTAAAACGAAATCAAAGATCTTAGGCATATACGTGGCCAATTTAAAAGTCAATTAACTCGTTATCAATAACATGAATAAACTCTGAAATAGACACAATAGAATTAGAGGTCAGGTTGAAAATTATTGAATCGATTTTCGAGGAGATCGACAAAGTTCAATCACGTTTAGAAAGTTTAGTTCCATAAGAAGTAAATCAGGGTGAGGAATTAGAAACTTCCTTCTTCAAAGCCATTTTTCGCGCAAAGCGCATTCTCGCAAAGAACTAGAATAACTCGCAAAACAATTCGTCACGTAATTCGGTAGTGCTAGATAGCATTCCTAGTAGTCAATTGAAATTAAATACATTAAGTGTTGTTTGACTTCCCGCCTTTCAGCTTTAGCCATTTATTGTGATGTCATGCAGCCAGGTGTTCGGCTGCACTGTATGTCTTCATTTTGTCTAATCGTGTATTACTTTGTCCGCCCATTCGTTTAGTTTTTGTATGTCTCTGTCGTTTGCCTTTCCTTCTTTCCGTAGTTTTAGTGTGGTGTCCCCGTAGCGTCTGATTATGTCCTGTCTTGTTTGCTCTCTTATTGTCCGTGTGCAATCATTTCTAATGTGTTTAGCGTCTTCGTGTTGTCCGTTACATTCACACAGTCCGTCTGTGTTGAAGAAGCGTCTGAGGTAGGCCTTCATGTTGCCATGTCCGGTTGCCAGTTGGGTGGCTTTAAATGTCAACTTAAGTCTATCTGTCCCTATTTGGTCGCAGTGTTCGTATAATTCTCTTCCTTTATTTTCGTTGTCCCAGTATTGTTGCCATTCCAAATTAAATACAGTGGAATATTTCTATAACGAAAATCTGTATAACGAATTCCGTACATGACCTTGCACCTCGAATACAAATTCCTTATTACAAACACCCTCTAAAACGACGTAGCTCCTCTCTATAACGAAATATTCGAAGAACATCACTCTTTGAATGGATATTCGTAAGAAGGTATAAGGGTGGGTTTTTTCCCGAAATATTTCCGTACGTATGTAATAAATCCCGATCTTAAACTAAATCATTTTAAATACACCCCTGGCTGTTTGATTTCAATATAACCATTACGCTAGTGTGAAAATTGTGCAAAAATGTCAAAGGAAGTGCTCAAATTTGAATGATGAACTTAAATTTATCATTGAAGTCGACCGTGACATGGCCGACTATAGAAACAAATTTTCTGTATAACGAAATTTCTTTATAACAAATTTTTTTGTGGATTCAGCGCTTTCGTTATAGAAAAGTTACACTGTACTTTAAATCTGCCTCACTCCTTAGGAAATCATGAAGAAAAGATAAATTTTCACGACACGTTCACGCACTTGGTTCACAAAAATAGCATTTGCCAAGTATACGAAAATTTTATTATCTAAAAACATGTTTAAAACAAGACGCATCTCGGTTAATTCAGTCATTGAAAATTTCAGATAATAATTACTCAGTTGCATGAAATTGTTTGGTTAATAGGTACCAAAATAAAAGAATTAACTTTAGACGATTTCAAGTAATGAAGCTTATCGAGAATGAGGGTACCAATCCGACTATAAGCATATTGAATGCCACAATAATGACTTCTTGAGCATGGAAAATGGTTTCCGAAAAAAATAATAAAAAAGGCATTATGCAGGATTTTTACGAAACGGGACTATAGAACATATACATATCTTCATAAGATTGAAGAATATAAGCTTCTGTTCATCTACGTGGTTGCAAGGTTATCAACTTTCTGAAAATAACCGGAGTTATTCGAAGATTTTGTGAATATCTATGAACAGTTAGCAACTAATGAAAATTTGACTGGTGAAGATTTCATAACAGCCATATTCCACTGTCTTCGCGATGCGGAAATCATTTTAAACAAAATAATGGCCTTCTTATGGAAAAAATTCAATTGTTGGAGGAAAAATATGAAGTCAAAAAACCAGAGGTAAACACATCAGAAAAAAGTACAACAGTAGAAGAAATAAATACAAGAGAGGTAGATTCCGCTACTCACGCCGGAGTCGCTTCCAATTACGCGCAAAAGGTGGCGATGAAAACAAACAGCATGAATGAAAGGCCGCAGAAAACAGAAAACAGTCAACAAACAACTAACGGGGATGTTTTTACAAAAGTTACGTACAAAAAGACGAAAAATATAAGAAAAAATATTGGAACAGGAAAGCAGAGTAAAGGTTTCTCAGGTCAAGAGAGAAAAGTATGGTTATACATTTACAGAGTGAAAAGAAGTACAACAACGAAAATTATTGAAGAATATTTGTCAATCAAGGAAGGATTTCAAGGATTGGAAATGATGGTCAAGGAAATCCCCTCGGAAGAGAATCGACTCAAAAGATTCGTTTTGTCTGCCCCTTATGAAAAGAAAGAGGAACTGTATAATCCTGAATTTTGGCCTTCCGGAGTTGGCATAAAACGTTTTGACTTCACAAGACATAAAGATTTACTGCAGGAAGGTGCAGATTTTTTATGAAGAACTCTCACTCCCAGGCAGATACCCAGCAGGATAAAAAAAAATGTATGGTTAATAAAACAACAATAATTCACCAGAATGTACAATCAATTGGAAATTGTGTGAATAGACTCGAAAAATTTCTACAGGATTTTCCCGACTGTAGAATTTTGTGTGTCACAGAACACTGGAAGACTGAAACCCAGTTAAAAAATTACGGCATTGCTGATTTCTGTCTGGCTGAGGCTGTTTGTCGAGAAAGTGAAAACCAACATGGGGGAACTGCCATTTTTGTGAGACATGGTGTGAATTTCAAGAGACTTTCAAAGATAACAGAATTATCAAAATTAGGAATTTGCGAGTGTAGTGCATGTGAGCTCAATATCAATGCTATGTCTGTACACCCCCGGTGGGGTTGTAGAGGATTTTTTAAGTTGTCTGGAGAGGATTCTGGTGAGTCTAGTTTCTTTCATTGGTCATGTTGTCCTTTTGGGCGATTTCAATATTCATATGCACAAAAATGATAAAAATAGAGAAAAAGACCTCCTATTTTCCCTGTTAAGCTCGTACAATTTATATCCACTTGTAGATGATTACACCAGAGTCACGAATACCTCAAGATCGCTTATTGATAATATCTTTGTAAATAGAGAAAAAGAATATGTAGTACAAGTTCATCAAAATCAGATTTCTGACCACACAGCCCAAAGTGTGAGTTACCCCCATCAAAAAACAGATAATTTTGTTTACAGGAGAATATTTAATGAGTGTAGCATGGCAGATTTTAAGAACAGACTGAGCAGTGCAGATTGGTCCAAGGTTTATGGGTTGATTGATGCAAATGAAGTTTGGGAGACTTTTTACAGTATATTTCGACACGTCTTTGATATGAGCTTTCCAATGAAGAAGATAAAACTGGGCAGGAAACTGTTCAAACAGAACATGATGGACCCTGATATTCAAGAATGCAAAAGGCAACTAGACATTTTATTTGTTATTAGTTCTGTAAATGCAGCTTTCAGACAACAATATAAGGATGCCAAAATAACTTATGAGAAAATGTTAGCAAGAAAAAAGGGTGCATATTACCAACACAAGATAGATTAATCTGACAATAAATCTAAAACCACATGGTCTATAATAAATAGCATAAAGGAGGGATCAAATGCTCCTAGAGATATACAGGTGGAAGGTGATGGAAAGGATACTGCAGACAGATTCAATAAATATTTTTCAACTTCAGCAATGAACATGGTGCAGCATTCCATCGAAGAAGATCATGTTCCTTACTTTGAAAAAGCAGATAGGTCCATGCGGTTCAAAAAAATAACAGAGGAAGAAATAATAGCCTCAGTAAAAAGCCTCAAAAATAAGCAGAGCAGTGGCTATGATGAAATTTCAACATCACTCATAAAATTTTGCATTCAGGAGATCAGTACACCATTAACTTATGCAATAAAGTCATCTTTTGAATCAGGAATTTTTCCAGATGCGTTAAAATTAGCAACGGTTAAACCACTGCACAAGAAAGGGAATGTTTCAGAGATTGAAAACTATAGGCCAATAAGTTTATTACCTAGTTTCTCAAAAGTTTTTGAGAAATGTGTGAGTAGCAGATTAATGGAGTACTTTGTAACAAATGATTTGCTTTACAAGAGCCAGCATGCATATTTAAAAGGAAGAGGAACACACACTGCCATTTTTGAATTTACGGAGAAAATTTTGCAAGCTTTGGAGGAAAAAGATCATGTGGTGGGACTTTTTTTGGATCTTACAAAGGCGTATGATTGTGTAAATCATAGGATATTGTTGAAAAAACTGAAGAGGTATGGTATAGATGGTGTTTTGCTCGCATGGTTGGAGTCATACTTTTCGGGGAGGTTTCAGCAGACGGTCATTACAAGGGAAGGAATATCCTATAGATCAAACCGAGAGCCTGTGGAAATAGGTATTCAACAGGGTAGCATAGTTGGACCAATATTGTTCATAATTTATATAAATGATGCTCCTATATCCGTTGACAGGTTAATTTGTTTTTTTTTTGTGATTATGCAGATGATAAAAATATCTTAGTAGCTGCGAAAGACCTTAATACCTTAATTGCAAAAGTAAACGAAATTTATGAAGCTTTATCAGCCTGGATTTCGAATGAGGGACTTCTACTGAACCACAGAAAAACTGATTGTGTTTTTTTCAAAACTAAAAGAAGCAGCGTTAACTATCCTGACAAGATAAGCCTGAATGGGGTAGATGTTGGTGTGAGCACTGATGCGAGACTATTAGGAGTAATAATTGATGAAACCTTATCATGGGCCGTTCACATTGATAAACTCAACAAGAGATTAAATTCAGTATGCTACACTTTAAGGGTGATGTCGCAGTATTTGGGCGAATGCGGTTTAAAGATAATATATTCTTCATGTTTCGAATCACTTCTCAGATATGGAGTTGTTTTTTATGGAAATGTCAAAGCTTCAGATGATATTTTCAGAACTCAAAAAAGGGCCATAAGAATTATAAATAAGTTGAGCTATAGAGCAAGTTGTAGGGGTTCCTTTAGAGCAGCGGTCAGCAACAGGCGGACCGCGGTCCGTTTGCGGACCGCGGGAGGCCGAACCTCGGACCGGCAAATATTGTGATGTTTTTTATACCAAGAATAAATTGATAGGAAGATTAGATAAGATATATTATATTGTACAAGTACCTACAAGTGATATGGTTTGATTAGTTTCCTATCTCGCCTGTGTGTGTTTGTGAGAATTAGTTATAACTCATGTGATTTAAATGCACACAAAAAAACAGTCATAGATTGAATAACGAACTATTTTTATGGAAATATGTGCGGAAGCTTTTCCGGCGCCCCGCATAGTTAAATTAAGGCTCCCACAGACCAACGCGACAATCCGAATATTCGCGTCGCATCCTACTTGAAACTTATTGTTTCTACGTTTTTAAGTAGACAAAGTTCAAACTGGCATGATTTTCATCGTGTACAGTCATGCCAGTCTGAAATTGTCCACTTAAAAACGTAGAAACAATAAGTTTCAGGTAGGATGCGACGCGAATATTCGGATTGTCGTGTTGGTCTGTGGGAGCCTTTACTGCAGTACGCTTGCGACTGCTTAGTGTTGTGTGTTGTAGAAATAAACAGAGTTACAAGGAAATGGGAAATTAATATGTGATCTGATACGAAGCGTGTCTGCTTTTCGTCGAAAGCTGGATATCTTTGAAAAAGATATTACAAGGCAAGAATTTATTCACTTTCCGACAATTCTTGAATATAAAAAGGAGAACCCTGCAGAGGATATTATTGAAGTATTTGTACAATTTTTGGCTGATCTTAGGAACGAATTTTCTACAAGATTCCAAGATTTTGCAGAGATGGGCAAGCTATCTTTTTTTCTTAAATCTCCATTTGAAATTGATGTAGCAGCAGAATGGACAGATGTGGCTGCCAAGTTGTTCAATTTGTCGAAGCCATCACTTCAAATGGAAATGATTGACATGCAGGAAGATTTTTTTTTACAAATACTATACAAAACAGTGACCACTGAAGAATTTTGGGCCAAACATGTTCCAGAAAAATATGAGAATTGCCGAAAACTTGCAATTATTTTGGCCACTATGTTTGGCTCCACATATGTATGTGAATCATCCTTCTCAAAGATGAATTTTTTGAAAAACAAATATCGTTCGAGATTAACGGACGCCCACCTAGAAGACACACTTCGAATTTGCTGTTCTCCTCGAGAACCAAACTACAAAAAACTGGCTCAAGACCGTCGGTGCAGTTTCTCACATTAATTTTAGGTTTTGTGTTTCATAATTTTGGGTTTTGTGTTTCATAGTTCAGAGTTTTACTTGAATTCATACAATAAATATGTAACACTTGTTATCAGTTGTTTCTTTCCGGACCTCGTTAAAATTTTCCCAAATTATCAGGACCCCACCTAAAAAAACTTGCCGACCCCTGCTTTAGAGGTTGTGGTTTGTTGACATTTGCTGCACTGCATATTGAGGAATGTCTCATGTTTCTTTTCAAGAATCGAGAATATTTTAGGGAAAATTTACCATCTCATTCTTACAATAGCAGATGCTGTGATTTTGTGTACCCTATCCATAGACTTTCAGCTACAGAGAAGGGTGCCAAGTATGTTTGCATGAAGTTGTTCAATAAACTTCCTCGAAGATTCAAACAAATGGACAACAGATATGTTTTCAAAAGAGAATTACATAAACTGTTACTTCAGCTGGAGCCTTACACAGTGCTAGAGTACCTAAATGCCTCTTTTTAATTACCGAGTGTAATTTTTCTTTCTTTTTGACTTTATTTCGTTCTGACGGTGTATGTGATGCATTTGTATATATTGGATTTTTCGAAATAAACATTATTATTATTACTATTATTATTAAATCGAAGCCAGTTAATCTGATTCTGGAGAAGATTACCCAAACTGCAGCCAACCATCGGTTGAGGCCATAAGGGCCATAAAATTGTAACAGGACCATGCGAGTTCGAGAAGCACCCGAGAATATAGTTGACGCGTAACGGCAGCCGTTTCTACACTTATTGGAAAAAATCAAGTTCCCGGAAATTTTCTCAGAAAAGCTCTTTTTTCAAGGAACATTGGGTCTTATATTTTATCAACTCCAAAGAATGTTTTATGAGATGTTGAAGTTGGGACCTAGTATTGCGAATTTTCGAAAAGGTAATAAAAAATCCGCTGGTGTTTTTGAAAAACTCTTCTTCAGAAGAGCCCTTCTTCTGGCAGAAATTAGCTCCCATACCTTGTCACCCCCAAAGGGAGTTCTTTATAAGCCACACTTTTCCATGTATCTCATAAATAGATCGATCAGAAATATACAAAATACGAGAGAAGAAAATACACCAAGATCTACGTCAGAGGATAGCATAGAAAGAAAGAAAGAAAGAAGAAAAAAGTTTATTGCATCCACTCAGACATGAACATGCATGTATAGGACAGGTCAGTTGTAAATAACTAATAGATACAGCAATAAATTGGAATAAAACTAAATCTAAACATCAAATCAACTTACATTCTAGGAATTCTTTACAACTATAAAAACATAAACATAACATAAAATCATTTCACAGATTTCCCTTCATCGATGGCCTCTCTCAGAAGATTCTCAGAGAGTTGAACTGCACATGCGCCTTCTACAACATATCTATCACCAACAGATTCTTCTCAAGATTGAAGGAAGCGAAGAAAAAGGAATTATTATCATCTGTGGAAATGGTTTAACTTAATTTATGACCCTTTATGCGCATTGTTTCGAGAGTCTTAAATACTTAAGTTGACATATACCCTTCTGAGCGTTTGTTAGGGTGGATATGAGACTGTATAAGTTCTCTTATCTTCAGTTGGCTTCATTTCAATAGTTATATTTAGAGGTTATGTGGATGATGGTGGACAGTGTTTGTGTTTGTGTGAAGTATTTTTGTTATTAATTGGTGAAAAATACTTCAATAATCAGTGAATTACTTCAATATGCCATGAACAAGAGGAGGAAGTTCAAGAAGCAGGATCGAACGCATTTTCGCAGCATGTCGTCCTTCTGAAAACCACCATCCCATGCATGCCATGCATAATCTAATATCTAAATAATAATTATATTGGACCATCTTCATCAATGTTCTTAACACCGGTATGCTTGGATGATAATGATGGACATGAACATCATACTGAAACTCAATACACATTTGGCGGAATTAACGTCGACAAACGGTATGTGTAGAGATTTCCACATTGTTACCAACATTTAAGGAAGCAGCGATAAAGACGTAAAATCATGGATCGAGATTATCGACAAAACATTTACGACGTCCCTGACAAATTAATGGTAAATGGTACTATTCAAAAGTGGAGAACGTTCAAATGGACTGGGAAAACCTCAAAGATGAAATGAGGAGACTATTCGTAAGTAGAAAGATAAAGTTTTCCTACGACGCAAATTTGAAAACCGAAGATGGACCAAGAACGAAAAATTCACAGAATACTTTCAAGACAAATTTATTTTGGGAAATAATGTGAATGTCCCTTAGGACGAGATGGTCGATTATATCATAGATGGACTTAACGACACCACTATGCAGAGTTTGACAAAAATGCAAAATTTCAAATCCTTACATGATTTACTTGCAACAATGAGAAATGTAGCTGAGAGAACTTTCAGTTCGTATAAAACTTATCGACAGAATGAAACCAGAAACAACAATACCACTTCATCAACATCTCAGGTGGGACCAAAATGATTTAATTGTTATAAAGGTCATCTAGCTGCAGAGTGCAGACAAGCCAGAAGAACCAGAGGAAGCTGTTTTGAAGACCGATTGTTGAAACAATCAAAACCAAAAAGACCACCACCGATCGTCATAAATGGAGTCTTTGCACAGCACAAAGAAACGGCCGAAACCCTCAAGAAAAAAATCAATGGCAAGTTGCACATTAAATACAGTAAATATACCTCAAGCTTTTTTGCGAGGAAAAGGATGACTACCACAAAATGCTGAGACATTTCCAGAAGTGCAACCAAGAGTTTCACACTTACACCCCCCATGAAGAAAAAACGCACGCCTTTGTTCTGAAAGGCCTGGATTCGGAACCAGAGCCAGAGGAGATCAGGGAAGAATTGAAGAATGGTCACCAGTTGGACGTTAAAAACGTTTTTAAAATGCACGGGACACAAAGGCCCCTATATCTGATAGTCACCGACAATACGGTGACAATAAAAACACTCATTCAAAAAATCAGAGTTTTAAACTACACGGCGATTACCTGGGATAGGTATAGAACGAGGAGAGAAATCACACAGTGCCATAATTGCCAGGGATGGGGACACGCCACCACAAATTGCTTGTAATGAAGTTCGATTTTCCGGGATAATAATCGTACTCCATTTTTAGTATTTTTCTATATTCTGTTCAGTTAATAGTTCGGAATTATTGGAATTGGTAATTTTTGTATTGGTTTTCGTATATTTCTGATACGAAAATCGTTAAATGCTGAAGTTTTCTAAATTCTGTAGTTTACTCAATTCAACCAGTAGTTCCGAATTATTAAAATACGTATTTTTCCGTTAGTTTTCATATTTTTCCGTTCATTTAATTTGCCAAATATAGAAGTCCGTAAAAGATCACAACGTCGGAAAAAACGCCGAGCCGAGATTTAATCGCGTTTTTCATCGCTGCAATCGGCATAAAAAACATATGCAGTACAGATAAGGACATGTTTTTGTTCAATTCCTCCGCCAACAACGCGAATTTTGGAGTTCGGGTCGGCGCAGAAAATTTTCCTTTTCCGTTCCCCCCGTGATGTTATAAGTAAAAGAGTACCCCCGGTCATTAGTCAGTTAGTGCTCCGGTTTTCCGATCGTAAATTATTCAGTAAGTTAGTGCTCCGGTTTTCCGATCGTAAATTAGTCAGTTAGTGCTCTGGTTTTCGGTTATTACAGTCGAAGAGTATTTTCCGGATATTACAACTGTCGCTTATTTCCATTCGAGTTTTCTTTAAGTTTAATTATTACGAATTTAAATTTTTCTTTCTTTTCGTTTGTCGCCGGTCAGTCCGCGTTATTTTTAGTTATCAGTTTTTAGTTATTTTGAGTTGGTATATCAAATTAACTTCAGTGAGTGAAAGGTATCAGGTTCTAGGTAAAATACAAACACCACTTTTGTCTGATTTCTGGCAGCGTGCGAACCGCGTGAATCGGTTTTTTTTTCTTTTCTTTTTATATATATCGGGAATCATTTTTCGCGAGTTCTGATCTCGAATTGTCCGTCGTGAGAGGTGGTCAATTCGATATCCCGTTTATTATCCGTCCTGATTCCGTTCATATACACCCTGGTACAGAGAGTTCGAGGAGTCCAGTAACTATCGTTCATGGTGTGTGAACTCATGGGTAGGTGACTGGAGGTTTCGTTGAATCGTCTGACGGAGGCGCACATACGCTAGCGTCTGGCGATTTAAACACTCTCTATAGACCAGTGGTCATATATTGTCAATTATTTTTCGTATTACATCCGTACGTATAAACCCTCCTTGTACAGAGAATTCGAGAAGTCCAGTAACTATCGTTCATGGCGTGCGAACTCATGGGTAGGTGACTGGAGTTTTCGTTGAATCGTCTGCCGGACAGGCGTACAACTCTGGCGGCTGACGATTTAATTTTCTCGCTATAAACTCCGACCGAACATCCCCGATTCCGTCCGAACCGAGTTAAACGAAACTGAAAGAATATACAGAACAACCAGAAATCTAGATAGGTGTTATCATTAGCATTTCTTTTGATTGTGAACATTTCTGATTTCGAATATTTTATGTGTCTGTTATTTTATTATTGCGAATAATTTATATTAGGTTTTATTTTTCGGTCCTGGTACTGACTCGCGATTACGTGTGCGGAAATCGTGAATGTGCTCGAACTCAAGCGGTAATTTATTTGAATTGTTTCATATGTGAATATTTTCTTTGAATTGTGTTCATTCTTAATTGCCAAACTTGAATAAACTTTTGTTATTACACTCTATTTTCATACGTCTGCGTTGTCGCTACTATCCTAGACAACATAGAACCTTGTCTTCGACTAGAGTAGCTATCTGGGTAGGTTGTGCTATTTTTCCCTTGAAAGAATAGCTGGGCGAGGTGTGTTAATTGTTAGTGAAATTATATTGTGAGGAAAACCCGTTACAAAATTGGCGCCCGAGCAGGGACTTGAAAATTTGAGTGAATTATTTGATTTTCCTCTTTATTGATTTTTCCTGACATTTTTCATGTTTATTGAAAAGTGTTAATTTTTTTTTCAGCCTACCTAGTGTATTTTCTTTTCTGGTTCCGGTTATATTGACCTGAAAATTTGAGTGAATTTATTTGATTTTCCTCTTTATTGATTTTTCCTGACATTTTTCATGTTTATTGAAAAGTGTTAATTTTTTTTTCAGCCTTGTGTATTTTTCTTTTCTGGTTCCGGTTATATTGACTTTGAGAATTTGAGTGAATTTATTTGATTTTCCTCTTTATTGATTTTACTGACATTTTTCCTGTTTATTGAAAAGTGTTAACTTTTTTTTTTCAGCCAAGTGTATTTTTCATTTTTTTTACTGGTTCCAATTATATTGAATTGAATATATTTGATTTGATTTTTTTTTTATTATCTGGTCAGTGTTGCCGCCTGTTTTATTTTTACCACTTGGGAAATCCGAATTTACTGTATTTGAAATAAATTAAACTGTGTTTTATTTCCTGAGGGGTGAATTTTTTTTTTGGCACACTGACAGATAAAACTGATATTGTTATTTTTTCTGCTATTTATTTCTACTGATCTGTTTATTATTTTTTTGACATTTTCTGAAATCCTGATTTGATATACTGAGTGATACATATTTTTTTTTTGTGCATTGGCTGAATTGTTGGTATTTACTGATTTCTTTGAATCGCCGTTGTAGAATAAAATTGTTGTTCTATTTTCTTCTGAATTTCTGATATTTTTGGTGTTTTTGAATTATTTTTGATACACTGATATTTTATTTTTTTTTTTTTTGTAAATTGACGAAGCAACCTGAAATTTTTTTTTTGTTTTTGTTTCCTGCTTTTTGAAATTTACTGCTGAGATATACTGTTCATTTTTTTTTATTTATCTTGGGTTATCACTAGGTATATCAGGTTCGCGAATTCTAGGTTTGGTAATTGGAGTGTTTATATATCCGACATTTATGAACTGATTTGACTGTGCTTTTGCGAAGTGAATAAAAGACTCTGAATTTCCGGTGAATTTTTTTTTGTGTCGTTTTCGTTTTGAACTGGTGTCTTTCTGAACTGAGTGTTGTTTGGAACTTATTGCTGAATATTTTACAATTTTTTTTTGTTGTTGTTGCTGTTTGTGGACTGACATTTTTGACGAAGTGATTGAAGTTGAACTATTATACCGAGTGTTCAATTATATCAATTTTTTTTTGTTTTTTTTTGACAAATTTGTGTTGACCAGACACACCAGGTAAAAGTCATAGATACAGTGTCACAAATGGAGGTGAATCGACTGAGAGCCGAAGAATTGATTTGGGAACTTCAGGCCCGTGGTTGTCAAATAGCCAGGACAGTGCAAGAGAACCGAATGGAGTTAAGAAAAGCGTTGGCAAGAAACATCCAGTTCCGTGACATGCCGAGAAATATTGAAGAAGAATTGAACGATGCAGAACGACTCCTGAGGAATCTGGTGGAGCAGATCCAGGAATTCGACGACGATAATGCTTCTAACGATGAACCACGAATAAGAAGCCGCCTGCTACATCTGGGAAACCGCCTGGGCCAACTTAAACCATCATCACTGGAAGAACAAAGTCGGTTGGATCAATTGAGAGAAGTGCTGGAACAGGCTTCCGACATGTTGAGGGATGCCAAATTGTTGGCTGAATCAAGGCGTACACTGCAGGAACCATTGGGTAGCATGCCGGTTAATACTGGTCATAGTCTTCAACCAGAACAGGAAGTGGACCTCATTTCTTTCGATGATGTCACGGATTCTGGAATACAAGCCGCTGGAGACACACATACGGTTCCACCTAGAACAACGAACGTCACTAGAGAACCGGACAACCTGAGGAACCAAGCGAGAGTAAACAATACCGAGGGACAGCAGCAGCAACCCGAAGATAGTACGGGGTTGACCTTGAGTTTCCTCCAGCGATTGCACAACAGAGCTTGTGAGGCCGTCCGTCGACGGTTGGATTTCACGAATTCATGGACACACACTGCTGAAAATGGAGACGAGCCGTTGATCAGAAAGGAAAGGATAGCAGAATCCACCCGCAGAATATCGTTTCCATTTCTGCAGCTTGAAGAACCAGACCACACCAGGAGAGAGTCAGCCCCCACAGCGATTTCGTCTAACACCAGCATATACAGTACGAAAACTTGGGACGCAGCGACCCTGGACAGTCGTTACATATTGCACCAGAACAGCAGAGACCAAACTATTCATTTTTACCCATATATAAATGGAACATATACTATGACGGATCCACAAGTGTAACTGACTTTATCGACGAAGTCGAGCGGCTGGCCGAATGTCGCCGAGTGCCCTTACAACTGGTGTTTGAGGCCGTCTACGAATTTTAAGAAAAGATGCCAGGGATTGGTTCGTTCCTCGTAGAGGAATTCTTAGAAACTGGGAGGATTTCAAGACTCAACTGAAGGACGCATTCCTTCCGATTAATTACGAGGAAAATTTATTTGAAGAAATTAAGAAGCGAATGCAGGGCCCTGATGAAAAACTTGTCCTGTATGTCACCCGAATGCAGAATTTGTTCCAGAAGCTGACTCATAACCGTCCCTCAGAGAGAGAACAAGTCCGCCTGACCAAACAGAGATTGATACCACCTCTACAACAGGCATTAACCTTCCAAGAGACAAACACCTACGACGAACTATTGCAGAAAGGAAAAGTATTCGAATTGGTTCGATGGCAGATGGACCAATATACGAGACCACCGTGTAGCCCTGGACTCTTGGAAGAACCTGGACTGTTATACAACCCACCCGACCAAAATTTTTACCAGTCTACCTGCAGTTTGAATATCGATCAGCCGTCCACGTCACCGACTCAGTTCTCCGATCCGAGAATTTCGACTCCAATTCGACCCTTGCCAGTCAAACAGGAACCCAACCAGAAGTGGAAAACGCCAGTACAGGAAGATAGGCATAAAGTGATGAAGAAGAAAATAAATCCCAAGCGACCACCACACCGAGGCCAGACGTTCGGAGACTATCAGATTCTCCACCTATCCAGCAAAGAGAAAGTATTTCCAACAGAGATCAGATGGAACCTCGACAAACAAAGAAAGTTTCGTTCCAAACCCAATGCTTCCGCTGCGGTGGATATGGGCATATGCGCAGAGATTGCCGAAGAAAACCTAAGCTGTTTTGTTCTCGTTGTCAGAGGGAGAATATTCTATCCCGAGACTGTCCATGTTCGGGAAACTAGAGGGAGATATGGAAGCGGAGTCAGTCATATCTGCCAAACCATTGACTCCATCGACGCCCAACACCTGCCATAACAACCGCCCGTTAATAGAGGTCTACATAGCCGGAAAATCGTTCAGAGCACTAATGGACACCGGAGCCACCAGGACCTTTTGCAGCCAGGAAACTGCCGAACATTTCAGGAAACACAAGGTCGAGGAAGAATATATCCAGAATTGTTTTGCAGTAACCGCGAATGGAGAAACTACCGCTACGCCGAAACGTTATACTGTTCTCATCAGGATAGGCGATTATACTTTGCCCGATGTGAAATTCCTACTTGTACCTGATTTACCTGTGGACATTATATTGGGAATGGACGTCCTGTCAGCCTATAATTTCACCATCAATCTCAAAACAGCCGAGAGTTTTCTCGAGGGCCGACTAATTCCCAAGCCGTCAACTGCCACAGAAGAAACCATCGAAGTTCATACCGCTGAGGAACACTTGCAAGAATTGACGAACATACAGAAGAAAGAACTAGACTCTTTCCTTGTCGAAGAATTGAAAAAGTTCGAAAGTCTACGAGGCACCACCGACCTGGTTGAACACAAGATTAAATTGAAACCCGGAACAGAACCAATTAAACAGCGATATAGACCCCAAAACCCGAAAATGCAGGAAATTTTCAATCAAGAAGTGGATCGGATGTTGGCTGAAGGAGTGATCGAACCTTGCAAGTCACCATGGAGTTCGCCCGTGGTATTGGTCAAGAAGAAAGACGGAACTTATCGATTTTGCATAGACTTCCGTGCAGTTAACCAAGTCTCCGTTAAAGATGCATATCCGTTACCTTATATTTCCGGAATTCTGGACAAGTTACGGAAAGCCAAATACATTTCCACCATCGATCTGAAACAAGGATATTGGCAGATACCATTGGAAAAGGAAAGTCGCCCGATCACTGCATTCACTGTTCCTGGAAGAGGATTATATCAGTTTCGTGTTATGCCATTTGGTTTACACGCGAGCGGAGCTACTTTCCAACGATTCTTAGATGCCGTGATTGGACCGGACATGGAACCCGAGGCGTTCGCCTACCTCGACGACATAGTTGTGTTGGGAGAGACTTTTGAAGAGCACCTTGAAAATTTGAGAGAAGTTTACTGGCGATTGAGGGAGGCTAACATCAGTTTGAATCCCGAAAAATGCACATTCGTCCGCAAATCTTTGAAATATCTAGGACATGTCGTCACGTCGAAAGGTATCTGCACCGACCCGGATAAAGTATCGTCAATAGTTGCTTTCCCTGCACCGAAGACCGTCCGAGAACTTCGCCGATTCCTAGGAGTTGCCAGTTGGTACCGCCGTTTCATCGATAATTTTTCAGACGTCGTTTCGCCGTTAACCCTGTTGCTGAAAAAGAAACATCGATGGAAATGGACCGAAAATCAACAGAACGCTTTTGATGCCCTCAAGAAGAAATTAACCGAGTCACCGATCTTGGCCTGTCCAGACTTCTCCAAACCTTTCGTTTTACAGACAGACGCCAGCGACGTAGGTCTAGGAGGGGCCCTGACCCAAGAAATGGATGGCGAAGAAAGGGTGATAGCCTACGTGAGCCGTACACTGAATGCTGCTGAGAAGAATTATTCTGTGTCGGAAAAAGAATGCCTAGCGATAGTGTTCGCAATAGAAAAGTTGCGACCATACCTGGAAGGCTTCCATTTCACTGTTATTTCCGACCACATGAGCCTGAAATGGTTGAATTCGATCAAATCGCCGTCCGGAAGAATCGCCAGATGGGCCGTTTTTCTCCAACAGTTTGACTTCGAAGTGCAGTACCGAAAAGGAGCCCTCAACAAATTGGCAGACAGCCTTTCAAGGAACCCCTTGCCGGCCGTAGATAGTGTGCACATGACCGAGGAAAGTACACACTGTCGATGGTACAACCAGAAATTACAGGATGTACAGAAAAGTCCAGAGAAGTTCCCCGATTTCTCGATAATTGATGGAAAATTATATCGACACTTCTGGGACTCTACTGATTTCACTGAAATGGAAACTGGCCAACCTTGGAAACTTTGCGTACCCACCGAACAGAGGTCAGCGATCCTACAGGAGAACCATGATTCGGCACTGGCAGGCCACATGGGAATTGCTAAGACGATTGCTCGAACGGCCCGAAAATACTATTGGCCAGGAATGTTCCGGGATGTTGCGAAATATGTAAGGAATTGCACTTCGTGCCAACGTTTCAAAGTTTCGCAACAGAAGGCCCCCGGAAAAATGCAACCACATAGGATGGCGGATGCGCCGTTCCAGGAAGTGTCCACAGACGTGGTAGGGCCATTACCACGATCCAAAAAAGGACATTCCTATCTGGTGGTAATGCAAGATAGGTTCACAAAATGGGTAGAATGCCGTCCGTTACGGAAAGCTACAGCTAAGACTGTTTATTCTGCCCTATATGAACAAGTAATTTTGAGGTATGGATGTCCGAGGTTGGTTATTTCAGACAACGGTGTACAATATGACAGTAAGCTGTTCAGGGATAGCCTCCGTGAGTTGAACATCGTCCACCGATTTACCCCTCCGTATACCCCGCAGTGTAACCCCGTGGAAAGGGCGAACCGGACTTTGAAGACGATGATCGCCCAATTCTGCGAAACCGACCAGCGAAATTGGGACGAGAAAATAGGGGAACTGACGTTCGCCATCAACACTGCCAAGCAAGAATCTACTGGTTTCACCCCAGCATTTCTGAACTATGGAAGGAATTGAACGTCCCCAGGGCTGCAAGTGCACCAAACCCCCAAAGTGAAGAAATGGAAGAGACGAATAGTGACCCAGGAGAAGAAAAGGCGAAGTTGGCGTACCGAACTGAACAAATACGTCACCTACAAGAAGCTTACGAGTTCGTCCGTACCAATTTGTACCGGTCATTCAACCAACAAGCTCACAGTTATAACTTTCGGCGACGAGAAGTCCACTATCGGGTTGGTGACCGGGTATTGCGCCGTACAAACCCCCTTTCGTCCGCGGTTGACAACTTTGCTGCTAAGTTAGCCCCAAAATTTGCCGGTCCGTATACCGTTATAAAAGTAATTTCACCCGTCGTATACGACCTTCGAAATAAAGAAGGTAAACATGTCCGGAATATTCACGTCAAAGATATAAAACCGTTCCATTCGTGACGTTATCGATTTACCCACCGTGAACCGTATCTTCTGTCTGTTAAAAAGTCAGTCGAGGACCGTATTTATGACAAAACTGGATCTCCTACCTTATCCTATATCATTTCAGATGGCCGAATATACCGTTGAAGCCTTTTTAGGAGCTGGAGCTTTCGGGAATGTATTCCTAGCCCTTAACGACGCACAAGAACAAGTAGCGATCAAGGAGGTAGCCGCTACAGAAGGCGCAGAGGGGGAAGTGCGCATACTACAATCGATTCGACACGAAAACATCATCGCGCTCATCGACGTCATAACGAGCGACCAAAAGATCCAGATGGTGATGCCGCTGTGTGAAGGGGATTTATTCGACTTCCTAGAGCAAAGTGGACCCCAACGAAGCCTGGATGAATTCTTTTTTATAATGAAACGGTTGTCAGCAGGATTAGCGGAATGTCACCAACTTCGGATTATTCACCGGGACCTAAAACCGAATAATGTGCTGAAGAAGGGGGATAGATTTCTGCTGTCCGACTTTGGGCTGGCCAAACGATTGCCACCGGATCAGCACCAGACTTCCGGCCGGGCTGGCACCCTCGTATATTGGGCCCCGGAACAGCGAGAAGAAACCTACCCTATGGATTTCCGGTCGACCTTTGGGCCTTGGGACTAATCGGTTTGTACGTAGCCACGGGTCGCCCGCCCCAAGATGCCGTAGAGAACGGCCAACATTGGGCATCTTCGCTATGGCTGGAGTATAGGTGGGAAATGAGACACCTTGACCACCCCTTACAGTCATTTATAGAGGGATTACTCCAATACAAACCGGAAGACAGGAGATCGGCGATGCAATGCGCAGATCAGGCCGCTGCGCATCTGGTATCACTCGCACCGTCGCCACCACCGCCGTCATCATCACCCCTACAATCGATATCATCGCCAGCCCCCTTCGAAGTACCCAAGCTCCTCGATCCACCCGTTTCCCCGTCGACGCCTCGACATACTCCAAGGTTGTCAGAACCGACCGCGGCGAAACTTAAAAATCTGCCTGACCCAAGCCGATGGAAACCCAGCCTAAGGAAAAGATGCGGGCGATGGTAGGGAGTAGGGCACCAGGAAAGTGTCGAGCCCGAATAAGGGTCCGTTTCCCGTCCGGAACAGTTCGCAGGATATGGATACCGCTACTGTAAAGGTAACACCGTAGGTTCGCGAGGAAAGTGCCAGAACCAATTGTAGGATAATATATGAATATATATATATATATATATATATATTTTTCGTTGTTTAGTTTTCTTGTGCTATTCAATTTATAAATTGTTGATTGAAGTTTCTTGGGTATTTTAGCACTAAGTTTTACCAGTAATAGTTATTTACTTTTGATAAAATATATTGATTCCGACATATGTTTCGGCCTTATTTTGGCCTTTTTCAAGGATAGTACAACCATCAATAATTCCTGTAAAAATACAAATAATGAACATCACAATGAATCAATTTAAAATTTTCCTACACTCACTATTTTCGTCAAAATATTGCATTTTCAGTTAAAAATATAAAACACAATTACACATTTTCACAGATATGACACAAACAAACATTGGTAAAGTTATGAACGTCAAATTAAATTTTCAAACTCAAGACGAATAAATATTACGACATCTGTATGGATTAATAAGAGTGTATGTTGTTAAATTTTAGATAACTATCTTATTCATGTTTATACTCATTGTTGTTTTTGTAGATGGAGTTACTTGAAGGATTTTATTTGAAGTTGTTCTATTTTCATTTATTTTATTAAGTTGTGATATATTTGGGCTAAATTCTTGGTGTCCGTTTTGTCATTCATAGCCTCTTTATTCTTCTTTATATGAATCATCTCCAATATATTTCGGGTTTTACCATTTTTTTCTTTTTCTAAGATGGAAAAATTATCGAAATCCATTTTATGCCTTTCGGTTTGTTCGTGTTTCTTCAATGCAGTGATGTTTTTACAATATTTATGGCCATTTATTCGTTCCTTTATGTACTGTGATGTTTGTCCAATATATACCTTAGGGCAATCTAAACAATTTATTTGGTATACGCAATTGGATATTTTTGTTTTAGGGATTTTTGATTTCAATTTTGAGTTTAAGAAGGTTAAGTTATTTATATTTTTATATGCCAAATTTATTCCATGCTGTTTAAGCGATTTATTCAAGGTTTCTGATAAGCCCTGTATATACGGCACAGATACGTATTTGGGTGGTTCAGCCTCAATTTTTTTATTATTTGTTTGTTTTTCTGAGTTATATAGCATAAATATTTTGTTTTTGAATATTTTGTTTATCATTTTTAGTGGATAATCGTTTTGAAGAAGTATATTCTTTGCCTTTGTTATTGTTTGTTTCCTGAATTCCGGACTTGTAAGTTTAAGAGCTCGGTCAGCAATTCCTGATATGACACCTTTTTTATGTGTTATTGGGACTGTAGCCTCAAAATTTAAGTAGCGGCCACTCCAAGTAGGTTTTGTATACCATATTGTTTTTATTCCTGTGTTTTTTCTTACAAGTGTTAAATCCAGAAAATTTATTTCATTTTGTTTTTCTAACTCACAGGTGAAATTCAATTTGGGATGGTAGTTGTTGAATTTATTTATAATGTCTTGTATTTTATCTTCAGGTGCTGCTGTGAGACAGTCGTCTACAAAACGTTTGAAAAATGGCACTTTGTATGTTAACTCTTCTATGACAGTTTCCTCCAAATCTTCCATTATAAGTTGTGCTATCACAGCTGAAATTGGAACTCCCATACCACATCCATTTATTTGAGTGAAAAATTCGTTTTTGAATTGGAAATACGAACTTGAAAAGCATAGTTCGATAGCTTTTATAAACTCCGTTTTTGGTAGGTCTGTATGTTCCTTTACTTTTTCCCATTTTTTAATAACTATATCTTTTGCTACGTCGAGTGGTAAGTTTGTATACAAGCTGACAACATCCAAAGAGAACAGTTTTTCATTTTGTTTTAGTGATATTTTATCTATGAATTTCTTGAATTGCCAGGAATCCTTCACGTAATAAGCATTTTTTCCTAGTATTGGAGTTATACAATTTGCTAAGTATTTTGAAAGTTTGGTTCAAAGCCCTATTTACAAACTTTCAAAATACTTAGCAAATTGTATAACTCCAATACTAGGAAAAAATGCTTATTACGTGAAGGATTCCTGGCAATTCAAGAAATTCATAGATAAAATATCACTAAAACAAAATGAAAAACTGTTCTCTTTGGATGTTGTCAGCTTGTATACAAACTTACCACTCGACGTAGCAAAAGATATAGTTATTAAAAAATGGGAAAAAGTAAAGGAACATACAGACCTACCAAAAACGGAGTTTATAAAAGCTATCGAACTATGCTTTTCAAGTTCGTATTTCCAATTCAAAAACGAATTTTTCACTCAAATAAATGGATGTGGTATGGGAGTTCCAATTTCAGCTGTGATAGCACAACTTATAATGGAAGATTTGGAGGAAACTGTCATAGAAGAGTTAACATACAAAGTGCCATTTTTCAAACGTTTTGTAGACGACTGTCTCACAGCAGCACCTGAAGATAAAATACAAGACATTATAAATAAATTCAACAACTACCATCCCAAATTGAATTTCACCTGTGAGTTAGAAAAACAAAATGAAATAAATTTTCTGGATTTAACACTTGTAAGAAAAAACACAGGAATAAAAACAATATGGTATACAAAACCTACTTGGAGTGGCCGCTACTTAAATTTTGAGGCTATAGTCCCAATAACACATAAAAAAGGTGTCATATCAGGAATTGCTGACCGAGCTCTTAAACTTACAAGTCCGGAATTCAGGAAACAAACAATAACAAAGGCAAAGAATATACTTCTTCAAAACGATTATCACTAAAAATGATAAACAAAATATTCAAAAACAAAATATTTATGCTATATAACTCAGAAAAACAAACAAATAATAAAAAAATTGAGGCTGAACCACCCAAATACGTATCTGTGCCGTATATACAGGGCTTATCAGAAACCTTGAATAAATCGCTTAAACAGCATGGAATAAATTTGGCATATAAAAATATAAATAACTTAACCTTCTTAAACTCAAAATTGAAATCAAAAATCCCTAAAACAAAAATATCCAATTGCGTATACCAAATAAATTGTTTAGATTGCCCTAAGGTATATATTGGACAAACATCACAGTACATAAAGGAACGAATAAATGGCCATAAATATTGTAAAAACATCACTGCATTGAAGAAACACGAACAAACCGAAGGCATAAAATGGATTTCGATAATTTTTCCATCTTAGAAAAAGAAAAAAATGGTAAAACCCGAAATATATTGGAGATGATTCATATAAAGAAGAATAAAGAGGCTATGAATGACAAAACGGACACCAAATTTAGCCCAAATATATCACAACTTAATAAAATAAATGAAAATAGAACAACTTCAAATAAAATCCTTCAAGTAACTCCATCTACAAAAACAACAATGAGTATAAACATGAATAAGATAGTTATCTAAAATTTAACAACATACACTCTTATTAATCCATACAGATGTCGTAATATTTTTCGTCTTGAGTTTGAAAATTTAATTTGACGTTCATAACTTTACCAATGTTTGTTTGTGTCATATCTGTGAAAATGTGTAATTGTGTTTTATATTTTTAACTGAAAATGCAATATTTTGACGAAAATAGTGAGTGTAGGAAAATTTTAAATTGATTCATTGTGATGTTCATTATTTGTATTTTTACAGGAATTATTGATGGTTGTACTATCCTTGAAAAAGGCCAAAATAAGGCCGAAACATATGTCGGAATCAATATATTTTATCAAAAGTAAATAACTATTTACTGGTAAAACTTAGTGCTAAAATACCCAAGAAACTTCAATCAACAATTTATATATATATATATATATATATAGGATATCTATATTAAGAGTCTTTCGTTAAGTATTAGAATTGATGCTTTAAGGGCGTAGAGACTCTATATATTTTGGAGGGTAGAAGTGTACTCTTTTCTCTTTACCAAGCTTTCGCAATATTTTATTGCTTCATCAGGGTTTCTGAAAATACAGGAATTGTTTACAAGTAAATATACAACTATCACATTAAGTTCTTACTGAAAGTGAGGTTATATAATAAAATCAACAAACGGCGACAACATTCGCATAAAATAAAACTGAAACTTTCACAACAATATCAACACACACATACACATATCATTTCAAAATCTTTGGTAGTGTTTGACTAGATACATTGATATATATTTTTCTTTTTTCCTAAAGAGAACTAAAACAACAAAACTTTCAACATTCTTTCTGTCTCAATTAAATTCGATTTTGACTTACGTCACAAATGTTATTTTCTTTTTCTTATTTTATTTTCATTCATCTAATGGGCCTTCATAATATGTGTCTTCATGAGATTTTTCAAGTAAATAGCTGTAGATGTTACTTAGTTTTTGAGTATCTGATTTCATGTTTATTGTATCCTTGTGTTTTTTTATCTGTATCATTTCATGTATAAGTCTTTTATGGTAATTCCTTTCTGTTTTTAATATCTTACAATTTTCCCAGTCAACTTGATGGTTTTTATATGAGAATGTGTAGCTAGGGCACATCTATCTTTGTGGGTTCTGATGTCAGATTTATGTAAAGTTATTCTATTTTTCAGCCACTGTGAGGTTTGTCCAATATATGTTCCTTCGCAATCACGGCAATCTATCTGGTATATTACATTACTTTTCATCAGTGTTGGGATTGGATCTTTCAGAGCACTATATAATGTTTTGACTGTTTTCTGATTATATGTCGCTATCTGTACCTTCTCTCCCGTGAATATGGATTTTATTTTTGATGTTAGGTTCGGTATGTTTGGGAAGGATGCATAATGTTTATTTACTGTTGGTTCATTTTGTTTCCGTTGTTCTGCGTCAAATGTAGATGAGTTTGTAGAATACAGTAATTTGTTGATCATAGATTGGGGATAAGAGTTCTGTCTTAAAAATATATATAGGTTGTTTAATCCTTCTTGTTGAAATGCTTCATGACAAATTTTTATGATTCGTTCTTTCATCCCTTTAATGAAGTTCACTTTCACATTCACATTATGGTTCGAATGGTAATTAATAAATTTGTTTGAGCATGATTCTTTTCTATACCACTTTAATTTGATTTTATTGTTTATTCTGTGAGCTTTCGTATCTAAAAATGGGACTCCATGATCTATATCCTCCATTTCTAATGTGAACTGTAAATCTTTCGAATATGAATTAAAACATTCTAAGGTGTTTTGAATTTCCTTTTCTGGTAATGCCAAGAAAAGATCGTCTACAAACTTTTTCAATAATAAAATTTTGAATTTTAATTTTTTTACGCATGTCTCACATAAGTCATCCATGACATATAAAGCTAATATTGGACTCAGTTTTGATCCCATTGCACAGCCGAATATCTGTTGGTAAAATTTTCCTTTGAATGTACAGTAGTTGTTATCTAATAGGTATGACAATATTTCAAAAAACAGTTTTTTGTCAATGGTTGTGTGTTCTTTTATTTTATTCCATTTATTTTCCAGGATTTGAATGATTTTGTTCTTATCTAGGTTTCCAAATAAATTTACTACATACATCGAAAGATGTTAATCTGTGATCTTCTGGTAAATTTAAATTGTTAACTATCTGTGCGAAATGAAATGTATCTTTAATGTAATAGTCGTTTTGTGTGTCATATGCCGACTTCAGAATATCCGCCATATACTGCGACAATTTGGTCATAGGGCTGTCTATACTTGATATAATGGGTCTTATGGGGTTTCCTTGTTTGTGGACCTTTGGGTTACCATATATTCGTGGACAAACAGCATTATAAGTTTTCATTTCTTTTGCTTGTTTTTCTGTTATATATTTCTTTTCACGTAGTTTGGATACAAAGTTATTACATGTTTTTTGGATGGTTGAAGTTGGATCTTTAGGTATTTTCTTGAAATCTTTTGACTCTAATATTTCCTCTATCTTATTAACGTATTCCTGTCTTTCCATTATTACAGTTACTGCCCCCTTGTCACTATTTAGTACTAAAAGATCTTCATTCTGTTTCAGAAATTTTTTAGTTTCGTTATACCACTTATTTACAGGGGAGTAGACTTTGTATTCATTATGAACAAAATTAGTAATTATATTTGTGGCTCTGGCTCTCTGTAAATCTTTATTATCTTCTGGTACTGCTAACAGAATATATTCTAGATCGGCTATTATCGTATCTATTTTGATGTCCTTCTTGGTTGGTTGTAAACTAAATTTAGAACCTAGTGAAAGGAGGTTTTTTACTTCTTCTGGTATAATTTTGTTGATAGGTTTTTCAGCCAATTTTCTTGAATTTGATAATAAGGTACTTAATGTGAAAATTAAAAATTTAATGAAATGACAATAAAAAAGATAATGAGTTTAGAAATACAACAAGTAAACCACAAGATAGCAAAACTACAGAAGAAAAACATCGAAATCAAAAGTAAATTAAAGAACCTTCCCCGAATTATTCTTGAGGAATACGCTCACAGATTAAGAACCAATTATAACAGAAACTTTCATAGAATAAAAAACACAATTTAAAAATAAAAGACCTTTTGAAGAAAAAGCAAAACCATGTAGAAATTCAAGAAAATTGGCTGAAAAACCTATCAAACAAAATTATACCAGAAGAAGTAAAAAACCTCCTTTCACTAGGTTCTAAATTTAGTTTACAACAACCAACCAAGAAGGACATCAAAATAGATACGATAATAGCCGATCTAGAATATATTCTGTTAGCAGTACCAGAAGATAATAAAGATTTACAGAGAGCCAGAGCCACAAATATAATTACTAATTTTGTTCATAATGAATACAAAGTCTACTCCCCTGTAAATAAGTGGTATAACGAAACTAAAAAATTTCTGAAACAGAATGAAGATCTTTTAGTACTAAATAGTGACAAGGGGGCAGTAACTGTAATAATGGAAAGACAGGAATACGTTAATAAGATAGAGGAAATATTAGAGTCAAAAGATTTCAAGAAAATACCTAAAGATCCAACTTCAACCATCCAAAAAACATGTAATAACTTTGTATCCAAACTACGTGAAAAGAAATATATAACAGAAAAACAAGCAAAAGAAATGAAAACTTATAATGCTGTTTGTCCACGAATATATGGTAACCCAAAGGTCCACAAACAAGGAAACCCCATAAGACCCATTATATCAAGTATAGACAGCCCTATGACCAAATTGTCGCAGTATATGGCGGATATTCTGAAGTCGGCATATGACACACAAAACGACTATTACATTAAAGATACATTTCATTTCGCACAGATAGTTAACAATTTAAATTTACCAGAAGATCACAGATTAACATCTTTCGATGTAGTAAATTTATTTGGAAACCTAGATAAGAACAAAATCATTCAAATCCTGGAAAATAAATGGAATAAAATAAAAACACACAACCATTGACAAAAAACTGTTTTTTGAAATATTGTCATACCTATTAGATAACAACTACTGTACATTCAAGGAAAATTTTACCAACATATTCGGCTGTGCAATGGGATCAAAACTGAGTCCAATATTAGCTTTATATGTCATGGATGACTTATGTGAGACATGCGTAAAAAAATTAAAATTCAAAATTTTATTATTGAAAAAGTTTGTAGACGATCTTTTCTTGGCATTACCAGAAAAGGAAATTCAAAACACCTTAGAATGTTTTAATTCATATTCGAAAGATTTACAGTTCACATTAGAAATGGAGGATATAGATCATGGAGTCCCATTTTTAGATACGAAAGCTCACAGAATAAACAATAAAATCAAATTAAAGTGGTATAGAAAAGAATCATGCTCAAACAAATTTATTAATTACCATTCGAACCATAATGTGAATGTGAAAGTGAACTTCATTAAAGGGATGAAAGAACGAATCATAAAAATTTGTCATGAAGCATTTCAACAAGAAGGATTAAACAACCTATATATATTTTTAAGACAGAACTCTTATCCCCAATCTATGATCAACAAATTACTGTATTCTACAAACTCATCTACATTTGACGCAGAACAACGGAAACAAAATGAACCAACAGTAAATAAACATTATGCATCCTTCCCAAACATACCGAACCTAACATCAAAAATAAAATCCATATTCACGGGAGAGAAGGTACAGATAGCGACATATAATCAGAAAACAGTCAAAACATTATATAGTGCTCTGAAAGATCCAATCCCAACACTGATGAAAAGTAATGTAATATACCAGATAGATTGCCGTGATTGCGAAGGAACATATATTGGACAAACCTCACAGTGGCTGAAAAATAGAATAACTTTACATAAATCTGACATCAGAACCCACAAAGATAGATGTGCCCTAGCTACACATTCTCATAATAAAAACCATCAAGTTGACTGGGAAAATTGTAAGATATTAAAAACAGAAAGGAATTACCATAAAAGACTTATACATGAAATGATACAGATAAAAAAACACAAGGATACAATAAACATGAAATCAGATACTCAAAAACTAAGTAACATCTACAGCTATTTACTTGAAAAATCTCATGAAGACACATATTATGAAGGCCCATTAGATGAATGAAAATAAAATAAGAAAAAGAAAATAACATTTGTGACGTAAGTCAAAATCGAATTTAATTGAGACAGAAAGAATGTTGAAAGTTTTGTTGTTTTAGTTCTCTTTAGGAAAAAAGAAAAATATATATCAATGTATCTAGTCAAACACTACCAAAGATTTTGAAATGATATGTGTATGTGTGTGTTGATATTGTTGTGAAAGTTTTAGTTTTATTTTATGCGAATGTTGTCGCCGTTTGTTGATTTTATTATATAACCTCACTTTCAGTAAGAACTTAATGTGATAGTTGTATATTTACTTGTAAACAATTCCTGTATTTTCAGAAACCCTGATGAAGCAATAAAATATTGCGAAAGCTTGGTAAAGAGAAAAGAGTACACTTCTACCCTCCAAAATATATAGAGTCTCTACGCCCTAAAGCATCAATTCTATATATATATATATTGTTTCTGCCTCTATACCAACTATGCTATTTTGTACTAAAAACGTTTTCGTTCCAGGATGTCTGACCAACACCGACACCAAGCCTCCCCAGCATTATTAGACCCGTCTGATGACGAATGGAACTTCCTCGAGACATTCGAGATAGAGGACCTTGACACCAACGCCGCCGAAGAATCTGCTGCACCCACCGCCGAAACGCCCCGGATTAATGAACCACCGGAGAATGCCGGAATAAGGCGCTCGTTGTATGGGCACACCATTACTCTTCTGCAGTCGTTGTGGTCTGATAGGTACCATGACTCGGGAATGCCCCTGTCAAAACTACCACCGAGACGCCTCTATTCTGTTCGCAACGAGAGCTGAGCCGCTACAGCCCACCAGCCAACGGTTTAGAAACGCAAGACATAGGGGGAGGAACCACCGAACCAGCATCACCCCGAGAAGATTATCCAGTAGAGAATTGGCTCTGCGAGCTTGCCCGAAATGCCGTCAAAGTTCCGAAAATACCGAATCTCACAGATCATAAATCACCGAACCTGTGACATAGGAAACCGTCCGTACCGTTCAAATACATTTTCCTATACCTGTAACTTATTAAGAAAATATATCCTATATATATCCATCGACCCGTCCTATATCAATTATTTTCTAACCATCCATACCTCGACGCCTAAAGATCTATTCAATCTGGTACATGGTTTGAGGGAAAGACGACCATCTGTATCGACGTGAATTTCCAAATCCAAGTTGGAAGCTTCCTGCTGAAATACCCCGCCAATCTACGTCAATCCACCTCGGAAGGCAGGCGGTAAGCGACGACTTCATATGGACCCACTATACGAGGACCCGGAACTATGGGACCAGAAGACCAGGAGGAAACTTATAAGTATTTTCGCGTTAATTTTGTTAACTTGACTTCGAGCACCGCGCCGCGAATAGGGGACGTCGTTCATTTATTCATTTTTTTTTCTTTTTTTTTTGGGAATTCGACTTAGCCCGAAGTCGAATTCTTCTCACGTGAGGGGGGTGTAATGAAGTTCGATTTTCCGGGATAATAATCGTACTCCATTTTTAGTATTTTTCTATATTCTGTTCAGTTAATAGTTCGGAATTATTGGAATTGGTAATTTTTGTATTGGTTTTCGTATATTTCTGATACGAAAATCGTTAAATGCTGAAGTTTTCTAAATTCTGTAGTTTACTCAATTCAACCAGTAGTTCCGAATTATTAAAAACGTATTTTTCCGTTAGTTTTCATATTTTTCCGTTCATTTAATTTGCCAAATATAGAAGTCCGTAAAAGATCACAACGTCGGAAAAAACGCCGAGCCGAGATTTAATCGCGTTTTTCATCGCTGCAATCGGCATAAAAAACATATGCAGTACAGATAAGGACTTGTTTTTGTTCAATTCCTCCGCCAACAACGCGAATTTTGGAGTTCGGGTCGGCGCAGAAAATTTTTTTCCTTTTCCGTTCCCCCCCGTGATGTTATAAGTAAAAGAGTACCCCCGGTCATTAGTCAGTTAGTGCTCCGGTTTTCCGATCGTAAATTATTCAGTAAGTTAGTGCTCCGGTTTTCCGATCGTAAATTAGTCAGTTAGTGCTCTGGTTTTCGGTTATTACAGTCGAAGAGTATTTTCCGGATATTACAACTGTCGCTTATTTCCATTCGAGTTTTCTTAAGTTTAATTATTACGAATTTAAATTTTTCTTTCTTTTCGTTTGTCGCCGGTCAGTCCGTGTTATTTTTAGTTATCAGTTTTTAGTTAATTTTGAGTTGGTATATCAAATTAACTTCAGTGAGTGAAAGGTATCAGGTTCTAGGTAAAATACAAACACCACTTTTGTCTGATTTCTGGCAGCGTGCGAACCGCGTGAATCGGTTTTTTTTTTTCTTCTTTTTATATATATCGGGAATCATTTTTCGCGAGTTCTGATCTCGAATTGTCCGTCGTGAGAGGTGGTCAATTCGATATCCCGTTTATTATCCGTCCTGATTCCGTTCATATACACCCTGGTACAGAGAGTTCGAGGAGTCCAGTAACTATCGTTCATGGTGTGTGAACTCATGGGTAGGTGACTGGAGGTTTCGTTGAATCGTCTGACGGAGGCGCACATACGCTAGCGTCTGGCGATTTAAACACTCTCTATAGACCAGTGGTCATATATTGTCAATTATTTTTCGTATTACATCCGTACGTATAAACCCTCCTTGTACAGAGAATTCGAGAAGTCCAGTAACTATCGTTCATGGCGTGCGAACTCATGGGTAGGTGACTGGAGTTTTCGTTGAATCGTCTGCCGGACAGGCGTACAACTCTGGCGGCTGACGATTTAATTTTCTCGCTATAAACTCCGACCGAACATCCCCGATTCCGTCCGAACCGAGTTAAACGAAACTGAAAGAATATACAGAACAACCAGAAATCTAGATAGGTGTTATCATTAGCATTTCTTTTGATTGTGAACATTTCTGATTTCGAATATTTTATGTGTCTGTTATTTTATTATTGCGAATAATTTATATTAGGTTTTATTTTTCGGTCCTGGTACTGACTCGCGATTACGTGTGCGGAAATCGTGAATGTGCTCGAACTCAAGCGGTAATTTATTTGAATTGTTTCATATGTGAATATTTTCTTTGAATTGTGTTCATTCTTAATTGCCAAACTTGAATAAACTTTTGTTATTACACTCTATTTTCATACGTCTGCGTTGTCGCTACTATCCTAGACAACATAGAACCTTGTCTTCGACTAGAGTAGCTATCTGGGTAGGTTGTGCTATTTTTCCCTTGAAAGAATAGCTGGCGCCCGAGGTGTTAATTGTTAGTGAAATTATATTGTGAGGAAAACCCGTTACATGCTATAGAAAGCCATCATGCCTAAAATGCGCAGGGAACCACCAAACTAGAGATTGCACACCAAACCAATGGAAGAAGAAGCCAAATGTATTAACTGCCAGGGAAGCCACCCAGCTAATTACATGGAGTGTCCAGTGTACGTTAGCCTGGTGGAAAGAAAATACATCTTGTCTCAAACTCACAAACCCCCAACGAGGAAAACATACACAGAAGCCCCACCACCCCACCCTCAACGTATGGGAAGAAAGAAAAAGAAGCCAAGAACAAGGAAGAACAAACAGCCAACCGACCAACCAGCCTGGAAAAGATCAGGGAAGTAGTAGCATAAATCCTTTCCTCAATATCCAATCAGAATTTGAAAAAACCAAGCAATTAGTAAACCTACCAAAATTCTTAAATTCCATTAAATTATTAAACCAAAAACTAGAAGCAGCAAATACCAAATCAGAAAAACTAAACATAATGTTTGAATACTTCAATAATGCCGAAAATTCAATTTAAAACTCAAAATATCCACTTGGAACGCCAATAGTGTCGGCAGAAAACACATGGAAATCTCCAACTTCCTATCACACAACAAAATTGACATTCTATCAATTAACGAGACAAGACTTAAATCAACGGACAAATTTTACATACCCGGCTACAAATTCGAAAGAGAAGACAGACTAAACAACACCGGGCACGGCGGTGTTGCAATGTTAATTCGTAACAACATAAAATACATCAGATTGCCAAAATTGAACTGCACAGTAGAGAATATATCAATCAAGCTCGAAAACAATCAGATAATAACAGGTGTATACAATAGCCCAGCTAATAAATTCGACATAAACTGCTTTAGAACACTGTTCAGGAAAAACCATCTCATCGTATTGGGGGATATGAACAGCAGGCATGAGCAATGGAACTGTCACAACCGCAATACTAACGGAATTACACTAAACAGGTTCCTGGGGTCCGAACCTTATTGTCAACTTCACATACCAGACTTACCGACACACTACCCTATGAACAATACAACACCAACAACGATAGACTTAATAATAACCAAAAACACCACAAACGTATCCGAAGTACAAACACTCTGCCAACTCTCATCTGACCACAACCCAGTAATATGCACAATAGACTCAAATATCGATAAAACTCCAGACAAACTGATCTACAACTACAAAGTCACTGACTGGAACTTGTTTCGTAAAATACTAGACAGTAAAATCAACATGAACAACAACATAGACACAATAGACAAACTCGAACTCGAAATTGAAAAACTCACCAACGCACTCACTCACGCCAGACAGAAGACAACACCAAAAATAAAACAAAACAGTTACAAAGACAAACTCCCCCCACACATACTCAATCTTTAAAATCTTAAACTTAAAAACAGGGTTCGCAAACGTTGGCAGACTGACAGACTAACAGCTGACAAAGAATACCTGAAACACTGACAAAAGAAATTAGCGACGAAATATGCAAATACCGAAATGAAAAATGGGAGGAAAAACTTACCAGACTTGACACACGAGACGGTTCACTTTGAAAACCACCAAGTCATGGGCAAAAAATATAAACCAATACCGACCCTCAAGAACAATGACGAAACTTACGAGACAGACCTAGAAAAAACAGAAATCCTTTCATAAATTTTCGAGAAAGCACACGAAATTCCCCCCAACAACAGCGAAATACAAGACGAAATAACAAAAACTGTACAAGACTTCATTAGAAAAGCAAACATAGAGAAACCTAATACCAAAGACATCTCCGACCCACAAGAAGTACGAGACATCATAAAAACAATAAACAATAACAAAGCACCAGGACTGGACGAAATAGACAACAGACTCTTGAAAAACTTATCGAAAAAAGCGACAGTACAACTCACGTACATAATAAACGCAATAATAAAACTAAAGCACTGGCCTTCAACCTGGAAAACAGCACTTGTTGTACCGATACCTAAAGTCGGTAAAGACAACACAAACCCCGACAATTACCGCCCCATTAGCTTACTGTCCAACATAAGCAAAATCGCGGAACGGGTAATACTACGCAGACTAAACAACGAGACGAAAAAACTAAAAATAAAAGACGACAATCAGTTCGGATTCAAGGAAGGACACATTGCCATCCACCAACTGTGCAGAGTGATCGTTGATATAATCAACAACTTTAACGAGAAAAAACACACTGCAATGATCCTACTAGACATAGAGAAGGCCTTCGACAAAGTTTGGATCGAAGGCCTTATCTATAAACTCATACACCTCCATATCCCACAACACCTCATCCTACTTATCCACTCCTACCTAACAAGCAGAAACTTCAAGGTTAAAATAGGCAACGATTACTCTGCACTCAGGCACATATTAGCTGGAATTGTTCAAGGATCAGTCCTTGGGCCTAGACTATTCAATTTCTACGTCCAGGACATCCCAAAGCAACGCAAAACAAAACTTGCCCTATTCGCAGACGATACGGCCATATATGCCCACTCGAGCTACGCGGAAGAGGCAAACAACTACCTTAAAGAGCACCTCGAAATATTAACAAATATTTCGAGAAATGGAAAATTAAATTGAACATTGAAAAGGTAGAACAGATAATTTTCAGCAGGAGAGTAAACGACAAGTCCATAACAAACAAAATAAAATAAATAACCATGAAATATCCCCCAAAAATACAGTCAAATACCTTGGTATGCAGCTCGACAGTAGACTGAACTTTCACGAGCACACCAAAAAACAAGTCGAGAAAGCATATCTTGCGAAGAAAAACATGTATCCTCTACTGTGCAGGAAAAGCAAATTAACACCCAAAAATAAAAACTGATTTATACATCATTAATAAGACCAATAATAACATATGCAGCACCAGCCTTTTGCCACATGAAACCTTTCCCAATGAGACCGCTACAAAACCTACAGAACAAAGTACTCAGACTAGTCACAAACAGAAATCTTTACACAAATATAACAGAACTGCACGACGAAACTGAGCTACAGACAATAAGACAATACATAGACCAAATATCAAATAAATTCTACAACACCCAAAGTCATCCAAACAGACTGATAAGAGACATAACGAAAACGAGAGCAGACAACTCACAAGCACACGCACCCCACCTCCTTCCTTACCAATCCCTCCCAATATTCCACGCTCCCACACCCCCAAACCTCCCCTCTATATGCTAATTACTTAAGCACTTATCTTTTCCAGAACTGGATAAACACCCAAACAATGGCAGTGGCGGATGGCGCCATCGGGACAACCCCGCCAGAGATCTGACCGATAGCCAGGGTTTCAACCCACCAGTCTACCGGAAAATGGCCTATGACGGGAGTGCTCAGGTGGCGCCAAGCAGAGCGGCGTTCGCGCGTCTTGTTCTGTGAAACAGTAATAAAAACTATCGTGATAAAATACGAAAAAATTTGTAAATATGTAAAAATTGTAAATATTAATTGTATATATGTACATATCCCCTTTCCCCTTCAATTTCCTGAAACAGGTTTTTGTTTTTTATTTTCCTGTATGCACCAATAATACCCCAAAATCAATTAATGGACATAAGAAACACCCATCCCCAATTCCCTAAAGTCTTAGGACAAATTGTAAAATGAAATAAATGGCATATACACTAGCGTAGGAACCATGAAATGTACCATACCATAAAAGAACATGAAATGTACCTTAAATGTATTTGAAAATATAAATAAACGTTTTGATTTCTGATTGTTGAAACACATTGTCAGGTCCCGCCAGAAAATTGTTTAGGTGTTTATTCTACACAAGTTCTCTCAAAAATGAGAAGGCCGCTTCTTGAATTGATTCACAAGAGAAACCTGCAAATTTATTATGGGGAAAATTCAATGCTTATTCTCTGATAATAACAGTAGTATGATGAAACTGGGGCCTGTTTTTTATAATAACAAGTAACAGGAAAATTTTCTACAAGTTGTCGGTTTTTTGGCTAGCATGCATTACTTAAAACCAAAATTGTAGGTACAAGTGAATTGTAATTACTTGAGAAATGTAAGCAGTATTCGATGTGAAACACTTGAAAATTTTCAATGTGTAACAAGTACTTGTAATTGTTAACTTATTTTATGAAACAGGCCACAGGTGTGAGTGTGACAGTTAATATCAAAAGCAGAGCCTCTTTAAACTGGAGATAGTATGCTTTGTATCAATATTACATATCCAACTACCGATTTACATCACTCAGATCAACATTTTATTTCAAGCCATCAATATTTAAGAATCTTAATTCCAATTGAAAGTATTCATTCCTATGTTCAACAGTATTGGATGAGTTTTATAATGTGCATACCTGAACTGTAGTTTCCAAAAGGGTAATTATGAATTTCATCTATGAAATACTTTAGTTATCACTTTTACATAGCATATTAAGCTCTGACATTTAATATTTGATTTTACAGGTGCTTCTCATTTGCATTCTTTATGTTTTTATTCAACCCTTCTTCGAAAATAATGGAGGGTACCCTCCATATTTCAAAATAGTGAATCATAATAATCATATAAGGCATCAATTATTTACAGAACTTCAAGCAGATTATTTTGATATTTCATGAAAATTAATCTCGAGCTTTTATTCACGCATTTAGATACATACAAGGAATAAACTGGTAACGAATAAAAATAGGTACAACTGAATATGTATAATTTTCTCAACTCACCAATTTTTTTTCAGATTAGGTATTATTATTGTTTTCATTAGTATGTCAATCCTACAAGCCATGATGAAATGATCAATAACAAAACAATGCATATTTAGTATTGAGTGGTATATCTCGATATTAGCTTGAATGACTTGAAGAAAAGTACAGTAGCTTATGAAACCTTTTTATACGTCAGAATGGATAAAGTTCAAGAAATTATATCAGAATGTTGTAGAGCATGAAATATAAGCTCCTTTTTGTATACAAAACTGGGGTTTCTAGAGTGATCTTCTTTTTTCTAAACAAAATTTTAACTTTGAAGATTTATCTCCTTATTATCAGAACTTTGCTAAAACTCATTGGATAATAATCATAAAATTAACTGAAATCTCTGCTGTATCGCAAATGCAAGCATCTCAACTGAAGATAAGTACTTAATGGAAGTCATAGCTTCGTGATTCCTCTTTGGAATATGTACAGTGTTACAATCAGCTTCATGTTTGAGGTGTTCCACTCTACAAGAGCATACTCAATTGTAAATTTTATCTTTATCGCATGATAATGCATCAAACATACCATAAGGATTACATCTTGTTGCCTTCTGTTTTCACATAGCAAATAGCTATCTCTAAATGGAATAATTGACATGAATGCTTTTTCAATTTGGAAATTTTAACGCCATTGTTGTGTAAAAAAAACTTAAGAGTAAGAAGAGCCTTACAACTTGAAATAGGTCTTTCTCAATTAATGTGGGGTATAACATTTTTATAAAGTACCACTAATCGGAGGCATAATACATATTTATACTAGAACAAAGAATCCATGAATAATGTTTTTTTTTTATAAATGAAAATTGTTTTGGTCAAATCCATTTTTTCATAAAATCCATTACTAATATTTTCATTATTTTCCTGACTCCGCGATCCGGAGACCGCAGACAGAGAGCATAGAATCACAGATATTCATAGTTAAAAACAGCCATCACAATTCAGTAGCTCTTCTATGAATTTTCATCTTTATAAATATTGAAATATTACATAAAATGATTCATTTTCTAAAATTTTACTTAACAATTCGGAAGTTTATCATTATCATGTTCTTTTAATGAAATATAAATTAAACCAATGAGGGCTACCGCGTATGAATTTTCCGCTAGAGGCGCTAGTGTTGCGTGAGGTCCACGAGAATTTGAATTGTCAAATATTCAAACGTAATTGGGGATCTGTATTCTGTTTATTTTCAATCTTTACGAGGATGTGAGGAATTTCACATACATATTCAGATTAATAATAGCAAATATGAATCACGGATTAATGAATATCACTGCTTTGAAAGCGGTATTACAGAAGATAGTTGCCCAATTAAGCGGGCTAAAAAGAAAGCTAATTCAAAGGTGAGTTTGTTCAGAGTTTCAATACGCACTTCTTGCGGAAAGTATGCTTATTTATTGAGTTTAGAGTTATGGTTTTTCTTTTTACAGATCCAAATACTATGATAGGAATGATAATTCCAGTGGAAACGCATTATCATGATTTGAAATAAGTTTTTTACAGAAGTAGATTATCATTTCAAGGGAAATTGTCTTTGATCCTACTTACATGATACCTGTGATAGCTTAAAAATTGTTAAAACTTGGAGTAGAACAATAAAACCTCACACAATCCTTTCATTTATCATTATAAGTGAATATATAGAGAAAACAGTATGTGCAGCGAAAAGGAAAACCTCAGAGATCAATGTATACTAACTAATCACTAATCATTCATTTAAAGTGGGGTAAATTATTTATTTACACAAGTTCTTGATATATATTTTTTACAGTAAATGTTTTCCTCGAGTTAGAGAGTTGATTGATAACAAACATGAAATGTTTGTAGATGTAAAATCCAGAGTAAAATTGTACCAATTAGATTTTCAATTCGAAGTAGGTATGTTTCTATTACTCTCAAGTTCCGACAAAAAAGCAGTATCAGTTGAGCTCTCTTGACTACATATTGATTTTCCTCTACAGTGGAAACGATTCTTGCATTTTCAAATTTCTTTTTGCGTTCAGGAACTCTCTCTACTAGTATTTTATTGATATCTGTCCTCACCTTCCTGGTACCCAGAAAATTGGCTCGGTATTGATTTCAGTTTTAATTTAGGAATAGCTGAAAAATTATCAACAGTATATTACAAGTAATACAACTATGTATAACTAGATTTATTCAATTGTAAAAGTAAAGTGTCTGAAGCAACATAATGTAAAAGATTATTAGGTACTCACGGTTTTCTGTATTAGGATCGTTAGGTCACGTATTATAACCAGGGTTGAAATGTTTTTCACAAAAATAAGAATGTTTTGAAGGGGTAACATCAGCTGCTTTAGGACAGTCTTATCGTACCCTTTTTTTCTAAACAATACGGAACTGCACAACCCTGCGGCATGCTCGATATTGTACAGTATTCAAGGAATAGAATGAACACTTTTTTCAAACGACTTATAACTCCGAACATTTATAAATATGAATTTGTTTTAATAATAATAAATCAATGACAGTACAAGAAACTTTGACAGGACCTCACGCAACAGAGGCGCCAGCTAGCGAGGAAAAAAACGGTAGCCCTCATTAAAATTTCACAACAGATTATTCATAGATTATTCTTGATTGTTCTATGTTGGTCGGTCTTGCGCATAGAATGATCAAAAAACAATTGAAATTCGAAATTCGTGGTATCGTGATTTTCAATAAAATCGTTAATTGGTTGTATTAGTGAAAACCTGCACAATGTATTCCAACCAGGAAATGGTGGATATGTTATATTGCTACTTCACTAATGGGAAATAGCCAAAAGAGCTAGAGAAGCGTATGGACGGCAGTTTCCAAATAGACTACGTGACCATGGAACATTTTCTTCAAACATGATGGATAATGGCCATGTAAGGAATCGAAGGATGGATCAGACAATCGAGGGTATTTTGGATGACGTGCAAGAGCACCCAGAAACGAGTACTCGACGTTTAGCATTGCGATATAATGTAGGTATCGCAATCTACGGTTGAGCGGAGCTTGAGGGACGAAGGATTGTACCCTTACCATATTCAAAAGGTACAAGCATTATTGCCAACCGATTTGCCAAAAAGGATGGAATTTTGTCGATGGCTTCTAGAAAAACATTCATACAGATGAAGCTGGCTTCACGAGGGAAGGAATTTTCAACTGCCATAATACGCATATTTGGGCGGTCGAAAACCCGCGTGCTACTAGGTAAATAGACAGACAACACCAATTCGGAGTGACTATGTGGGCAGGCCTTGTGAACCATCAACTAATAGGACCAAGAAAATTGTCCAGGAGGTTGACTGCAGAGGAGTACCTGAATTTTTTGCAGAATGATTTGGATGATGCATTGGAGGACGTGCCACTCATTGTTCTGCAGAACATGTGGCTACAGCATTATGGAGGTCATCCTCATAGTTCCAGAGCCGTTACAGAATGGCTCAATAGCCAGATAGGCCCAGTGTCCTGGCCTCCAAGATCACCGGACTTGAAACCGTACGATTTTTTCTGTGTGGTTCCATGAAGCAAATTGTGTACAGCAGTATCGTGAATAGTGTAGATGATATGCGATCGCGTGTGGCAAGTGCGGCTCGTCAAATACAGAACCACCCAAATCTCCTTGAGAATGTAAGACATTCTCTTCTTAAAAGAGCTCGCGCATGTTTAGATGCGAATGGTGGACATTTCGAGCATTTACTGTTACCTCTGCTTTGGCCTTTAGTGAATGTGGGGGAGTATGGCTCTTGGCGAACAACCCACTTAAATAAAATGTAACGCGCCTAAAGTAATACTTCGAAAGTGGTGTGGAAATTTGCTTGAATAGATAAGGATTTAAACTGAAGAAGTATAGAGGTGAGCTCATTCATTGTAACCCCATTTTTAAAGAAAGTCCGCTAGTTCTCTTACCATTTATCATTCCAGATAACAAATTCTCGAATTATGCCTGTCAACGTGACAACGTAGGGAAAATTGAACTCTGTGAATATTTTCGACAGAGTTGCATTCAGCCAAAGTACCCAATTTTTCGAATTTTTAAGAGTTTTTTTCTTTCAACATCGAACTACTCGGAATTTTGTATTCGGGAAAGATTAATCATATTCATTAAAAACTATGTTCCAAAAATCATTTCATTTGAATTAATCGTTTGCTAGATATTTCTGAAAATTTATGTTTTTCATGGATTTTCAACAGCCTGTATCTTTTTAGCCAGGCCGAATCGGAAAAAATGGTAGAAGAAAAAAGTGTTTCTTTTGACCTCAGGAATCTACAGTTCAAATATATGTACAAGTTGAAACCTGATAATGCAACATTTCGATAGTGAATTAGAAGAAGTTATCTAAAACGATTTCAAAAGTATGAATAGAATGTGTCAATTCATCATAAGTCAAAAAAATAGATTACGAAGACATCAACAAAATTCCAAAAATAATAGGACAAATTTCAATACATCATCACAACAAGAACAAAGAAATTATAATAACACAAACCATAATCGCAATAACAACTGGGATTTTAATAATAGTAATGGAAATCAAAATACAAGAAATGGGTATTCTTATGGACAAACAAATAACCAGGATAGAAGACATCAAGTGATGAGATGCTAAAATGAGAGTACACCAGAACAAAATGAGGATTTTTAAATCAGCACGAACCATTTAATTATCAAAACACATCAATTTTGAACATCCGAGAGAAATTATTGAATTAAAGGAAGATTTCGTCGTTGTTCCTGAGAAGTAGCGTAACTCTAAAAAATAACATTTTACATATTTAAAACCAAACTGTGCAGAAAAATTATTCGCATCTTTCTGGGTAGGAAGCGTAACTCTAAAAAAATTTTCCGCGCAATAGGAATTGATTTAGTGAATAGGCGTATCTCAAATGGTGCTAGAAGGTTTGAGAAGGCGCGTAAGTCTCTCAGTCTTGTGCATTTCTGTATCGAGGAAGCGTCTTCTAATCCAGGTGAGTAATTTTTGTTTTCTGTTACATTTCCATTACATTTTAGGTTTATTCTTTTATTATGTGAACTTACCCATTGTATCAGAACGTGTTGACCACATTATTAATAAATAAATAATAGCTTCACGTTGAAGAATGTTGAAAAATACTTATGTTGGTGATTTTGTTTTTATATATACTACAGTTGGCAAATATGAATTAACGTCATACGTCAACCTTGAAAAGTGCGATATATAGATTGACGTTGTGTAGGTTAAGTAAGTAACATGTTGAGTATTGTACATTGTAGAAGAAAGGAATAAAGATAAGTTTAAATAAACTCGGAAGTATTTTTATTCTTAACATGGTAGCAGTCCGTGGTTAGTAAAGGAAGAAAGAGGAAGTGTTATTTTTTATTCGTAAATTTGGAAAAAAGGTTCAACGGAAATGGATGATCAAAGCAGGAAAAACGACGTGGTAATTCAAATGTTCGATGGCAAGCACTATGATAAGTAGAGATACAGATTAGGTTTATTCTTGGAGATGAAAGAATGTAACGAGGTAATAAAATTTGATGTAAAACCTAACAGTATGACTGATGAAGCTTGGAGAAAGAAAGAAATCAAGGCTAAAAATTACATCGTCAATAGCGTTACAAACACACAGTTGGAATTAATAATAGGTGAACCCACTGCTAAAAGTACACTGAGAGAAATAATAGCCAAAATGAATAATATTGATTTGTTAGCGGCAGATTTGTTTATTGAAAAGAAAGTTTCTTCACAGTAAATAAAGCTGTCGAAAAATACAGGCTAAATGTAAAAAAAATGGTTCTCTATAGCAACGTTTAATCTAGTAGAACAAATTTCTTAGTAGTCAATATATTCATTTGATTGTCAATAAATTCATTCTAACAATGAAAAATACATTTTCCTTGGAAATATTCGAAAATTTATTATTTAAACCATAACATATTTGATTTTTTTTCCAATATTCCTTTATGTTATTCAAAATTAGTTTATAATCAACGAATTCGGCAGTGGTGGGGTGGGTTCGAATGAGTTCGTTCAACATGACGCATGACGTCGGCCAACTGTGTCATCTGACAGTCTGGCTCCAGGGCGCCTGGCTAATACAAGAAAAAAGTGTCTAGTGGTAGATTATTCTGTTATCTGTTGTGTTGCTGTGGCTTGGTTTGGCGCATGCGTTTCATTTCGCGGTTTATTTCTCGGCGTGGCGATCTGCGACTGACTGTTTCAATGTTGAGTACCTAAGTGATACATTATAGATATAAGATATTAAAGATTAACGCTTTTAATGTAATATCTATAGCGTCGTGTTTCGGTGAAACAAACAGTGTATTTTTACAGTGATGGAGAATTTACTTATGGAAATGGGAATGGGTGAATATGTGGAGAGATTCAGAGGTTTGTGATTATGTACATTAGACTTCAGTATTTCCAGAAGACCTCGGTCCCTCTGGGATATAGCTATTTTGATTTGATTCACAATCATGTTTACTATAGGACTAGATAATAATAATATGTATATTATTATCGATATTGGAAAGTTCTGAAAAGCGTCTTCAATAGTATATTGACTATTAAAATAATTATTAATAACAAAGAAACTATTTGATATTCACTGAAATTTCTTGACTCAAAACTAAGTTTTTTGATTGGAAGATAATTCTTTATCAATAAGATGATGTTAAGAACGTGTTTTCAGATGATGGCGTCACTCTCAAAGTATTGCCTGAATTGTTGGAGAGCAAGACTGATGCACTGAATGAATTAATTTCGCGAGTTGGAAAGAGATTATTTTTCATTTAAAAAATTACAAAATTTTGAATGAACAAATAGAAGACAAAAATGAAAATAAATCAGAAAGGTAAATAATATGTAATTATTTATTATATTATTGTCCATACTGATAGCTGGTGTTTTATGCATTTTTTATTAACACTTTATCTAATGGCCTGTTTGCAATAAATGTTCACAAAACAGAATAAATAATATTTTTTTGTTATATACCAAACATGTATTGTGTATAATATATTGTGTAAAATGTTGAGTTCTTAAATAAATATATGGGAGCAATTGTTTTTTTTATTTATTGGTCATTTATTTCATATTATATGCATCTTAATAATCAATAATTAAATAGCAATCAGTTAACAATTATATGGCATCATTTAAAATGTCAATTTTATACCTATATTAAAAATGGACTTTAGGTATTAAAAATTAATGAGTTAAATAACGAAATGACTCATTTAAAATAATGATACTGCTGCTTTAGTTATAACAAATATATGATCACAACTACACAAAGTTTTTGAATATTATGAAATATTTATTCACTAGGAGAATATATAAGTATACCCAGTAAATAATATTCTTTTAATGAAAAATAATCGTTTGTTATCATTAAAGAAATGCACTGTAAGAAATCATATGTTGAATATTAATACAGGTAAGTTAGTCCATATTTGAAACAGTTATTTGTTAAGTATAAATAAAATTTATTAGATATAAATGAATATTTCTCTCAGTGTATGATCTCCAAATTTGATGACATGTATTTAGTTAAGAATAGCACTGTCAAATTATTGTGCAAAAGGAAGCTCCTGGATTTAAAAATGAAAGACAGTGATGACCCCTCAGAATTCTTCAATCTTTTTGAGAGATTAATAAATGAGCTCAAAAACGCAGGAGATAATGTCAGCAACGAAGATAAATCAAATTATTTACTGCTTAGTTTACCAAGTAGTCTAACTCATATTGTGGACATTATCGATGCATTGCCAGAAAAAGAAAGGACGAGTGAATATGTGAAATCAAAGCTCCTAATTGAATATCAAAGAAAGGAAGGGTCAAGCTTTGGAAGTGATGAATCACATGAAGCATTCAACACTAAGTTTAAACGAAATAACCAAAGTATTCATAAACAAAATGATGCAAAACAAAATGATAAGTTATATAAGGTGAAGTGGGGTAAATGTGATATAGTATTTGATTAGTTCATAAACAAAGTGTTATAAGTAACAGTTTGAATAAAGCTGAACATTCCAAAAAATGCAAGCATGATCATAATATAGTTCTCTATTGATTGTATTCTGGTTACTCTTTGAAATCTTTTCTGAGAAATGTTGGGTAAAATAAAAAAAAATGATGCCGGTCAATCACAATTGCCCCAGAATTTGGGGTAAATGTGATAAAAGCTTTCAGATTCCTATGACTAAGTTATTTGGAAAGGATTGGGGTAAATGTATAAAAATCTTACATTATTGAATACTTTGTTTTTTACAAAAATTAAATATTTCACTTAATGAAAAATTGATGACCTTATTTCAGTCGACGCCAAAAATTTGAAATTAACTTCAGCTTCTGATCAAAACGGAAGTAAAAACAAATTAGGCAGAAACAACTATATAATAATAAACATTATATTTTAATTAAACTTTATTTTTCCATCATTAAGATAAATTATATCCGTCAAAAGACACTTCAAATATGAAAGAACCACGCCTATTCATATTATCACAATTGCCCCAAATGTATATGTCACATTTACCCCAAAAAGCATTTCGTGCGGGGCAAATGTGATATATATACAAAAAGAAATCACCAGCGCAATTTATGAGTCAAAAGTATTTAAAAACACATTATAAAACTGTTAATAATAAGTCTGGAAATAATAAAACAGACTTAACTCATCAATTAAAAAATTTACACCAATAAAGTAGAGACGTACCTACCTGAAATTTAAGGTTACGTTATGAGAAATAATATTCACGTGCCTTACAACCATACTGACAAGTAATTTCGTTCGTTCTAGTGTTTTGGTGGTTCGCTTGCAATTTTGAAGACGTGTTAGATAGATGGCAGCAGTATTAATGAATTTGATCTGAATATATAGTCCGTTATCACAATTGCCCCATTATCACATTTACCCCACTTCACCTTACCTCAAACTTTAATTCACAATATCAAGGACTGAAGAAATGCTATAGGTGCAACAAAATAGGGCATGTTCGCAGAGATTGCAGAGTTTTTATACCAGGCAAGCCAAGAAATTTCAGAAATGATGATGGAAGAGTCGCTGGAAACTCGGAAGTATAGAGAGGCAAGAAGATAGAAATTCCTTCAACGCAGAGGTGTTGATGTCACAAAATTAAAAGGTTGAAAATTATACTGAGAGAATGGAAGAAGATTCGATGAAGTGGTTACTGGATAGTGGTTGCTCGGACCACATTGTAAATGATAAAAGATTTTTTTCAACTACAGTTAGATTAAGTACACCAATAAATATAAAGGTAGGTGATGGTTTTGCTTTAAAATCTGATTTAATAGGGAAAATTAATGCTCATTTTAATGTTAATGGTAAATTTATTGAAACTGAAATAAACAATGTATATTTCGTCCCTTCAATGAAACAAAATTTGTTAAGTGTTTCCTCAATTATTAGCCAAGGCAATAGCATTCTATTTGAAAATTCAGTTGCAAAAATATTCAATAAAAAAGGAATTCTGATTGCTCAAGCAGAAAAGAAAAATAAACTTTTTGAGGTAATTACTTTTCGAGCAGCTAATTTAGATTAAGAAGGCACCGCGTGTAGTACTCGGTTGAAAATGACTAATAAGGAAAAATGGCATAGAATATTAGGACACACAATTTTCATGATTTAAAACGATTATGTGATGAGCAATTACTTGATGGGTTACCTAAAGGTATTGAAAGTGACTTTCTAAAGTGTGAAATTTGCATATAAAATAAAATGACGAATTTAAAATTTCAAAATAATAGATCAAAAGCCAGTGATATTTTGGAAATAGTGCACACTGATGTCAATGGGCCAATCACTCAAGAAGGTTATAGAGGTGAAAAATATTTTGTATCTTTTATAGACGATTATAGTAAGATCGCCATTGTTTATTGCATAAAGCAAAAAAGTGAAGTTTTTAACAAATTTTCTGAGTATGTTAGTTTCATGGAAAATCAAACAAACAAAAAATTAAAACCATAATTTGTGACAATGGTAGAGAATATTTAAACAAAGAATTTTATAGTTTTGCGAAGAAAAAAGGTATTTATATAAAAACTTGTCCCCCTTATACTCATGAATTGAACGGAGTAGCGGAACGATTTAATCGCACTATAATGAACCGAGCTAGATGCTTACTTTCAGAAGCAGATATTGAGAAGCGTTATTGGCCTGAGTGTGTGTACACGGCAGCATATATAGGAAACAGATTAATAGCTAACTCCAAGGAAACTAATAAGACACCTTTTGAGATCCTATTCAATAAAAAACCAAACTTACGTTTGTATGGAAGCAAAGCTTATGTAATAATACCAGAAGAGTGCAGAGGTTCTAAGTTGAATACTAAGGCTGTCAAAGGTATTCTAATTGGTTACACAGATACAGGTTATAAAATATTAGTTAACAATAATAATAATAAGTAGACATGTACAGTTTATAGAGGAAGATACAAGATTCATAAAATTTCCATACGAAGATGTTGAAGTAGAAGAAAAAGATGAAAACACAGAACAAAATGCAAGTGAAAACTTTAAAAATGAAAGAGATAAGATTGAGGAGGTGCAGGATAATGAAAGACCATCAAGAACTAAAAAGATGCCAAAGAAGTATCAGGATCATGTTGTGTATGTGAATCTCTCAAACATTGTAGTTCCTGAAAATTATAATGAAGCTATTAGCTGTGAAGAATCTAAGAAATGGAAAAATGCGATGCAAGAAGAAATCAACAGCTTAGAAAACAATGAAGCATGGGAAGTTGTAACTGAGCCATACGATAAGAAAATAATTGAAGTAAAATGGATATATAGAATTAAAACAGATGGATCTTATAAGGCTCGAGTTGTCGCGAAAGGCTTTCAACAAATTCTTCAAGAAAACGAGGATTTATATTCGCCAGTCGCCAGGATGAATACATTTAAAATTTTACTTTCAGTAGCTTGTGTTAAAACATGGAAAATAGAACAATGGACGTACAGACCGCATTCCTCAATGGGCAAATAAAATCAGAGGTCTACATACATATATGCTCCTGAAGGTTATGAAATTCCTGAAAAGAAAGTTTGTTTACTGAAGAAGTCGCTATATGGTCTTAGGGAAAGTCCACGTGACTGGTACGACTGCTTCAATGATTTTGTTATTAGTTTGAAATTTAAGAGAGCAAATTTTGATTACTTACTGTTTGTATTTCAAGAAATGTAACGATATCGAAATATATCTTATTTTATACGTTGATGACTTATTGATATTCAGTACTGATATCGACAAAATTAAAGAAGTCAAAAAGTTATTCAGTGACAAATTTAAAATGAAAGATTTAGGCGCAATAAGTCAATACCTGGGAATAAGTATTGATTATAGTTTAAATGATAAAGAATTACAAATGAATCAAACTACTTATATTGAAGCTTTAGCAAGAAAATATGATGTTGTAAATTCCAAAAATTATTAAACTCCCATGGAAATGAATTTAAAACTCGAACCCTCAACTAATGTTGATAATAATTTAAAGTATCGTAACTTAATTGGTGCATTGTTATATGTGGCAAATGGCACAAGACCAGATGTATCGTTTAGTGTGAACTATCTTAGCCGATTCCAAAACAGTTATAGCAAGACACACTTTAAATATGCGCTAAGTATTTATACAATACTCGATTTTTAAATTTAATTTATGATAGTCATTATTCAGAATTAGTAAATGCGTTTGTTGTTGCTGATTGGGCGTCTGACATCACAGATAGGAAATCCACTACTGGTATAGTCATACGTGTTTTTGACAACATTATCTTATGGAAAGTTCAAAAGCGAAAAATAGTGTCTCGGTCATTTACGCATGCTGAATACTATGCCTCAGCTGATTGTGTAGAAGAAATAATTCCTATAGGAGGAATTTTAAAAAATTAGGAATCAATGATATGGATCCTATCAATGTATATGAAGATAATAGCGGTGCAATTGCGTTGGCTAAAAATGGTAAATTTACTAAAAACTCTAAGCACATAGATGTAAGTTATCACTTTGTAACCGATTATGAGAAAAATAATATTATTAAAGTTGTAAAAATTCATACTGAAAATCAGCTTACTGATATGTATATTGACAAAATCTTTAGGAAAGTTTAAATTTCAAAAGTTTAGGAAATCTTTAGGCTTAGATTACTTGTAAGCATATTGTGCTGATGTATGTGTTCTATTTTCAGTATTCTAGTTTTTTATTTTGAGTTTAAAACAAAATCAAGGAGGTGTGTTGAAAAATACTTATGTTGGTGATTTTGTTTTTATATATACTACAGTTGGCAAATATGAATAAACGTCATACGTCAACCTTGAAAAGTGCGATATATAGATTGACGTTGTGTAGGTTAAGTAAGTAACATGTTGAGTATTGTACATTGTAGAAGAAAGGAATAAAGATAAGTTTAAATAAACTCGGAAGTATTTTTATTCTTAACAAAGAAAACTACGTGTTTTAGTCACTATAAGATACGCTTTCTCACTACCCGTTTTTGTACTTTTTTGTCCGTAATACGCTATTTCACATACCGTTTATTATTTTATGCAGAGTTAATTAGTACTATGTAATCAATTTTTATTATTAAATTTCATTATCTTTAGGATATCCCCCAAATAACTGGTACGAAATTGATGTCAACTATAATTTTTCTATCGCTTATAGTGATGAAGGTATCGTGTGCTGTTAGGTAGAAGTGAAAACCTCTCGGAATATTCTTAAGACAAATTAGAATTCCGGATAAAACCGGATTCATTTCTGGCATCCAATACATGCAAATAAAATTATTTCATATTGTTAATTCATGCTGAAACGGCTTGTTTCCATTGCAACAGTTCATGCAAACCATCTTATTTCCAATCAACCAATGAGTGAGCTTCTATGAGTCACCTGATCTGAGATGAATAGTTAGTTTGTTTATAGTTTGTATTAGTCGTTGGAAATTGTGTGCTGCAATCATCACTTTTAATATTATTTCAAAGTGCATCAGATTATTTTATTGACAATGGATAGTGCAGATGGAAGTGTGAGTGTAAGTGAGGGTTATGAAGGAAGCCGAAAGAAACGTTCTACAGGAGGAAAGAGGAAAAGAGAAAAATTAGCCAGGTATGCACCTCCGAGAAGGGCTCTTGTATTTCAGCCATGTAAACAAAACAATAAACGTTTTAATTGTGCAAAACTTAGGCCTTATGACATAAAGGCTTTAAAAGAAGAGTTTTAAAAAGTTCCAGATAAGAAAAGACAAGATAACATAATTGCTAACTTGATTCATACCACCTCAGTTAAAAGACATAGGCATAGGCCTATAGAAAAAAATAAGAAGAAAAAACCTGGTTGTGAGCGCAACTATTGCATAAAGTAGGTACTTTTTACCAACTCAGGCAGGTGTAAAATTTCCTGTATGTTTAAAGTTTTTCCGCAATGTAATTGGTGTTGGAGAAACTAGAATAAAAAATATAGCCAAAAAAGTACATTTTGGATTAGCGGTTGAAGAAAAAAGAGAAGGTGACACTACAAAAAATAAAAACTTTCTGAAAAAACAAAGTGTAAGGGAGTTCATCTCAAAGCTCAGAGGTACTGAGTCACATTACAATCGGAAAAAATCAAAGAGGTTATACCTCAGTAGTGAACTTAGTATTAGTAAAACTAAATAAAATGTATAATGATTAGTGTGAAGATGAGTTAAAAGTTACATGCAGTATGTTTAGGCGAATATTTGTGAATAAATTCAATATAGGATTTAAGTCTCCGGCATCTGATACTTGCAGTACTTGCTGCCTACTCAGAGAGAAGATCAGAAGTGCGCCATTACAGTCTGCTGAGAAGGCACAATTTATGGTTGAAAAGCGAGTTCATACCCGAAGAGCAAAGGCTTTTTATGAACACATAAAACCAGATATTCCCGATTCTTTTAGCTTTTGCTTTGATCTTCAACAGATTCAGCCGCTACTAAAGAGCTCCATACAGGAACCGTATTACGCGAGGCAAATTGGATTCTATAATTTGTGTATAACTGACCTGAAAACAAACAATCCTGTGTTTTATACCTGGAACGAAGAGCAGGCTGGGAAAGGCAGTCTGGAAATCTCATCCGCTCTCTTTACCCACCTAAAAACTACTGATTTCCAAGGATGTTCAGTCTTGAGATTATTAAGTGACGATTGCATATCACAAAACAAAAATAACATCGTCTTGAGAACCCTTGTTCATTTTTTGGAAACAAACACTACAACCATACAGAAGATTTTGTCATTCTTCCCTGTTGGTGGAGATAGTTTTCTGCCTGCAGATCAGAAAAACTGCTCCGCAGAAGACCAATCATTTTAACTAAAGAGGAATACCATGACATTTACAGTGAAATGGGACAAGTGAAGATTCTTGAAAAAGATTGGGAAATACTCTATACAAAGGAACTGAACAAATTTACAAGGACATCCAATCGATGAGTGAGATGAAGAGGATCGAAATTCGAAGTTGAAGAAATTGAAGAGCTTCAAACACAAAGCAAAAATGAGAAGATGATTTACGAAAAGATTGTGCTGGTGAGAGGCTTGAACAACTACAAATTTGATGGAGATGAAATTTTTTTGTCATTAAGAAAGCAAGGAAAAAGGAACCTAAGATAAGTTACACTTTCAAAACAACCACTTACTCACGCACTGACAAAAGAAAAGAAAAAAGATGTGGACATGCTGTTGAAAAAAATGTTCGGTGACGATTGGAAAACTTCAGATCCACGTCTTGAATGGTACGACCAGGTGCTCCATAAACCTACCGCAGATGTAGATGAACATGAAGAAGTATGCGACTGCCTTGATGCTGAACGCTGTGATCTTCACATATGAGAAAACTTGAACTAACCGAGAAACCTAATTAAACCAAGATGAATTGTACTTAAAAACTCACTTCTTAAGGACGATGAATTACCTGACAATAAAAAGCAAATGCGAAATATGGCTCTGAAGGAAATAAAAACAATAGATGATTTGCAAAAGCTTGAAAATCTGTTACAAGATAAACAATTGATGACAGATGACAAATAATGTAGAAAGGCTGAGTGCTGTGTGTGGTCAAAATGGCAGCGGTAATGGTCTGAACAACTGTTATTTGCTTGTAGACAGAATATTTTCGAGGCAATTCATGACGCTTTGCTCTTGGGCTGGAGGATCTCGAGACAAAAAAGAAAAATTTCCGTTCAAGATTTATAAAAATGTGATGAACTCATTTTTTAAGGTAATTCATTTATCAGATAACACTTTCACCATAGAAGATTGTGAAGAATTCTTTAAAAATGTAATAAGAAAATCCACAAGAAGAAGCCAAAGCAGCATGCTAAGAAATTCAGCTGTAAAAAGGAGACCAAAAGATCTATCATATACAATAAAAGAAAAAAAAGTAAAAACAGACTTTGAGGAAAAAAGTGGAGGGAGCAACCTAATTGAGCCAACAGAAGAAGGAGGATCTGATAAAGAAGAAAATGTGGGTGATGATGGAGATGAATCAGATGAATAAATTATTACTTAAGTAGTGTGTAGTATTTTGATATGTTTTTTAGTATTTTTTCTGACAATATAAAAGTATAAAGGATTTTTTTGTTACACTAATTTAAAACCTATAAAGTATGAACCAGAGGAAAAAAGAACATCTCATTATTATATGCTACAGCAACTAATTTGCATTCAATATATGTTATAGGAATTACACTCAACACTTCTTCATCTGCATAAACAACTTCTGATTTGAATATGTTTAGGTAAGAAGATTATATGGCAGTCTCAAAAACATCATTTAAATTTTTAACTATACTGCCAAAAATACAAGGCGTTGTTCTGTTTTGTAATATAACATATTTCATAGCAATAACCTGATTCTCTTTAGTCAGAAACCATTTATTACAATTATCATGGGTAAGAGCAAAAGTCTCAAATTCGATTCTATAGAAAAAACCGTCAGACTTTTTATTTTTCAGGATAGGAAATAAGTGGGAACGGGAACAATTAAAATGATTATTTAATAAACTCATCTCACTTCGTATTATTTCGCTCATTATTTTTGCAATTTGGCTTAATGGCAGATTGCCGTTTCTTAGCAAACTTTTTATCTGATATAAACGGTTTTCGAAGGAATACGCGTTGAAACTCTGCAAAGTACCACATTTTCTAACTTCGTCGACAAGATGCGTCAAGTTATGAATATTACTACTCATATAATCTTCTCCGTAAAAATCACGAAAATGTTCTACATAGGAATTAATTATAGAATCAGTTAGATCAAGAAACTTAGTGTAAACATTAGATGAGCATATAGTTATTGCACAAAACAATTTTAAATAATGTTGGTATATATCTTCAGGCAAAACTTTACTAAGCATAACGACTCCTAGATAATATAGGAAAGTACGAAATTCTTTACCTTTCCAATAACACAAGGTATCAAGCCCTCTTACAGATTTATGAATTTCTAATGTCATTTTACAACTCTCTAAAAAATTAGAAACTATAGCTATGTCTTTCGCGCACCATTTTGATCTATAAATACCAAAACTACCATCTCTCCAACCCATAAGGCACCTCTTCATTATTCCCAAATCAATTAGGTGCAGGGAATCACCAATGGGGAAGTCTATCGGCCTTGTTCCGGTATTTTTGAAATTATTTTAGAAAGACTGACCGATACATTGAATTACTGTTTGGGTTTGGTTGACATTATCTTTGTATGTGGTGATTTCCTAAAGGCTGAATGCGTCAATCGTAAGCTGTTTGTTGACTTGATTTGCGAACATCTTCACAAGTTCCTACCAGGGTGTTCACTGACATTACTGGTCGCACATCTATTTCAAAAGTAGACTATATCCTGACCAATGTCGATGCATGTGACCTCAGTGTGAAAGTATTTGAACCATACATAAGCGACCACCGTGCTATCTTAGTTGAGTTTAACAACAGATCTCTCAGGAGTACTCAGGATTTACCGAAGTTTGTGAGAAACTTGACTCAACAGAATCTCGAAAATTTTGTTTTTCGTATTTAGACTCATGATTTCAACGATATTTATGAATACACTGATGTCAATGTATGTTTTCAATCATTCGTTGGAGCAATCCAAAAAACATTTGAATCATGTTGTCCTTTAATGAAATTGCCTATTAAGCATCGAGTAGATGGATGGATTACTGCGGAAGTAATTTCTGCCAAGCGCGAACTCATGAATTTACACTGGTTATATTCTAATGCTAAATGTCAGAGCACCTATAATTTATACAAAAAAGCAAAATCGCAGTATAGACTATTAATTAAAAACACGAAACTAAAATTTCATAATGAACTTATTGGTAGATCGGACAATAAGAACAAAACAGTATGGTCACTGGTGAACAATTTGACTGGCCGTAAGGCTAGAAGGTATGAATCTATTCAACTTCTTATTGATGGTGTTTTACAAAGCGATATCTATGTGTTATCGAAAGTGTTTGCCACTTACTACACAAACCATCACCGAATCTTCTCTTCGCCACTATTATGGGAACTCTTTATCTTTCTCGTGTACTACCCCTGTAATGTTGAATTCAACATTTTTCTTTCTTCCGGTGACTGAGTGTCTAATTGCAGATATAATTAAGTTACTAAAAATTAATAAGAGTGCAGGGTCTGATTCCATCTCTGCTAGAGTTCTCAAGTTGATTAGTTATAACATCTGTAAACATTTTGCCCATTGTATTAATCTATCTGTGAGCTCTGGAATTTTCCCTAGTATTCTCAAAAAAGCCATAGTGGTGCCGATTTTCAAAAAAAAACGATATACATAGAATTTCAAATTATAGGCCGATTTCTATTTTGAGCATATTCTCCAGAGTGTTCGAAAGAGTGGTGTTCAATAGGATGATAAAGTTTATCGATAAGTTTGATATACTATAGTCTATCCAAATCCGAGAGGCCAAGCGTAAACAAACTAGAAACGCGATTTGGTCGCTCTTATTGGTCGAAAGTGGCGTTCCTGAAGCTTCGACCAATAAGAGCGACCAAATCGCGTTTCTAGTTTGTTTACGCTTGGCCTCTCGGATTTGGATAGACTATAGATAAGTTTCAGATCTGGTCGCTCAACCGAAACAGCTGCAATTTATTTTGTTGATTATGTTTATGAATGTCTGGACTGTGGTTTATATGTGGCAGCTTTATTTTTTGATCTCTCACGAGCGTTTGACAGTCTACCCTTTCAATTTATGATAGATAAGTGTTATAACTTGGGCTTCCGGGGTGTATTTTTGACTTGGCTCCAAAGTTATCTCGAAGGCAGATCCATGCATGTTAAAGTTCAAAACTCTCTATCTGACGAACACCATTTGAGTCTCGGAGTGCCACAGGGATCTGTCCTTGGGCCTCTGCTTTTTTTACTTTTCATCAACGATTTGCCTGTTAATTTGAAAAGGATGTTTTTGCATTTGCTAACACGCCGAAGTTTTTCATCACTGATCCGAAAGTTTTTAATGAGCTTGTTTGCTGATGATGCTTCGGTGGTAGTTTCGGCCCCGACATTCGAGGAGCTTCAAGCGTTGTGTGAGCTACTACTACGCAGTTTTGTCGACTGGTGTCATCAAAATAACCTGATGATTAATGTCGACAAAACCGAATGTGTTCAGTTTAAAATCTGTAAAAGTGATCGTAAATTGGTGATTCGTCATCTCGACCGTACCATTACAGCTAAAAATGGTACCAAATTCCTGGGTATTCACCTTGATGCAAAAAATTGAAAAGTTCCTATTATGCTATAAACAGGGTTAAAACCTCACTCCCGTTAGAATCAATCATGAATGTTTATTACAGTTGGGTCTATAGTCACTTGTCTTATAATATTCTATTATGGGGAAACTCTTCGGATGTTGAAAGTGTTTTCATAGCACAAAAACGCATCATACGAATGATGTTCAACATACCTTCACGTTCGTCTTGCAGACCTATATTTATAGAAAATAATATTCTTACTTTGTCATCCATTTTTATCCTGAAATGTCTTCTGTATGTGAAAGAGAATGAGAAGGATATTGTAAGGTTGTCAAGCTTTCATGAGTATAATACAAGGAGTGATATGACATTACATGTACCCAAACATAAAACAACTAAATTTGAGATGTCTCCTTTGTATCAGTGCATTAAGCTTTTCAATAATCTGCCTCCTCGTTTTAGATCTCTTGATTTTGGTAAATTCAAAAAAAGTTTAAGACAGTTATTACTGAGTAAATGTTATTATACAGTGAATGAATTCCTAACTGATGAAATTGTGAGTGGTTAAATTTTGTAGCATTTTGTTTTTTATATGACTTGTCCTATACATTTATTTGTCTGAGGGATCAATAAATTATTATTATTATCGATTGGGAGTAACGTCAATGGAGAATCTTGTTTGTGGTGGCTTCCGTATAATTTAGCCCTAAAACCTGCATCCGTTCGTATCTCACATCCTGATCTTGGAAAATATACTGTGTGAGAAACATGAGAATACTCTCCGATGGTGGTACACTTCAGACATCCTTGTTTGCCATTAAAATTTGTCACACCTTGAGAAATATTGAAAATAAATTAATCAATTCAAAATATATAATTACCTTAAATGAATGCCCTGGCAGGAGAATCACATACAAAACAGCGCAATTCCAACTTTATCAATTTATTATTGAAAAGTAATCCTTCTTCAAGCAATATTTTCGCTTCTTCAACAAACGGCTGTAGGTAGGGTGATAAATCTGAAGGCTTTCCCTTCCCACAATATATACCAATGATCATGGGTTTTTGGCTAGGTATCTCATGAATGTTGAAAAGAAGAGGCCAAAACTCAAATTTGCTACTTTTGTAGATGGGCAAACCATCTGTACTCACATTAAGGGATATTACATTGGGTATCTCAGATAGTTCAGCAAAAATTTGCCTTAAGCTTAATTCCAACCCATGATGCCAATAACTACCGTTGCCAATTTTTGTTATTGTAACATTTCGGTAAGTTATTAAGAGAGTCCTAGGGTCTTGGGGAAGTGTATTGGGAAAGCGACTATTGATGTTCTGAAACAAAGCCCTTAGTGCCACTTACGGTATATTGAAGGACACAGCCCACAATCTCATACTCTTCACAAACCCTAAATTTCTTTCTACATCGTTTCTATTAGACTGATTCTCCTCATCCGATTCATCAAGTTCTACTTCCCAATCATTTATTACATCTTCTTTTTCCTGAAAAGTCCTTGGCTCGACTTCTTTATGAGTAAATAAAGCATTTCCATTGGAAGCATTTGGTTCAACAGCATCACTTGAAGTACAATCATTTGATTTATCTGATGGAGGGTCACCTGTTGCTTCCTTTATAGGGAGATCCGGTGCCGGTATATTATTACCAGTAATAAATTCATCACCTATAATATTTTGGTAGCATTTTTTAACTTTTCTGTAATATGCTCCACTTTTTTAGCTTTCTTCGATTTACCTAGCGAATTCATAATAATAAAGAGTTCATGAGCGTGTCATGCACAAGATCAAAAAATAATAGTAAATTAGCGATTTGTTTTATAAATGTATCAATAAAGGCTTCTGAGTCCTCACAAACTTTTTTGTTTCATAATTATTTTATATGATTTGTATTATGACAGAGTTCATTATAATTATATAATAGTTTTGTTAATGTTGCTTTAGACAGCAGTAATATCAAAAAGAAAACATTAATAAATTAATTTTATAAATGTTTTATATAGCGCTTATAAAACAGTTTTATAGATGTTCGCAAAAGAACAAACTAGTATCAGATAACACCGGTATAAATCTATTATGAAACAAATTTGTTCGGTAGGCTGACATGTTTCTAACAATTGTTGTGTGAACGTTTATAAAACAATATTATGACTTGCCGTAAAACTGTTTTATATTTTTGCACTAAGAACGTTCTTACGACTATCTTATAAAGCGAAATACTTCTCAAAAGCTCAATTGTGTCCCTGACAATTTCAATAAAACAAAATTGCTTTCGACGAGCAGTCATAAAGCAATTATAAAATAAAATAGCACGAACAGTTAGGAATTATAAAATATCTTTGCTAGTTGGGTATTGACTCCCTCCATAATCAATTATGTGAGAAAATATTTGTTTCTTTACCATTTGCCAATAGTATGCCCAACTTTAGCGGCATGGAAGAACTTGTTTCCAAGCGATTCGTTTCCTTGGAGCGTCGACTTATGAAAGATCCTTTTCTCCATAACGATTACTCTGCTTTTATTCCCGAATATTTTGATTGCGGACATATGCAGATTGTTCCATATAATTCTTTACACGAAAGTCCTTATAACCCCATTGACCATTGTGTTCTGAAACCTTTAAGTACCTTCAAGACCGTTACATATGAAATATCATCTGCTCCATTTGTAGCTTCGCGATTTTTGAAACGGTTTGGGCAAGATGAAGGTAACGATTTTCCTTTGGCAACGAAAGTGTTCTTTGAATATGCTTATATTGACGATGTTATCACTGGTGTTTCCTCACTTGACCAGTTGATTAGTTCATTTGAAAAGAGAGGTTTTCAATTGTCAAGTGATAACCAAATTCCGTTGGAAACTATTCCTACTTCCATGCGTAGCATAGAACATCTTGTTTTCTGTTCTGATGGAAACTCATCTGCTCTGGAAGTTTTGGGATTGTTATGGAATCCAATTTCAGATAGTATTTATTTTTCTGTTGCACCTTCGAACGATACAAGATGTACTTAAACACAAGTCATGTCGCAACTAGCCCGACTATGTGATCCTCTAGGTTTCTTAGCGCCAGTCACATTTTTAATTGAATATTTAATTCAGAGATTCTGGATTATGGGTCTTGTGTGGAATGATCAACCACCGGACAAAATTTTACTTATTCCTTATCGGTTTGTTTCACACATTCAATATCTTTCGCGATTTGAAATAACAAGACATTCAAATTGCTCAATTTATTCTAAATTTGAGTTACACGGCTTTTGTGATAGCTCTGAAAAAGGTTATTGCTCTATTTTGTATGCAGGAACAGGTTCATTCTGATGATAATATTTACATCAATTTTGTTTTTGCTAAACGTAAAATTGCTCCTCTCAAGGAAATATCTATACCGCGCTTAGAATTGTGTGCTTCAGTTTTGCTAACAAAACTTTTATTTGTATTGAAACTTTTTTCTGATGAATATTCCTTCGCAACCATTCAAGCCTGGTCGGATTTACAGGTAGTTTTGGCATGGCTTCGATCACTTTTTCATAGGTGGAAACATTTTGTCGCGAATAGAGTAGCATATGTACAAGAAAAAATTCCCTTCATTGAGTGGAATTGCGTTCATTCGGAAGACAATCCCGTTGATCTCGGTAGTCGAGGTCTTTTTCCCCTAGATAAAGTGGATAACTCGTTTTGGTTGATTGCTACAAAGTTTGAGTTTAACGATCACATTCAATTTGGATTTCAACTATATCACCTTTCTGAAAATTTTGTTTCGGAATAGGTATATATGATGTGAAGAGAAGAGAGTAGCTTTATTCGCAACCCATAAAATTCAACATTTTTGTCAATTTCTTTCGGAAAATATTCGAATTTTCCGACAGTATCACGTATTTTTATTTATCTTATGAGATTTTTATTTTTTTATTTTATTATATTATTATATACAGGGTGTCCCATTACTCGACGTCAACCCGGAACCGGGTGAAAAGGCAAGTAATGCTGGTTGTCAGAAAAATATTAAAAAAAATCTAAGTTGCATGATTTTAGAATAACGCGCATTTAAAAAAACACGCAAAATTCCACACCCTGTGACAGTCTTTTCGCTCCTGTTGCCACAAATATCAACTTTTTCCAACTTTTTTCTTTGCTGTGTAACCTTGAATAATGCTTGTCTAAACTGTAATCAAAATTTTGATACCAGCTGATCTAGGTTTCATAAAAATAGGGCTTACTTCTCAGAAAAAAATTCGAAATAAACAATTGCCTAGTTTCAACTGACTGTATTGAAAAAAAAATGTACTACGTAGGTTTGGCATGTTTTTTCAAAAGTTGGCGCATTTAGTGAAGATTCCAAAATGGTATAATACTTGTTTAATTGTAGCTGCCGTAGTTCAAATTTATTTTCGATTGCCTTTGAATACACTTTTTCGTTAACTGCTTCCCAGTAATAGAGCCCAATGGATTCAAGTCCGGTGAACGGGCCGGCCACGAGATTGGACCAGAAAGTCCGATCCATCTTCCGGGAAAAAATGTTATCAGAAAAAAAAATTTTCAGAGAAATTTCTCCGGAAAAATTTTTTCTGGAAAAACTATTTTCTCTGGAAATTTTTTTTTCTGATAACATTTTTTCCCGGAAGATGGATCGGACTTTCTGGTCCAATCTCGTGGCCGGCCCGTTCACCGGACTTGAATCCATTGGGCTCTATTACTGGGAAGCAATTAACGAAAAAGTGTATTCAAAGGCAATCGAAAATAAATTTGAACTACGGCAGCTACAATTAAACAAGTATTATACCATTTTGGAATCCTCACTAAATGCGCCAACTTTGAAAAAACATGCCAAACCTACGTAGTACATTTTTTTTCCATACAGTCAGTTGAAACTAGGCAATTGTTTATTTCGAATTTTTTTTCTGAGAAGTAAGCCCTATTTTTATGAAACCTAGATCAGCTGGTATCAAAATTTTGATTACAGTTTAGACAAGCATTATTCAAGGTTACACAGCAAAGAAAAAAGTTGGAAAAAGTTGATATTTGTGGCAACAGGAGCGAAAAGACTGTCACAGGGTGTGGAATTTTGCGTGTTTTTTTAAATGCGCATTATTCTAAAATCATGCAACTTAGATTTTTTTTTATATTTTTCTGACAACCAGCATTACTTGCCTTTTCACCCGGTTCCGGGTTGACGTCGAGTAATGGGACACCCTGTATATGGTGATCAGAAACGATGTGATCTTCTGAGTTCGCTAGAATGGCGTCTGGCATTCATAACGCTAGCGAAATATACCAAAATTGTTTCCTTCCTGAATGCATTTTCAGGTAACACACCAGCTGCATTTTTGTTTGTTAAACAGTTGTGGATATTGTTTATGTTATGTTTCAAAAACCCAAAGTCTATCAGCCCCCTCTGGGCAACTTAACCAAATTCAAAGTTCTCAACAATAATGGCCTTTTACAAATCGGTTGTGATTACGCTGGCCATTTACTTACCTTATTTTTGCGTTACCAATAATAAGCCATGAGGAATAATCTTTTTCATTTTGCTAATGTTATTTTTTTATGAATCTTTCTGCATGATGGTTTGCATAACTTCATATTCAATCCTTTTTTTCCATTTTTTCTTTCAAGCTCTTCTGAAAAATGCTATGGCATTTTTGGGGGGCAGGAAATGTTCCAGAAATATCTATTTTTTGTTTATTTATTCAATAGTTTTCAATTTAAATTCATTCATTAGTATATGCACTGGACAGCCTGTATATTCTCAGTTACCTGGAACTGATATGTGCTGTGCCTGTACCTTTATTCTATTTTTCCGCTATTTTAAATTTTCTCTTATTTTGAGATAGAACCTTTTGTTCCGCTAATTTAAGTGAACTACGCTATTACTTTGTGAAAGAGACACAATTATTTTGTGAAAGAGACACTATTATTGAAGAATTGAAGATCGACCCCGTCCGAGGGTACTCTCCAGAAGATTGGTCGAAGAATACTGTTTGGTGAGTCTGGTGCATTTAACTATATTTTCTTTCACTTTATTTTTACAACACCTATGATTTTTGATTAATACATCCCACTAAATTCTCTCCACTTAAAGAGTTACCGCAACACGGTGCAATCGAAACTGTTTCTTCGCAACGGATTTCCGGAAATCCGGGGAGGTCCCGTTTCATAATACACAATTGAATCGGTGAGTGGAAAAAGAGTATAACTCCAAAATTGCCCGTTTTTATCTGAGGTATTCAAATTTACTTCTGAACGTTGCCCTTTCCGATGAGTTAAATAACAATATAACTCACATACTGCTTATGCACTTTTGAGACTGTTTATTATTATGTTGAGCGGAAGAACTATACAACTCCTGGAGTTATATCGTTCTTCGACTCAATATCCTACGAAGTTTCTGTTCTTGCCACTAGAGTTCGACATGCATCGACGTATCTATACATTTTCAACCTCATTGGTCATTATTATGAATAAAGGTGTTTTCGTTGTCGTTTGTGTTTCTAATTATCGAGTACCTACATAATGTCCAGTAGTGAGTGTTCAGATAATAGTGCAGATCAAAACAGAGTTGAAAGTAAACTTAAAAGATGTCCTCAAACCTGTAAAAAGAATGCAAGAAAACAAGCTCGTTTTCATGGAGAACAGTTTGTCTCTAGAAGAGGAAAACTGGTAGAGAAGAAAGTTACCGGATCAGATTGCACGTAAGGTTTTTCGTTGTACAATTTTCAACAGTGGAATTACAAAAATTTTATTTTTCTGCAGTTGCAAAAAGAAGTACATGTCCGATATGAGTGAAGCCGAAAAACTATGTATTTTGACTAATTTTTATCTACGAGGTTCTAAAGACGAACAAGATACATTCTTGCTTGGGCAGATGGAATGTCATAAAATAGCACGAAGTCGTCCGATGGGCGAGAACAAGCAAAAAAATAGGACCACCACGTTTTCGTATTTTATATTGAAGGGCTCAGAGAGGCTTTCAGTTTGTAGAACAGCTTTTTTGGGTTTGCATTCAATATCAAATTCGCGTCTTCAACGCCTGAATCGATTATTGATTTCTGGCCATACTCCCAAAGATTTGCGTGGAAAGCATAACAATACCACATGTTGTGTCACTTGAAACAATTGCTAAAATAAAATGTCACATTGAGTCATTTCCCACAAAGGTTTCTCATTATATTTCCAAAGAAATTCACACCTTTCTGAATGTGAAGGCTATGCATGACCTTTTCACAATAAAATATATAGAAGAAGAAGATAAGGTTAAATACGAATTCTACTTGAAGTTTTTCAAAGAAAATTCCACTTTGAGATTCGGCAGGCAGCAGTTTGATGTTTGTGGCGAATGTGAACAACTCAGTATGAAGTTAAAAGATCGTTTTCTCAATGATAATGCTAAACGAGTTCCTGCAGCAGAAATGATGGTACACAAACGAAGAGAAAATAAGTTTTATAGCAAACTCAAGGAAATTAAAGGTTTGTGCCAAGAACGAAAAGATTTTGGTGCTATAGTTTTTGATTACATTCAGAACATGCCACTTCCGGTGATACCTGTTCAGGAAATGTTTTATTATCGTCAGTTATGGTTCTACGGGTTCGAGATCCATGACTTGAGAAGTGGAACTGGTCATTTCTACACATATCATGAAGGACAAGCTTTGAAAGGTCCGAACGAAGTTTGTAGCTTCATTTATGATTACATCCAGAAATTGCCACTTGAGATACAGAAACTTCATGTTTTTTCGGATGGTTGTCCAGGAAAGAATCGTAATCACACAGTTACAAGATTTTTTTTGTATCTTGCACAAAACAAGCGTTTTCGCAAAATCTGCCCGTGAACACTCCTTCCTACCGTGCGACAGAGACTTTGGAAACGTTAAACGAGTGATGAGACGACATGATCGAATTTATTTACCAGAAGAATATGAAGACATCATTTTGAGCAGTCGCAAACAAATACGCTTTAAAGTATCAGTGATCAAATATACAGACGTAACAGACTTCAAGAACTGGTGGTCTCAGTATTATAAAAAAAACCTGTAAATCGATTGTTATGAGAGATAATGAGACCTTCTCAGTTTAAACCTATAATCAGCTAATCTATGACAGTTCCACACCAGGCTATATTTCAGCTAGTCGATTTATCGGAGGTCTAGTTACAAACACTTTCAAACTTCTCAAGCCCCACGTTGTTTCGACTTTTCCAAATGAACCAGCCTATGAGAAACCACCACCAATAAATACGAATAAGATAAATGACATAAAAAAAGTTCTGAAATATACGGATGGCGAAATCTTGGAGTTTTACTATCATATTACGCCATGGGAGACAAGCAATTAAGATCTACAGGAATGATGACTTTTGTTAATAAAATATTATGCTGTAATACTATGTTGAAATTCAACAATAAACGCATTCTCAACGATATAAGTAGTATTTTTTCACGTTTCATAAAAATTGAGTGGAAAAACCATATAACTCCAAGTTCTTCTTTTTTTGCTATAGAAATTTTCACTATACACCAATTGGAACTTGCATAGTGAAATCTTGTAAAGGCGGTCATTACACACACTTGACTACTCATCAGGTAATCATCGTAATATCAATATATTCACGCAAAACATATTTTTGAGTAAACAAGTATTTTGGAATTGTACTGTTTTTCCACTCATCGACTCAATTCCGTTGCGAAGAAACAGTTGCGATTGCGCCATCTATTCATACACGACTGGGGAAGTCCCGTTTTGTAATTCCTTCCGTACCAGGTAGCGACTAGCGAGGGACATTTTCCAACATTCTGTAGTGCTAACACAGCGTTTTTAAGTGAGCTGAAATAGAATGGAAGCAAAAACGGGCAATGGTACGAAGAGAACGATTGCGGATTATTTTGGACACGGAACTAGTAAAGAACCGGAAAATAAAAGAATTAAGAGTAATGATAAAGGTAGCATCTTTTGGAAACATTTTATGAAATTGCAGACAGATAAATCTGATAACGAAAACGCGACGTGTAATATCTGTAAAAGGATAATCTCTTTGGGTGGAAGAGGAAGACATGCAAACACTTCAGATTTAAGATCACATTTGAAAAAGTATTACAATGATAAATTTCGCAATGTTACAGGAAAATATAAGTTGATTTTAATTAATTTATTCTTTAAATATTTTGAATTTTAATATAGTGCAGCTATTTGAATGTCCAAGATTTGGGAACTTCTAGGTGCAAAATCTGCAGAATACACTACAGAAAAATTGTTTTTAAATTAAAAGGTATGCCTAAATACCAAAACATGGTCTCCTGAAAAATATTAACTATTTTCAATCTAGAAGCAATAATTGCATTTAACCCTTTTGAAAAATTAAAACTTATAATTATCATTTGAAAGTTGTAAACCTGATATTACAGCAAGAGCATCATTTCTCAAATAGGATTTCAAGAGCTGAAATTTCTGAATGGGCGCCAAACTCTGATTCTCATGGACCAACGAATTAAATAATTGAAAGAACTCTGGCCATTCTGAACTGTCGCCAGCAAATGTGCGAATATTAATTTTTGGAAGCAAAAGAGGTGAATCTGAATTCGACTGGGGACTTTGCGAACTAGCTAATAATGTTGATGGTGGTTCTTGGCGTTTCAAAAACAAAAATAATGCTCTGATCTTAGTGATCATATCATCGAAGGCTAATTCCGCATTATTTGTATCGACACGATCTTCCGATTTAAGCGAAAAATTTAATTCCACTATTTCTTCTTGTATTTCCTGAAATCTCGATTCATATGCTAGAATCTTCTCCTGATACGCTTCCAGTTCATATAATTTCGAAACATCAAAATTTTTGACTCGAGTCCAAATCCCGGTCACATATGAAAAAATATTAGATCGTTTGTCAACTAATTTATTCAATGCTTCATTGCCAGTATCAGTTTTCGGCGGCATATTGGCAAAGAACAAAATGAAAACAGAGAAAAACTGGGAGCGAACGTGGAAAAAGGTTCTATATCAACAAATTATGAACTGAAGTGATACAGATGTTACAATATGTGGTCTTACCAGCTGTAGGCGGCGATGTTGCCAGGCGTCGATGAATATCTAATGAATTCGAAAACCTTCAAAAATAAGTCAAAAAGCCTGCAAAATACTGTAAATTTGTTCATTTTTTTTTGAATCAAGGGGTGAAATAACCGGCTCGATGGACCAATTAATGTGTTGGGGCCGATTCGAAATTGGTAAAATATGAATGAGTTCAAAATACCACAAGAATTGTTTTCAAATGGTATCCTGAACCTTATTTGAGATGGAAAATATTGTATTGAGTGGACTGTATAATTATGACAATATGTATTTCCCAACACAACACGAAGGAACAAGTGTACAGTCAATTAAAAAAATCACCTTACCTTTCTCCAGCAGTAGGTGGTCGCAAAGACCTTATCTTGATAACCACTCCACGAACAAATTGATTGAGCTCAACAACCGATCGGGATGGCAGGTCCTGTGTTGGGGGGCTGAAGAAAGACTTTTACACTTGTTCTTTGTGTCCTCTCCTCAATTACGCCAATGATATCACTCACAGTAAAAACTCACTAACTTTTAGTTTTGTATTATTTGTCCAAAAGAATTTTGGATGAAATAACGATCGCAAGATCAAATTTTATTGGAAACTGAATTTGTTTGAAAACTTTATTTGGAAACGGTAAACAATGAAAATGGATGCATATGCTAAGAAATCTGAATTAATTTCTTTCAATGACAACGAATGAATTCAATATGTAGAATGAATGTGCGTCGTCGCAAGGAAACCTACAGCTGGTAGAGTGGTAACATATTATTGTAAACAAACTTTACCGGGAAAAATAAAATGAAAATGAAACAATTTATTAGTGGGAAAATCGAAATATTTTAAAACAATTAAATGATCAGACGTTCACTTTGGCGTGAACAAAATCCGTCCACCTAAAATTAATATAATTTCATTTGACAATGAAATACAAAAAAAACAATGGAATTATTGAAATTCAAAATTGGATATTTAGCGGAATCAATTTGGATACTGCTCGGGTATAAGTGCCGGTCGCTGTTTTAACGGACGCAACTCGAGAAATACCGTCGGGCCCAGAGAATAATTCAGTTATTCGGCCAAGGGGCCACGATGCAGGATTTGAATCGACTCCCTTGTACTACATCGCCAACAATTGGGCAGTCTTTTTCTACCTGCCATTTGTTGCGTTGCATTATAGTATGCAAATATTTTTGTGACCATTTTTTCCAAAATTGTCTATAAAGTTTCTGTTGCTGTTGCCATCTATTTAAAGGTGCTTGATTATCGATATGCGAAAATTCAGGGGGAGACAATAAAGGGACACCGATTAAAAAATGACCAGGAGTTAAAAAATCGCCTGATTCTGAAGGATCACTCGATAGAGGGCATATTGGTCGACTGTTCAACACAGCCTCAATACGAGCAAATAGAGTTGCTAGTTCTTCAAAAGTAAACGCGACAGAACCGAGCTGTTTAGTAAGTAGACGTTTTGCCGATTTTACCCCGGCTTCCCAAATGCCACCAAAATGAGGCGAATAAGGGGGAATGAATTTCCATCTAATAGATTTATTTGATAGATTGTCACATATGTCCGCATTACTCTGCTTTAGAAATTGTGAAACTTCGGTATGGTATCGAAAAGCTCCGACGAAATTACGACCATTGTCCGACCAGATTTCTTCAGGAAGACCTCTTCGGGCAATGAATCGATTCAGAGTTGAAAGGAATGCCTCTACAGAAAGTGATGACACCAACTCTAGGTGAACAGCCTTGGTTGCTAGGCATACAAATAACGCCAAATAGGCCTTCAACATGGTTGGTTTTCTAGCGTTATTTGATCGGTATGAGAATGGACCAGCAAAGTCAACACCCACTCTACTGAAAGGGCGCGAAGCGTTCACTCTTACTGAAGGCAGAGGGGCCATTTGAGGTTGATAAGTGTTACCTCTGAACCTTGTGCAAGTAAGGCAATTTCTGACGCACTCCCTTACAAGGCCTCTTAGGGACAATATCCAATATTGTCGGCGATTCAAACTCATGGTGGTATTAGGACCAGAGTGCAAGGAAACTAAATGAAAATGAATGCAAATCAAACGAGACAACGCGGATCTTTTTGGTAAAAGAATCGGATGCTTTGTCTCGTGTGGCAATGCTGAAAAATGCAGTTTTCCGCCCACCCTAAGTAATCCAACCGTATCAACATAAGGAGTCAATGTTCTTAAGGATCTACTTATAGACCTTTTCTCCTTCAAATCACGAAAAAGATTCGCGAAATAATGTTGCTGGGTTAAAAATGTCAATGTGTAAAGGGACCCTTTCAACTCTTCTGGGTCAATGGGACCCACAAATTTTACATATGAATTCAAGTTCGCACGACAATTATGAATGAATCTTCGAATGTAGGCAAAAATTTTCTTAAGTTTGTTTAAATTCGCGAAGCTCTCTATTACATTTAATAAATCATTTATACTGGTTTTCAACTCTGGTACAATACACTTAGGAGAGTAACGAAAGGGCTCTGGCCAATCAGAATATGGTTTTTTCAGAAATTCTGGACCTTGTAACCAGAAGTTAAAACTTCTGTTTTCTGTGAATTGTTGGGGACTCAAACCCCTAGAAGGTAGATCGGCAGGATTCTGCTCTGTTTTTATGTGATGCCAGGAAGCATTGGGAACATGCTCTCCTATGGCCACAATGCGATTTGCAATGAAAGTTTTCAGGAGATGAGGTGATGAATTAATTCAAGAAAGGACTATTTCGGAATCTGAAAATAAATGGACTCCAGAAATTGAGATAGGGGTGTTGATTTTCAGAATATTCGCTACTAGCTTGGCTAGTAACAATGCAGCAGATAACTCTAACCTGGGAATAGACAAGGTTTTGAGAGGAGCTACCTTTGTTTTAGCAGCTAATAGATGGGAGGAAATGAAATGTCTTTGAATAACCGAAATATAAACAATGGCAGCATATGCCTTTTCGGGCGCATCGCAGAAACCTACCAATCTTATTTGACATTCTCGAGACGTGACCACATTGCGTGGAATGTTTAAATCGGAAATAAGTTCAATGTTGTCAACGATTTTATACCATTCGTTTCGAAGTGAAGTGGGAATATGCTCATCCCAACTCAATTTTTCGAGCCATAATTTTTGTATAAGTATTTTCATACAAATTACTATGGGAGCCAAAAATCCAATGGGATCGAAAATACGCGCGATGTAAGAAAGCACTGATCTTTTTGTTGGTTCTTCATTAAATGGAATGACACTAAAACTGAATGCATCGATGTTGGGAATCCAATTCAAACCCAAAATTTTAAGGCCCATTTGATCATCATCAAAATTTAATTTGGATTCAATATGATCCGAAGGTACTCCCTTCAAAACTTCGGGACAATTACTTGACCATTTTTTCAATGAGAAACCGCCCTTATGCAACAATTGCTGAAGTTCGTGACGTAACTGAACTGCGTGCTGAATGTTAAAAGAACCAGTTATGATATCATCTACGTAAATGTCGTCGAGAATTACTTTGGAAGCATTTGGAAAACTTTGGCCTTCATCATGAACCAACCGATTTAAAACTCGAATGGCCAAATATGCAGAAGGTTTTAGCCCGTATGTCACGGTATTGAGTTCGAATTCGGCTATTGGTTGATCAGGAGACGGACGCCAATAGATATGTTGATATTTTCTATCTGAAGGATTCAGAACTATTTGCCGGTACATCTTTTCGATATCAGCACAAATGGCGATCGGATACAGCCTGAAATTGATTAGGATGTTTTTAATATCCTTTTGAAGTTTAGGACCGCTGAGAAGACGATCGTTCAAAGACTTGCCGGACAAATCAGGATCAGAGGCGTTAAAAACAACTCTGAGTTTCGTTGTTGAACTTGATTCTTTTCGAACTACATGATGAGGTATTACGTATTTGTTCGATATTTTAGAAACGGACATGTGGTTCAAGGACAAATATTCCAACATGAAACTTTGGTAAGCCTCAAATGAGTCTGGTTTTTTTAAAAGGCGCTTCTCAAGTGATAAGAAAGATCTGAATGACCTATTTGAATTATAATTCAACTCCGAAAATTCATCGTCAGGTTTGAACGGGAGGCAGACAACATACCGACCGCTTTTTTCGCGGGAATGGGTTTCTTGAAAATGTTTTTCCACGTACTCATCGGTGGGATTCAATACTCTGGCCTCAGGAACTTCTTCCAATGACCAAAATGCCTGAAGTGCATCACCAAGAATGGATTCAGTGAGCAGAAGTGAAGTTGGTGTGAAATCTATTTTATTTTCTTGCACGGGACCGATAATAATCCATCCGAAAAATGTATTGACCGCGGTTGGGAAACCAACAGATGATAAACGACCATCCCTATCGAACACCATCGAATATGTGTCAGCTCCCAACAACATATCCACAGGGTGCGACATATGAAAATTGTTGTCCGCTAAATCCAAATTATCGAAATGTTTCATGATTTCTGGAGACAAGGGTACAGAAGGTAGATTATTGGTTAATTGAGGTAATACAATGGCTTGCAACTCTAGAATATTCGAATTTGAGATTGGGCACAACTTGCAGGTGACCATGCCTAATGCCCTTGCTTTGGATTTGCCAATACCGGAAACATGGATGTCTGTGGGATTGATTTCCAAACCTAATTTATGGACTAAATGTTCCGTGATCGCTGAAATTTGGGAACCGGGATCAAGAACTGCTCTGATAGAAATTATCGAGCCATCCGCGGCTTGAATTCTAGCTTGAACAGTACCAAGCAATACCTGATTAAGGGAGGATACCTTTTTATTCAAATGACATGAGTTGACCGCATTTTCACCTGCGTTTTGGGATCCGCGATCAAAACCTTCTCGGCTGGCTAAAGGATCGAACGAAACACGAGTATTTTCATGGGAGTTGGAACGGACGTTGCCAGAACTAGACGCATTATCAGGGTGTAAGCTGGTGTGGTGGCGATTGGAACTGCAGAATTTGCATGCATTTTTTGAAGCGCAATCTTTTATATTATGAAGGCCTAAGCAATTGAAACAGCGTTTTGAGCTCTTCAAAAAATTGAATTTAGATTCTCGAGACATACTCGTGTATTGTGAACAGGCGAATAGTGGATGCGCTTCATTGCATTTCGGACAACGAAATTTTCGAGTGTTTGGAATTCCATGAGATCGATCGGAATATGATGTTGGGATTGAGAAGTGGAAGCAGAATTAGCAATGAACATATTATGTGTTTTGGTTCTGACTGAATTGACCTGACGAGATGTAGATGGTTTGGAAATAGTCTTGGAGGAATTTTGCTCACAGAACTCATGTGCTTGAAGTTGCTGTGTGACAAAATCAATTAAACTTTTGTACTCTGGAATTTCAGAGGTACCAAGTTGATTTTCGAATGCTCTTCTGGTGTGAGGATCAATGTTTCGCAACGCCAAAGAAAATAGTAGAAAATCCGTCAAGTCCTTTATATTTAAAGTTTTAATGGCATTGACAGCTGTTTGATGGCAATTCAGAAACTCCTCAAGATTTGCAACCGAGCTATTAGAAAAGGATTTGAAATTCAAAATTTCATTCAAGTACATGGTTGCTAGGAGCCTGGGATTTTGAAATCTATTTTTCAAGGTGTCATAGGCTAACTTATAATTATCATTTGAAAGTTGTAAACCTGATATTACAGCAAGAGCATCATTTCTCAAATAGGATTTCAAGAGCTGAAATTTCTGAATGGGCGCCAAACTCTGATTCTCATGGACCAACGAATTAAATAATTGAAAGAACTCTGGCCATTCTGAACTGTCGCCAGCAAATGTGCGAATATTAATTTTTGGAAGCAAAAGAGGTGAATCTGAATTCGACTGGGGACTTTGCGAACTAGCTAATAATGTTGATGGTGGTTCTTGGCGTTTCAAAAACAAAAATAATGCTCTGATCTTAGTGATCATATCATCGAAGGCTAATTCCGCATTATTTGTATCGACACGATCTTCCGATTTAAGCGAAAAATTTAATTCCACTATTTCTTCTTGTATTTCCTGAAATCTCGATTCATATGCTAGAATCTTCTCCTGATACGCTTCCAGTTCATATAATTTCGAAACATCAAAATTTTTGACTCGAGTCCAAATCCCGGTCACATATGAAAAAATATTAGATCGTTTGTCAACTAATTTATTCAATGCTTCATTACCAGTATCAGTTTTCGGCGGCATATTGGCAAAGAACAAAATGAAAACAGAGAAAAACTGGGAGCGAACGTGGAAAAAGGTTCTATATCAACAAATTATGAACTGAAGTGATACAGATGTTACAATATGTGGTCTTACCAGCTGTAGGCGGCGATGTTGCCAGGCGTCGATGAATATCTAATGAATTCGAAAACCTTCAAAAATAAGTCAAAAAGCCTGCAAAATACTGTAAATTTGTTCATTTCTTTTTGAATCAAGGGGTGAAATAACCGGCTCGATGGACCAATTAATGTGTTGGGGCCGATTCGAAATTGGTAAAATATGAATGAGTTCAAAATACCACAAGAAATTGTTTTCAAATGGTATCCTGAACCTTATTTGAGATGGAAAATATTGTATTGAGTGGACTGTATAATTATGACAATATGTATTTCCCAACACAACACGAAGGAACAAGTGTACAGTCAATTAAAAAAATCACCTTACCTTTCTCCAGCAGTAGGTGGTCGCAAAGACCTTATCTTGATAACCACTCCACGAACAAATTGATTGAGCTCAACAACCGATCGGGATGGCAGGTCCTGTGTTGGGGGGCTGAAGAAAGACTTTTACACTTGTTCTTTGTGTCCTCTCCTCAATTACGCCAATAATATCACTCACAGTGAAAACTCACTAACTTTTAGTTTTGTATTATTTGTCCAAAAGAATTTTGGATGAAATAACGATCGCAAGATCAAATTTTATTGGAAACTGAATTTGTTTGAAAACTTTATTTGGAAACGGTAAACAATGAAAATGGATGCATATGCTAAGAAATCTGAATTAATTTATTTCAATGACAACGAATGAATTCAATATGTAGAATGAATGTGCGTCGTCACAAGGAAACCTACAGCTGGTAGAGTGGTAACATATTATTGTAAACAAACTTTACCGGGAAAAATAAAATGAAAATGAAACAATTTATTAGTGGGAAAATCGAAATATTTTAAAACAATTAAATGATCAGACGTTCACTTTGGCGTGAACAGCAGGTAAAAATGAATTTCAGGACCCTGTGGTTGTTTCACTTACTCTGTATTGTTCAACTCGAAATAATTCACCTGAATGATTATCAAACATGTATCAACTTCAGGGAATACCTGTATTATTTTAGTTGCACCATTATTTAAAAAATTCATACTCTACACACTCAAGTATCCTCAAATAGAGTGTGTCCACAAATTGAGTTATTTTCAGTTGAGAGTTGAGACAAACTCTTTTGTTCTCTATTTCCAGATGTTGAGAGGGCCAAAGATTCCCCACAGAATTTGACGGCACCAAACACCAATTCTGCCCAACCTGATATTTTGGAATATGTTTAATTCAAAAATGCATGGCACATTAATAGCAATAAAGCAAAGGAGTATCACAAACGAATTGGAGAAATGATTGCAGTTGATAACCAGCCATTTTCAATTGTTTCTGATATTGGTTTCAAACACCTCATTGCAAAAGCTGTTCCTAAATATAAAATGACTTCAGAAAACTACTTTAAAGAAACTGTTTTGCCTTATATTTACGAACAATGTAAAGGGACTCTGCAAAAGAATATTGAAGCAAGATCTGGAAATATACTGACGGACAAAATTAGCGCACCACCTAAAATTTCGTTAAATTTTAACAATTGATATATTCCCAATCTTAAGTCGGATTTCAACGTTTTTTTCTTTCAATAGTAGCTCTGTTATTGTTGAATTTCCTCCATTAAACAGAAGTCCAAAAAATGAAATCTTCTTGTTGTACAGGGCGTTTAACCTTCCGTTAGTCGCGCGCACCCCACAGGTGCATGATATTTTTGTTTTTGACGCCATCCTTACATACGGCGGTTTGGCGACCTCTCCTCCCGTATAGCCTCCTACTTTGGGTTGTTCTAGTAGTCAGTACTTGCGTCGGCACAGTTGTGATAACCGCGTATGCAGTGCGTATCGAATCACCCCATAGGATCAACGCGACTAGTGATGTAAGTTTTGCTTTTTTGATATTTTCGAATAATTTATTTACTATTTTATCAATTATATCAGTAAACATCCATAAATAAGTTCATTTCAATCCACTCTAAAATGATAAGATCAAAACGGAAATTCACCTGCTAGGTCCAGCGCGATATACGCGTTTCAATTTTTCTCTGTTATTTCAGGATGGCTTCAAAAAAAAAATAACTACAATTTGGACAATGAGCATGACGTAGATAGACTTCTGTCATTGTTTGATGAGGTGCTCGACCAAGATGAAAAGTTTGACGATGTGTCTGATACTAGCCAAGATGACGTGCAAGAGCGTGTAGAAAATTCTACTTCTGAGCAAAGCTGCGATGAGTCTTCGGAAGATGAAATAAATGATGATTCGGAGTCATATTTCACAGCTAAGCAGATAAGGAATAAAAAAGTCGTGGACTCATTTCGGTGGAATAAGAATCCTGTAACAAATAGAAAAAGATGCAGTAGGCAAAATTTATTAGTTCACCTTCCAGGTGTCGTTGGAGATGCAAAAAGAGCAAAATCCGTTCTGGACGCATGGCATCTCCTCTTTGATCAATCAATGGTCAACTCGATTGTGACATGGACCAATCAATATATTGACCAAGTGAGACCTGCTTTCGAACGTCTCAGAGATGCTCGCCCAACGCACCTCTCCGAAATGAAAGCTTTTATAGGCTTACTATACCTAGCTGGTTATCACGCATCAAGACTAAACATAGATGATCTCTGGAGTACTGATGGAGATGGTGTCGAGTCATTCAGGCTCACGATGTCGTTGAGACGTTTCAGATTTTTAATGAGATGTGTTCGTTTTGATGACAAGGAAACACGCACTGAAAGAAGACTGGTTGATAGATTGGCACCAATAAGAGAAATATTCACTAGTTTTGTAGATAATTGCAAAAAAAGTTATTCTCCAGGGGAGAATGTGACACTGGACGAAAAATTAGAAGCCTTCCGTGGGGGTGTAGTTTTCGGCAGTATATCCCATCGAAACCTGCGAAGTACGGAATCAAAATATTCTCTCTTGTTGATTCCAAAATGTACTACACTACCAATATGGAAATTTATGCTGGCAAACAACCGGAAGGACCGTATTGTATCAGTAATCAATGTGCAGATGTTGTTCGGAGAATGGTGACTCCAATAGTCAATACTGGTCGCAATCTTACCATTGACAATTGGTTCAACGATGTTCCCCTTCTGAGTGAAATGGCCGAAAAAAGGATTTCAGTCGTTGGCACCCTGAAGAAAAATAAATGGCAGATTCCACCAGAGTTTAGAAATATCACAAAACGGGACGAAAATTCAAGTCTTTTTGGTTTCAGGAAAGAAGGTACAATAGTTTCGTATGTTCCTCGCAAAAATAAAAATGCAATCCTTATATTCAGCTTGCACTTCGACGATGCAATAGATGAGGAGACTGGATTAGCCAAAAAACCTGAAATAATTACATTTCACAATAGGAATAAAGGAGGGGTAGATACGGTTGATAAGTTGTGTGCAAGCTATAACGTGGCTAGAAATGTTCGTCGTTGGCCAATGGTTATTTTTTTCTGCACTCAACGTGGCAGGCATAAATGCGCAAATAATATACACAGGGAACGGCTATTCAGTGACCAGCAGAAGGGCATTTCTACGAGAATTAGCCAAAAGTTTGATTATGGAAGAAATGGTTCGGCGGAATAACGAAGAGAAGAATCTAACCATGGCCCTACGCTTCAGGTTGGCAGAGGTGACGAAGCAGCCCCTACAACGCATCGAACCAATACCTCCGCAAGACAAAGAAAACAAAAAACGTAAATTGTGTAGCCCCTGTCACATCAAAAAAGAACGCAAAAACACAAAATATTCCTGTGCCAAGTGCGGAAAATACTTGTGTTTGGACACGTGATTTCAATTTGTGCTGAATGTCACATTCTTCAAGACAATAATCTAGACTGCCAAACTAATCAGGATAGTTCCTGAAAAGTTATTTCAATGTTTTTTTGATAAAATTATAAAATATAATCTCATTCTGTGCGAGAAAGATGAATGAAACTAACATTTTCATATTGTGAGTCGAATATTATTTTTTCATGAAATACTTGTACAATAAATTTTGGTTTATGAAAAATTTGTACTATTTTCTATATCCTACATGAGTTTTCAATGCGGCAGGATGATTGCGAATTTTGTAAGTAAGGAGAATCTTATTAGAACCTATGAGGTGCAGCGCGCTGTGGGCAATGCCAGGTTGCTGAGGCATATAAAAACTATAAAGCGTAGTAGCCTAGTATCTCTTGGTTATTTTGTTTTTTTAAAAACCAATTTATCTTGAAGTCGTCCAGAGATATTCAACTTTTTATCAACTCTTGTATTTTATGCTGTAATATATTAGATATAAGTTTGGATAAGTACCCATTATGCGTATGCGCTAAGGATGCTTTTTGAATTTTACGCATTCATTATAGTCAGTATGAAATAAAACCTTATGTTGAATTTATTTTTGATTTATTGTTTGATTTATTGGCAAATTCCAATATTGATATCAACCAAATATATTACAGTGGCGACGAGGATTGTTTTTTTTCTGTTTCATTCCGGACAATTTCAAATTAAATTCGAACGGAAGTGAAACATAAGTGGAACCCAATATTTTCAGTGTCTCGATTTATATAATTTGTTTTTACTGGAAAAGACAAAATGGCTGTGCAACCGACACAAAGTGAAAATGTGGAACGTTTACGTGAATTCGATCCTGTAAATTCAGATTGGACTATTCATAAAAGGCGACTTGAAAACTTTTTTATTGCAAATTCAATTGAAAGTGATGAGAGGAAACGTGCCATATTGTTAAATTTGTTATCGGAAGATGCTTATCAATTAATATTCGATCTGTGTCTACCAATGGAACCAGAACGTAAGGGGCCCCGCAGACTGCAGACTTTTAATCGGCCGATAGTTTAGTCAGGTTGGGCTGAAAATGCGCATACCGACTACCGAGCCAACTTAACAAGTTTGCTCGGTGTGCGCACTTTCAGCCCAACCTAACTATACTATCGGCCGATAAAAAGTCTGCAGTCTGCGGTGTCTCTAAATCATACGAAGAATTAGTACAAGTGCTGAATACATATTTTAAGCCAGTACGAACAGTTTTTGCATCGCGTTTAAAATTTTATAGTGCCCGAAAATCCGAGAGTGAATCTGCTAAGGAATGGGGGGCACGAATTCGAAATATGGCGGCCAGTTGTGAATTCGAGACTGCTCAACTACAAGGTGCGGCACGGAGGGCGGACGTTTTTCAGATGGCATAACTTTCCCCCACTGAGGACGAGAGAAGTGGGGGGAAGGTGCCGTTAGACTCGTGTGTTCCTAGCATAGATAAAAACTCTCTAGATGCCCAACTAGCCGATATTTTTGGTTTCATATATTTAGTTCGAGCGACCGTCCGCTAGAGTATAAATTTTAGGTTTTCTGTCATTTGAAATGTCTTCTTGGTTAATTTTTATAAACATGGCCGTAGAAAGATAAACATGAAAGTTTTGAACTGGTTTTTTGTGAATGTCTGCGCCGAAAAGTTGATAAATTGAACAAAATTCTCGAAATCATTCTTTAGAGTTCGTTTCTTGAACGAATAAGTTGTCTACAATTCCAGCCTCAGAGTAAGAAATAAACATTTAATATTTTCAACATGGGCATCACTAAATGTGCAGTTAACGGTGTAAAGTGAACGCCCTTCCAGGCATCGTTTCCCTTATTTCAAGAAGGACTTCTCTAGATCCAGAAGTGGTTAGATATTTTACAAGATGAAAATCTAAATGCAATGACTCCAGAAGATGTTTGTGGCAAAAATCGTCTCATATTCATTTTGAGGAAAAATATGTATTATCAGGAACAAAGATATTGCATATAGATGCACTACCAACCCTTTTTATCCATAATGGATCTGCCTCAGGTTAGTAATTGTGTTAATATTAGTAAATATGCTGTAATTGCTACCTAAAATCATGTAGTATCTCCATTATTTCGAACGTGAATTTAGTATTATATATTTTACGTTTGCCATTCTTAACCGGAACTCAATACTGCAGATTTTTAATTAATTATGTGGACTATCTTCTTTATAATTATTGCAGGTACTGGAAATTTGCTGCTTTCGCCAGACAGAGATATTGAAATACCATCTTCATATATTTGATTATTATGATTATTCTTTCACTTCAGCTGAAGAAACACCAGCAGGAACATCCTCCAAAGCCAGAGCTTTAGAAAGTAATGTTGAAATTTCCCTTGAACTATGTGAGTACTGAAATAATTAATGTTTATTTTTTTTCTGATGCAAATTTCATCGCAACATTGATTTAGTTCATAATAATAATAGGTTAATGTAAAGAAGTCTTTTTTGTGAGTAATACATAATATATTATCAGTTCATTGATGTTTACGTATACGTCAATATAACAGTTATATTGATAAATAAATAAATAGCCCTAATAATTGTATCGAATAATTCGTATTGTAATACAGGGTGTTTGGTAGCTGGGTGCAAACTTTTAAGGGGGTGATACACTAGCCCATGTAGAACATATTCATACAAACATTTTTATTTTCTAGCGCGTTTTTGATTTTAAGGAACTTTTACGATTTTTAGTACAAAAACCCAAAATTGGTCAATTAAATGCTAATAACTTCTAATCTTAACAGAAATGTCCGGTTTTTTCATTTATTTTAGTAGTCTTATGTGTCCCCAATCGTACTAAAGTTGTTTGAAGCACCATTGTATCAAAAAAAGTTATGTACAGAGCATTTAAACTTTACAAAAAAAGAAAGAAAATAAAAAATCTGACCTTTGATGCCAATTAAAAAAATAAATAAAATACATACAGGTGTTCAGACACTTTTAAAAACATTCGTAGTTATTGCTCTTTCGTTTGAGGTATCATTTATCTAGCTAAGTCCTAAACTTTTTTAATTAGGGTACCTGAACCAGTTAAAGGTCGTAAATATGGATTTTTTGGAATTAAAGAAAAAAAATGTTTTGTACTGTGAAAATTTATTGTTGGTGTTCAAATGTCCTCCACCATTGCGTATACACTTTCTACAACGATTTCGTACTTCAGTTTGGTTACTTTCATTTGCATTTCCTGTTTCATAATTTCAAACGCTGCCTCTATTCGCTGAAGTAATTCTTCTCTCGTGGTGATTTCTGTTTTGTATACGAGTTCTTTCGCCCGACCCCACACAAAAAAATCCAACGGAGTCAGGTCGGGCGATCTGGCAGGCCAGGAGATGGGTCCGTCTCTCCCGATCCAGTTGCCAGGAAAACAGCGGTTCAGGTGTTCGCGGACGCTTACAGCCCAATGTGCCTGACATTTGAATGGACAAAATTACCTCGAATTCATGATAAACGACTTGCCAATGTTACTCTATGATGCGACGAAGTGCCAATATTGGACATGGACAGGCCGATCACATTTCAGCAAGATGGATGCCCAGCACATTGGGCTGTAAGCGTCCGCGAACACCTGAACCGCTGTTTTCCTGGCAACTGGATCGGGAGAGACGGACCCATCCCCTGGCCTGCCAGATCGCCCGACCTGACTCCGTTGGATTTTTTTGTATGGGGTCGGGCGAAAGAACTCGTATACAACACAAAAGAAATCACCACGAGAGAAGAATTACTTCAGCGAATAGAGGCAGCGTTTGAAATTATGAAACAGGAAATGCAAATGAAAGTAACCAAAACTGAAGTACGAAATCGTTGTAGAAAGGGTATACGCAATGGTGGAGGACATTTTGAACACCACAATAAATTTTTACAGTACAAAACATTTTTTTCTTTAATTCCAAAAAATCCATATTTACGACCTTTAACTGGTTCAGGTACCCTAATTAAAAAAGTTTAGGACTTAGCTAGATAAATGATACCTCAAACGAAAGAGCAATAACTACGCATGTTTTTAAAGTGTCTGAACACCTGTATGTATTTTATTTATTTTTTTAATTGGCATCAAAGGTCAGATTTGTTATTTTCTTTCTTTTTTTGTAAAGTTTAAATGCTCTGTACATAACTTTTTTGGATACAATGGTGCTTCAAACAACTTTAGTACGCTTGGGGACACATAAGACTACTAAAATAAATGAAAAAAACCGGACATTTCTGTTAAGATTAGAAGTTATTAGCATTTAATTGACCAATTTTGGGTTTTTGTACTAAAAATCGTAAAAGTTCCCTTAAAAATCAAAAACGCGCTAGAAAATAAAAATGTTTGTATGAATATGTTCTACATGGGCTAGTGTATCACCCCCTTAAAGGTTTGCATCCAGCTACCAAACACCCTGTATATCATCCGATTATGTAATTCATATTCATAGACATGAAATTATTTAATATTTTATTCTTTAACTATAGCTGAAGAAACACCAGCAGGAACATTCTCCAATGCCAGAACTTCAGCTAAAGAAACACCAGCAGGAACATCCTCCAATGCCAGAACTTCAGCTGAAGAAACACCAGCAGGCTGAAGTATCCCAGTGATGGATTGGCCTCATATTTCAGCAATATCGTGAAAATTATTCAGTGAATTTGTTCCCGAAAGAAAAGAATCGTAAGAGGGGCAAAAATTCTCTGATTTACAAATTTTTCCTTATTCCTCATGTGAATAGACAGTTTTTGCATTTTTTTTTCATTGTTGATTTGCCAACACCAGTATTGCTCCGCTTTTTCACAGTTGATAATTCTATTACCATTACTGACTCAAATATCGTTGAAAAATGCACTCTTGTTGACTATTGCCTGTTTTAATACTTTCATAAGATCTTATGAATGTATCAAGTAATATATTGAAGAATACCTTTGCTATTAAAATTAGATTTTAATTTGGTCTGTACGTATTTTTTTCTATTACCATTACTGCCTCAAAAATCGTTGAAAAATGCACTCTTGTTGACTATAGCCTGTTCTAATATTTTGATCAAATCTGATGAATATATCAAGTTTATCTGTATTTATATTTACAAATACCTTCAGTTGTAAATTTCAATTTATCTTTTTCAAGTCTTTCATAGATATTACTGTACACATTTCTCTTGTTATGTAATTTTTTCCTTTTCAATTTGTATTGTATATTATTTATGTATTTTTCCTACTCTAATTATTCTCATAATATATTATATTTCGTTGAAAAATTTTTCATATTTCTGCCTCTAAATAAATTCAAGATGAACTAAAATATCTCTTAGCTAATAAAATTGTTCCTGAGTTAAGTCGAAAAAAATGTTTATTGTCATGTCCATTGGCTTATTATCATTCAGCTTAAAATTCAAGTGAATGATAATAAGCAAATTGGATTTGACAATAAACAATTTTTTAATCGACTAATCCAGGATGAAAGCGTTACGATATTATTTGAATCCCGCCATATCCCCTCCATATCACCAGTAGTTCAAGCGACCGTCCGCTTGGTGTCTCTGATGATCGTGAAACCACCTCTTAGTACGTGCGTTGGGCATCTAGAGTTTATTTATCTATGGTTCCTAGCATTTATTACTGATCGATCAAAATGAGAACCTCATTTTGTTCATGAGTGACGAAGCCCACTTTCACCTCAACGGCATGGTTAACCGGCAGAATTGCCGTTATTGGGCTAATGAAAATCCGCAACACTTACACGAAAGACCGCTGCACAGCCCAAAAGTTACGGTTTGGTGCGCTGTATCGCAAACTCGCATCATTGGCCCTTACTTCTTCGAAGACGTTAATGGTCGTGCTGTTACCGTGAACTCAGAGCGGTACGTCGAAATGATCAACAACTTCTTTATCCCCGAATTACGACGGCAACGTGTTCCAATCCGACGTGTGTGGTTCCAACAGGATGGGGCGACCGCCCACACAGCCAGAGCATCAATGGACGTTATTCGCCCTCTCTTCCCTGGTCGCCTTATTTCCAGGTTTGGCGATGTTCATTGGCCTCCCCGGTCCCCAAATTTATCCATATGCGATTTTTTCTTATGGGGACACCTCAAGGCTAGAGTATACGAGACCAAGCCCCGAACTCTGGACGAATTGAAAAGGGCTATTCGCGTGGAAGTTGCCCAAGTTGAGAGAGCGATGTTGGAGAGAGTCTACGCGAACTTCCAAGAGCGCCTCCAGCACTGCATCACCGATTTCGGCCACCACATGCCTGATGTGATTTTCCACACTTGACTGTCTCAAATGCTATTTCCTTGAGAATCTGATTCCGTCAATAAATGTGTTTTTGAGTAAAAATTAACGCTTTTATTATCCATCCATCCTCCGTGCCGCACCCTGTAGAATGTTTACTGCGAGATATGTTCATTATTGCATACGAGTCAGGTCCAGTGCAGGAAAGATTGATGGAGGAGAAGAAGATGGTAACATTTGTTGAGGTTATTGAAATTGCTACAGCAAAATCCGCAACCCGGCCATTTTCATTTTCTACCAATCATCACGTGAAAAAGGAGCCCGAAGTATTCTACGCAGGAGCGAGAGCCAGGTCGAGCAGGACGCATATTCCATCGAGTTCGAGTACGTCAGCAGGTGTCAATAAATTCAATCACCGCAAAAAGACAGATGACAAAAATAAACAAATAACTTCTAGTTTTACCCAGCAGCCATCAACTATGGATAAATTTCCACGGTATGATGTATGCGGAAGAAGAAACCATAGTTCATACCAGTGTTCTTTCCGAGAATGTTTTTGTCATATTTGCAACACAAAAGGACATTTAGCTATTGTTTGTTCTAAAGGAGGTAACAGGAAAGTAAATAAGAACAAAGGTTCACATAAAAATTCACAAAATTATTTGGAAGTAGGTGATTATTCTATTTTCAATGAACCATAATATAGATCCAGTTTTCATTTATTTAAAAATTGAAAAAATTGATTACAGATTCATTTTGGATACGGGGTCTAGTTTTAGTGTTATACCTGAAACATTTTATCTACAGAATTTTCCAGACAAGGTCATTTATAAGTCAAACAAATTTTTTAGTTTATATAATGGCGAAAAAATATTCCCGATAGGAAAAATAAATTGTGAAATTGAATTTAATGATAAAATAGAAATATTGAATTTTTACATAATACAAAGCGCTGCAGGCCCGCCTTTGCTGGGTCGCGATTTTTTCAATCTTTTCGATCTTAATATTTCGAAATTGAACTTTATTGAAACTTTCGACAATATTGGCGGATTGATACAAAAATTTTCCAATGTTTTTGCACCAGGCTTAGGAAAATTCAATAAAGGTGTAATCTCAATTAAATTGAAAAATGATAAAATAGAACCTAAATTTCTTAGAGCTCGACCATTGCCATTTGCAATGAGAGAATTAGTTGAACGTGAATTAAATAGATTAGAAAATTTAGGGATTATTGAATCAGTTGACTATAGCCCATGGGGTACACCAATTGTTCCAGTATTAAAAAAAGATGGTTCGATACGAATTTGTGGGGATTTCAAAGTAACGGTTAATCCCTGCATTGAAATTGATCAATTTCCGTTACCAAGAATTAATGAATTATTTGTCAGATTACAGGGTGGTGTTGAATTTACAAAATTGGACCTTTCAAATGCTTACCAACAGATATGCCTTGATGAGGAATCTAAAGAATTGGTAACTATCACAACCGTTAAAGGATTATACAGATATAACAGAGCTCCTTTTGGTATCGCCAGCATTCCGGCTAAATTTCAAAAGCTCATGGAAGCCATGTTATCAGGTATTGATGGTGTAATTGTTTTTCTTGATGATGTTTTAATAACAGGAAAGGATCGTAAAGAGCATGTAGAGAGACTTTGTGAAGTATTAAAAATTTTGGAAGAAGCGGGTTTGAAAGTAAGTCGAGAAAAATGTCATTTTTTATGAAAGAAATAGCTTATTTAGGTTTCATAATAAACCAAGATGGATTACATACCGATCCAAATAAAATTTCAGCGATAGAAAACGCACCACCACCCGAGAACATTACGCAGTTGAAATCATTTTTAGGGTTGGTAAATTATTATGGTCAGTTTGTACCGAATATATCCGCGATTTTACATCCATTACATAATTTATTGAAGTCCAAGGTTGAGTGGAAATGGTGTAAAAGATGTGACTCGTCATTTAATCGAGTAAAAAAATTGTTGATAACTGCTCCTGTGTTAACTCACTTCAATCCAGATTTACCTATCAAATTAATTACGGATGCCAGTCAGTATGGGGTTGGCGCTGTTATAACGCACATTATGGCAAACGGCGATGAAAAACCTATCGCTTTTGCTTCACGAACCTTGTTAGAAAGGGAAAAGAAAATGAGTCAGATCGAGAAAGAGGGTCTTTCAATTATTTTTGCCTTGTGTAAATTCAATCAGTACTTATGGAGGCGTAAATTCATCCTTGTAACGGATCATAAGGCTCTAACAATTTTTCATCCCTATAAAGCAATTCCCCAGTTTTCGGCTAATCGGCTCAGGCGATGGGCCGTTATTTTGTCCAATTATCAATATAAAATAGATTTTTTATCGCTTAGACCAATGAAAGCGAATGAATTTATAGAAGATGTCGATTTGAATTTACAAATGTATTTCACTAAAAATGAGCATTTCCCAATTGATTTTAACACGGTTAAATCAGCCACAAAAAAAGATGTCATTTTAACTAAACTCAAAGAATTTTTGATTACAGGGTGGCCACAGAAAATATTTTCGGAAGAAATGCTCCCTTATATAAGAGTAAAAAACGAACTCACCATTGATTCAGATTGTTTGCTGTGGAACAACCGACTAACTATACCGAACTCATTAAGAAAGCTAATTTTGACCGATTTACATTCTTCACATTTGGGAATGGTAAAAATGAAAAGTTTAGCCCGGTCTTACTTTTGGTGGCCTGGACTAGACAAAGACATAGAGAACGTTTGTCGCACTTGCGAAAACTGTTTAATTTTTAAAAAGACGCCAAATAAAGCGGTACTAGAATGCTGACCATTACCATCGAATGTTTGGGAACGATTACATGTAGATTTTATGGGACCATTTTTGAATAGACAGTTTTTCATAATCATTGACGCTTATTCTAAGTGGTTAGAAGTTTTTCAAATGAAATCTATAACATCAGAAAATACCAGCGAAATATTACGTTCCTTATTCGCCAGGTTTGGAATTCCCAAACAAATAGTATCAGATAACCACTTTTTGCTCCAGAGAATTTGAATTATTCCTTGAAAAGAATAATATCAAGCATACGACATCTTCACCGTATCAACCCTCATAATAAGGAATAAATAGTGAAAAAACGAGACAGAGACTCCAAAATAAGTGTTTTTCGGACATTTTAGTGCAAAACACACGAAATCGATGTGAAAAACGATAAATATATAATTTTATTAGTGAGATAGAGACTCCATAATAGCGTTAAATCAAAAACAATTGTGAACAAAGTGGGAAAAATTGAGAAAAGGGCACATAGTGCTCCAAAAGTGCAAACCGCTCTTAAGCGGGATACAAATAAAGAAATAGTTATTAAAAAACTTATCGAAATGGCATCGCGTGACGCAAAGTGCGGTATTAAAGACAATAAAGACAAAGACAATGAAAGTGAAATGAGCTGCAATGACATGGACATTGAGAAATCAGAAAGTGAGTTAGACAATGAGTTCCAAGTGCCGAGACGAACCAAAAAGAAAAAGAGAGTATAAGACTGTACAGATCCAACAATGAGCCACCCAGGAGGCAGCAAACAACAAAAAATAGAGCAAACGCCACCTTTTAAAGTTATTATAAGGAATACATTCGATGGATTGGACTGCCCGAATGAAGAATCAGCCACTGGTATGGCAAACATTAAAAAACCAAAAAGACCTCCACCAATAGTGATCAAAGGCATATTCGCAAAACATAATAACATAGCGAACACTATCAAAAACAAAATCAGCGGAAACTTTGACATTAAATACAATTGGAATAGTTCGAATATATTCTGTGAAAATGTAGAGGACTACAAAAAACTGATGGACCACTTCGACGATTGTGGACAAGAATTCCACACATTTACCCTGAAGGAAGAAAAGACCCACGCTTTCGTACTTAGAGGACTAGAGCATGGACCAGAAGAGAACCAAATACATGAAGAATTGAAAGAAAAAATCCCAGTGAAAAATGTTTATAAAATGAAGGGAACTATATCCCCAGCGTACCTTGTGGTGACTGATAACACAGTCACCCTTAAACAGATAGTACAAAAAATACGTACAATAAATTATACAATTGTGAGGTGGTACAGGTACCAATCCAACAGGGAGATGACACAATGTCATAGATGTCAGGCATGGGGACATGCCACCTCAAACTGTCATCGTCAACCCCAATGCCTAAAATGCGCAGAGAAACATTACACCACTGAGTAGAGAAGAAAGAGATCAACAAAATGGCAAACCAGAGGCAACAGCCAGTCACCAAGCAGAGATTCCAAGAAGCCCCACCACCTAAAACAAACATCTGGGAGGCCAGAGCTGAAGCCAGGGCAGCAGAAAATAGGAAAAAACCTGAAACTGAGCCAAGAGCACAAGAAACAAACCAAGCTAAGTCCACTTTTAATGATATTCAAAAACAATTCGAAGAATTAAATAACCACATTAATGTTAATGAATTTTTGCAGAGTATTACTGAACTGAACAGAAAACTGAGAAGTTGTAATAGTCAATCAGAGAAGAAAATGATTTTCTTCCATTTCTTTAACGATATGACAAATGCTTAAACTGAAACTGGCTACCTGGAACGCTAACGGTGTAAATAAAAAACACCTTGAAATCTCAAATTTTTTAAATCACAATCAAATAGATATACTCGTTATCAATGAAACGAGACTCAAAGATGGTGAAAAATTTTACATCCCAGGCTACCAGGTGGCCAGACAGGATAGACCCGACGGCACTGGTTATGGGGGAGTTGTCATCCTTATAAAAACCCCCATCAAATACACACAAACAAAAACGACCAACTGCACAGTAGAGAACGTAGGAATTAAACTAACCAACGACATACACATAATAGGAACATACAACAGACCAACAAACAAAATGACCCTCAACTGCTTAAAACGCCTTACAAAGCAAAACAAAACGTTAGTGATTGGAGATTTCAACAGCCGCCACGAAAACTGGAACTGCCCCTCTAGAAACTCAAACGGTATAATTTTGAACAAATTCATACAGAACACAAACGACTGTAACTTACACTACCCAAATAGACCGACGCATTACCCAACGAACAACTCCACACCATCGACAATAGACCTAGTCATTGCAAAAAACATAACGAACATTTCAGACCTAGAATCATCTCCACAATTAAATTCAGACCACAACCCAGTTACATTTACAATAGCCATAGACCAACTGGACCAGACACCCATTAAAACGACGTACAACTACGCCAATACGAACTGGAAAAAATTCAGACAGTTACTGGACCAGAAAATAACAATTAACAACAACATCGACACAAACGACAAGATAGAACAAGAAATAAAGAAACTAACGGACGCGCTGTTATACGCCAGAGACAAGACTACAAGAAAAACCCCCATAAAACAAAAAATAGACAAACTACCAGACCACATCATTAATCAGATTAAATATAGAAATAGAATCAGAAAAAGATGGCAAATCAACAGACTACCAGCAGACAAAGAAATACTATATCAACTCACTCGAGACATACAGACGGACATAACAAAACATAGAAACGAAATATGGGAAGAGAAACTCACTAACCTAAACACAAAAGACAACTCACTATGGAAAACCGCCCAAACTTTCAACAAGAAATACGCACCCGTTCCCATATTAGTGCCGTTTCACATGGAGCGTATGATCAGCGCTGACCGTCAGCATAGGAATTCAGCGCTGATGATCCGTTTCGATGTGTTGTCTTCACATGCGGCGGATCCTCCGTTGTCAGTTGTCACCTAACCTAACCTAATCTGCCGGCAATCGGCCACACAGAAAGCAATATAAGCTGGTACGCAACTGATCGTCAGTGAATCATGTGAAATCCCTCATAACAATAATGGCTCGTGCGTTAACCGACATACGCCGTCAGCAAGGGCTCGTCGTATGGCCGTCGGATGGAATCAACCGCTCCGATCATCCGCGCTTCATGTGAAATGCTACATTTATTGCATGGTACTTGGTTATTCGTCCGGATGGTCAGCGCTGATGATACGCTCCATGTGAAACGGCACTTACAAGACGAACAGAACAAGGAATACTGCACGGACCAAGAGAAAGCCGAAATACTAGCAGAAATATTTGTAAAAAACCATGAAATAGAAGACAATAACAACAACGAACAGGACGAAATAACCAGAACTGTAACCGACTTCATACAAAATAATCAAACAACGAATATGGACCCAACTAACTTGACAAACCCAGGGGAAATACGAGAAATAATCAAAACACTACCTAACAACAAAGCCCCTGGGATAGATCAAATTGACAACAGACTTTTAAAAAACATGACCAAAAAAGCCACAGTACAATTGACATACATAACCAACGCTATAATTAAAAATCAATACTGGCCAGAACAGTGGAAAACAGCGATAATAGCCCCAGTCCCAAAGCCCGGCAAAAACAACAAATCACCTAACAGTTACAGACCAATAAGCCTCCTCTCGCACATAAGCAAGGTAATAGAAAAAATAATAATGACAAGACTCAAGACCAACTTACAGAAACTTAAAATACAGGACTGCTACCAATTCGGCTTCAAAGAGGGGCATAACTCAACTCAACAATTATGCAGAATAATTAATGCAATCATCAATAACTTTAACGAAAAGAATCACACGGTTATGCTGTCACTGGATATAGAGAAGGCCTTTGATAGAGTGTGGGTGGATGGCCTAATCTATAAAATGATTGGGCACAACTTTCCCACATTCCTGATAAGGCTGATACACTCGTATCTAAGTGGCAGGAGTTTCCGTGTGAAGATTGGAAATACATTATCGAACAGAAAATTAATCAAGGCAGGCATTGTACAGGGATCTGTTGTCGGGCCCAGATTGTTCAATATCTACGTCCAGGACATACCAAAACACCCAGAAACAGAAATAGCTCTTTTCGCTGACGACACGGCCATATATGCCCATGCGCCAGACGCAAATGAAGCTAACAATCAAATCAGATCACATCTCCAATCACTAACGAAATATTACAAAAAATGGAAAATTAAACTGAACGAAACAAAGACCGAGACAATAGTATTCAGCAGGAGGGTCATTAATAAAACAATCACCAACCCAATTAACCTGAACAACCACGAAATAATACCTAAAGACACAATTAAATACCTCGGAGTCGAACTTGACAACAGACTAAACTTCCACAAACATATCAAAAACGTACTGAACAAAGGACACATAGCAAAGAAAAAACTATACCCTCTACTGTGTAGCAACAGTAAACTACATCAGAAAAACAAAAAACTCATATACACATCACTCATAAGACCCCTAATAACATACGCAGCTCCAACCTTCTGTCACCTCAAACCTTTCCCGCTCAGACCCATGCAAAACTTCCAGAACAAAATCCTTAGACAAATCACCGGCAAATCCATCCTTACCCGAATTACCACACTCCATGAAATCACACAACTCCCCACAATCAGAGAGTATATAAACCAAACATCTAATAAATTTTACACGAAACAGTGCCGCGGGAATGAAATCCTCAAAAGCATTACCAGAGTCAGAAATCACAACATCAACCCACATCACCCACATCCTCTTCCTTACCAATTCCTTCCAATTTTCCAACAAAGAGAACACAATTCTTAAAATTATTTCTGTTTCAGAGATAAAGCAAGTTGATCCAGAAGCCAGAGGAACCTAGCCAGCCACTGCAGAAGACGGAGCCTGCTACCACCTCGATGCTTCATGGTCAGCAGTACGGGTCAGCCCCACTGTTGCCAATGCTGGTGATTTATCACCAGATTCGGTGATTTTCATGTCGATCTGGTGATTTGGTGATTATTTTTCAATTTACTGTGAAATCTGGTGATTTTTGTTTCCTTCATGAAAATCTGAGAAACAGAAGATCTCTATCCTTGCCGCCCACGTAGCCTAGTTGCTATCTTCAGTTTTAACCATAGACCTCTATGTCTATGGTTTTAACACAATCAAAGATCAAGAAAGACTAATCAAGAAGTGTAAAATAAAATAAAACACACTACTATTGTTTATTAAAATCTTCGGCTATCGATTTCGGAATATTATTCCATCATAGTCAAGAAAGACTACTCTTGAACACAATAATCTGTGGTTTTAAATCTAATCTCCGATCTGTGGTTATGAGGTTATGTTATATATGTATGTTCTATGGCGTTCTGTGTTCTATGGTGTGTCGAAGAGTTTTGTTTTCTGTTGTATAGTGCTAAACCTAAACAGTTTTTTGAACCTTACAAAAACACAAAGGAATAAAACGATGGGTGATTGCGGTGATGATTTTTTAGGTATAATTTGTGAAGGTCAAATCTAACAGAATAAGTAATGACTTTCCTTTTTTGTAGAAGATGTAGACACAGATTCATCAGATACAAATACAAAACACATCAAAAAGAAGAATTATAAGCACAAATACAATTCCCGGTGGGAAAATAATTTTACTTGGATTCAACCCAGCAAATTGGGAAACAACTATTTTTTTTGTAAATGTTGTAACGTCGATTTGCAAGGTGGAATTGCATCTGTACAAAAGCACGAAAATACGAAAAAACACATACAGAAAGCTTCTTCTGTAAAACTGCAGCAACCAATCTCACAAATGAGGTTTTTCACAAACAACCAACCTCAAAAGAAAAAAACTCAAGAACAAGAAATACGATTAGCCTCATTCATTGTGGAACATAACATTGCTATAACCAGTGTTGATCATCTCGGAGAATTGATAAAGGAAGCTTGTAAATATCCTGGAGCTGCCAAAGATATCAGTTTGAAGCGCACAAAATGCACTGCCATTATTAAAAATGTTTTGGGTTATTCTTCACTATCTTCATTGGTTGATAAAATGAAATCTACAAAATTTTCAATTCTTATTGATGAATCGACTGATCATTCTTGTGTGAAAAACTTGGTGATTGTTGTTAGAGTTGTGGAAAACTTAATTGTTCATGACCGATTCTTAGCATTAATCCCTGTTCTTGATGCTATTGCAAATGGTATTTATCAAGCAATTGTCAATTTTTTCAATAGCCATCAAGTAAATTATAGATCTGGATTAATTGGTTTTGGCGCTGATGGTGCAAATACTATGATGGGAGAAAATCATTCAGTTCAAACTTCATTAAGAAAGGATGTACCTGATTTGGTGGTCGTAAAATGTACATGTCATTCACTAGCTCTCTGTGCATCTTACGCCTGTTTGAAATTACCTAGAGTTTCAGAAGATCTAGTGAGATATATATATATATATATACTTATTTCCAATATAGCTTCAAGAGAAAAATGGATTTTAAACAATTTCAACAATTTGTTGAAGTAAAACCACACCAACTATTACAAAATTGCCCAACTAGATGGCTTTCTTTGTTATCAGTTGTTCAACGTGTTGTGGAACAGTTCGAAGCTTTGAAGTTATATTTCCAGTCAGAATATTTAGTAGATAGAATACAGGCATCTGAAATTTTTTTCAATAGATTGTGTGATCCTATAAACTTATGTTACCTGGAATTTATGGAGTTCATTCTGCCATATATTATGAATGTAAATGTAGAATTTCAGGCCGAATCACCGAAATTATATTTATTGCATAGTACCATTACGACCCTTGTAAAAACAATCTTGGAATTTTATATTAAACCTGAATTCCTAAAGAATGCTGACTTGGCTGTCATAGACTATAAAAGTCCAAGATTGTTTTTAAAGCTAGATGCCATTTATTTGGGGCCGAAATTGGCAGCAAAATTTGTTGGCAATGAATTCAATGATTCAGAAAATCTGAATTCAGAAAAAGATGTCTGGAGTTTTATTCAGAATTAATCAGTCAGATTATGAAACGTTTTCCTTTCAATTCAGATTTTGCTCAAGCATTGAAGTATTTGGATTTTTTGCACCCTCCGAACATATCTAACATCATTACATTGGGACCACTGAGTGTGTCCAAAATTTTGAGAAAATTTATTGGTGATATAAATAGACAATTAGACAAACAATTTTATTCAGGAAAATATACAATATTCAGTACATATTTGGTTGGATCAAACACCTAAGCTAGGCTTGTGTTGTGTTGTTGATCCAAACATAACAAATAACCATATTAACAAATCAACAAATAATTACAATATTAAACTTCACAGGAGACAGAAATGTGCAGGAGCTAGTGAGAGAGCGTTCAAACAAAAAGAAAAAAACTAAAACAAATCCCTGAAAACATCGAAATTTTCCACAATAAATAACAGCAATTGACGCGATCTACTCTTAGTTGTAATACCTCGCAAATGAGTAGGTAACAGATTATACAATCTGGGTCCCAGATATGGGAAAAAGCGCTGTGTACCAGCTTTTCTACAGAATGGTACAGTCAAATCCATGTTGAGTCTTGAACGAGTCGCAACCAACCCAGCACCGCAAAATTCCGCTGAAAACTTCACCATCCGCATCAAAGTTCTGAAAATGAATAACTTTCGAACGTCTAACAGACCGGATTCTTTATAAAGAGTTTCTGTTGGGAATCGTTTATTCTTCTTGAGTATTATCTTTATTATTGTCTTCTGGGTAATATTGAGCCTGTGAAGAGAACTCTCTGTGAGCCCACCCCATGCGGTTATGCAATATCTGATGATAGATTCTGCTAGAGAATCATACACCATCATTAATAGTTTTCTATCAAGAATAGCTCTAAGCTGATAAAACTTGTAGATCATCTTTCTCAGCCTCTCCACCAAATAATTCACATGTACATCCCAACGCATATATTGATCCAGCATAATCCCTAGATACTTTATAGTATCTGTTCTGTAAATAACTGGACAAGAACAAGGAGAGCTCGCACTACAATCACAATTATGAATCTGCAAAACATTCCGCGAGGGCTGGCCTTTGATTGCTGAAGAATGAGTCATAAATTTTGTTTTCTGAATATTAAGACTCAGTAAATTAGCGCACAGCCAACAAGAAATCTTCCCCAAACCTACCTCTGCCTTTTTATATACAGAGTCCAATGTGTCCCCCATGAAAAGTAAAACTGTATCATCTGCATAAGATGTAATTATAGCTTCCATATCAGCAATCTTGAAAATATCATTGATATATATCAAAAACAGTATTGGTCCGAGAACAGTTCCTTGGGGGACACCTATTGTGATAGGTATAGATTCACTAAAAGAGCTGTTTATTTGGACACATTGATTTCTACCGGACAGATAATGCTCAAACAAAGTCAATGCCACCCCCCTAATCCCTATATGTTCCAACTTTCTCAACAATATATTATGATCGACTGTATCGAACGCTTTCGCGAGATCCAAGAACACGGATAGGCATTTTTCGTCACGATCACAGCTCTCCACAATATTCCTCACTAGGACATTAAGAGCATCCTCAGTAGATCTATTCTGTCTGAAACCAAATTGTCGAGGGGACAAAATATTATGTTTCTCTAAAAAGCGGACTAGTCTTGTTTTAACACATTTCTCGAAAATTTTAGCGAAGCTATTTATTACTGTGATCGGTCTGTAATTTGTGACATCTTTTTTATCTCCGCCTTTAAATAATGGATGTGTTCTGGATCGTTTGAAAGAATCAGGGACGTTGCCATTGGTGAAACACAAATTCAGTATGTGACGCAGGGGAACAAGAAAAAATTGGTGGAATCGCTTTATGAGTTTCACGGAAATATTATCAACTCCAGAAAAGGTATTATTTTTCAATGAAGAAATGACATCCACTAATTCATTATCTTCAACTGGTTTTAGGAACAATGATTCGCAAACTCTAGTTTCACTCTGACTCATCTTAGGAATATTCTTATTATTTATTCTACTAGCCATTTTTCTGCCGATGTTCGCGAAAAAAGTATTGAAATGATTCGCCCTCTCCTCATCCGTCCTCAAAAGCTCGCCCCGGTCATCAACTACATTATAATCATCACCCTTCATCCTGCCGTCCGAAATGTTGGTTATTTCATTTATGTGTTGCCAGATTTTTCTGTAATTATTTCCTGGCTGCCTAATATTATCCTCATAGTACGAGTTTTTTGTCATCTTTATAAGGTTATTAAGAAAGTTGCGATACTTTTTATATTCTTCCCGAGATTCTACTGTTAATGATCTCAAGTATTTCCTCTTTAACCTATCTCTTTCCCTGATCGAAACAAGAAGTCCCTGTGTCATCCACGGTTTCAGATATGTCTGATTTTTCCCCTCATACATTTTCTTCTTTGAACATTCAGTAACATACTTAGACAGCTTTTTGATAAAAAATTCAAATGCCTCATTACACTCTGCTCTGGTCAAGACATCTTCCCAAGACTCCCCCCTAAGCTTTTTCTCAAGCTTTCTTTCATCCAAAATTGATCGAAACTTTGTCGTGGTTGCAGCATTATCTTGCTTCACCGGATTTTCATTACAGAGTGAAAGTAACAATGAATAATGATCCGTCATGTGAGTAGTTACTATTGAACTATAAATAACAATTTTTCTGGAAATTTCATTTTTAGTTTTAATAAAGATATGATCAATCAATGAACTAGACGTTGGTGTTACCCTAGTTGGTTTATCAATGTATGAAAAAAATCCCAAATGTTCCATGATGTTGGTATATTTTATAACATTATTATCAGTATTGTTGAGCAAATTTATATTAAAATCGCCCAAAAAAATATTAACATCAGACTCCTTCAACCCGACTAAATAATTTTCAAGCTCCCCCAGAAACCCAATCAAATTCGTTGAAGGTGGACGATAACATGCTGTTACAGTATGCGTAATTTGATTCGATGTAAACACAATTTCCAAAAGATTAGTCTCAGCAAGTTTATGAATTTTAGTTTCAAAATTAATCGTCTTTCTGACATATACGATAACTCCATCGCTTTGGTTGAAATTAGAACTATTATGAAGAATATCAAAATTTGGTAATTTGAAATCATTCAAATCGTGGATTTGCCAACACTCCGTGAGAACAATTAAATCGATTTTTTCTATATTCGCCGATTCAATGTACAAAACAAATTCATCGAAATGTTTTTTTATACTTCTAATATTCATATGCAAAATATTACATAGCTTCTTACCACCCAAGCTCAATGTACTCTCACCCAGACTCCCACACACCTCAGTCTCTCTCTCAACATGATTCTCTAAATCATCTAACAAATCTATCATCCTCAGCGAGAATCACGCAAGATTCGTTTTCTCTAAGGTGGACCTAAAAAATAAGAGCAGTAACACTGGAAGTTGCTCCGCAACCTTATAAACCAAAAACATGTCCATAAAAAATATTCAAAATTCAGACAGAAAAAAACTATTTGAATAAAAAAAATCAGTATAAAAATTCATTCTTTTCATCAGATCACTGTGGGTATGTCCTCAAATTCATTAATTCTGATATATTTTCCTCCGACTTTAGCGTAAACATTGCCCTCTGACGTCCAAACGTTTCCACGTCCCAAAGTTTCCCTAGCTTCCATCAATAATTTTCTACGATATATAGTGAGATCTTCAGATAAAAATAATTTTGAACCCTTTAAATGACCGCAATTTTTCAATATCTTGATTTTGCTGTCATGTCTTGCGAATTTCACAATAATTGGCTTAGGTTTTGAAACGTTCGACTCTGAAATCTTTCCAACTCTATAACAAGTCAATATTTCCTCGTTATCTAACCGAACTTCAAGTTTCGAACCGAATAATTGGTTAAGCCTATCTTTCAAATTTTCCCCCGGTTCGTCTGGGAGCCCATGTACACAAATGTTGTTTGACCTTTGTTCTTGTTGTATACGGTCATTGTACAATTCCAATTTCTTAATCTTCTCATCACTAACCTGTTGTAAATTTCGAATGGTACGTTTATGTTCTTCCAACTCATCACTCATGGCATTTATCTTTTCCTCCATCTGTTTCAGTTTTTGTTCCAATTTATCAGTGATAATGTCTGAAATTTTGTTAAGAAATTCTTCGTTCGACAACAATTCTTTAATTGTTTCCTTAACAGTAGACTGCAAATCTACTTTATTTCTTGTATTGGCCATATTCTTAGGGTCGATGGTTACCAACGTGAAAATAGTTTCTATTCCAAATTGAAAAATGAGGAAACAATCTGGAAATAATCTTTTCAACAACGGAGCAACTTAAAACGTGTCTACTCATACGACGACATAAACCTGAATCGATGCCTTAGATCCAGAATGGAGATTGTTGAGGAACAGTGATATTCTCGAGAATTTAAAGGAAGAAGATATGCTGAAATTTTGGCAAAAAGTTAGTAAAATGGAAAAGGGCGATGGCACAAAGGCATATCCCAATTTGATGCAATTAGTTCAATTCATATTCACCTTACCACACAGCAGTGCTTGTGTTGAGAGAGTGTTCAGTCAGGTGAATATGAATAAAACAAAAACCAGAAATAGACTTAATTCTGACACCCTCAGTGGAATTCTCCACTCTAAAGCATACATAAAGAATAATGGGAAACATTGTTTCAGCTTTGAAATTTCTAATAGCATGATGAACAAATGTGATAACCATATCTATGAAAAAAAAATTGTATATATATTATATATATTCGCTTGAAATCTATTATAGTTGATGATAAAATGTTTTTGTTTATGAAATAGTACATTTTATTTATTTATTTCAAAATATATTTTTTCCACATTTTGTTTTATTTTTGTTCACAATTTTACATTGCGGAATTTCTCGAATCTGGTGATTTTTTTTTAAATCTGGTGATTTTTGAGTCATAGAGTTGCTGATTTAAAATTTTATGTGTCGGCAACACTGGTCAGCCCACACCTGCTGACGACCTCGACGTGCGTGGTTGACTTCGTCCAGCAGAGGGCGACTGGAGGCCAAAAGCTAATGGACAACTTTTAAATATGATTGCAAAAATTCATTAACTAAATACTGTACATACTGTAAATACTGTAAATATTGTACATAACCCCATACCCACTGTAAATAATTCCCTACCCACACAATTATCCTAAACAGGTTTTTTATTTTTATTTTCCTGTATAAACAAATGAAATACTTAAGATATAATATCGGATCTAAATCTGAAACCTTTAACTTTTGTAAATATGTAATATATAAGATACCAAAATGTGGCTGATACTAAGTAGAAACCATTAAATGTAATAATAAAGTACCATAAATGGAGGTACCATGTACTGACATGTAAATACAAAAATCTGAATAAATGTTTGTCTATTGTATCAACCCTCATCAAACGGTGCAGCAGAAAATGCTGTGAAACCAGTAAAAAATGCATTGAAAAATAATTTCGCAAACGTCGGCGATAAATCAATTAATACAATCTTAAGTAATTTTCTATTCGACTATAGGAATATTATACATAGTACAACTGGAAAAAGTCCAGCGGAACTTATGTTTGGAAGAAAACTGGGCACTAGATATCATATCTTAAAGCCGTCAGGGAGGTAAAAAGTTCAGAAGATTGGAAAGGTCGGGTCTTAGCAAAGCAGGCCAAACAAAAATTTTATCATAGGGGAAAGAGATTTATAAAATTCAATGTAGGAGATATTGTAACCGTTAGGGACTATAGAAGTGTTGATAAACCGAAATGGATAAAAGCAATTATTTATAAACAAATTGGCAAGTCTATTTATCTTGTACAGATTCTAGAACTCAATAATGTGACATGAAAAAGACATTTGAATCAAATTAATAAATTGAAATTCAGAGATTCGAAATTGTTAGAGGACAATGGAAATGTTTTCCAGGAGATAGACTTGACAATTCAAGATCAAAATAATGTCGATACAATTAATGACCCTGAAAAAAAATTGAATGATTGTGAAACGAATGTGAGACCTAAACGACAGAAGAAACCAATAGAAAGACTTGTATATATGTGAAAATGTAGTTTATATATTAAAATAATATATAAAGTGAAAGCAGAGAATAATATTAATCGATATAAATCAACCAATATTAAACTCATACTTCGGAGCTAACTTCGTCCTTGTTCGTGTTATTCATGGCGATGTACGCATTAAACCTATTTTCTATTAAAATATATATGTTCTTTAAAAAGGGAGAGATATTGTAATATATTAGATATAAGTTTGGATAAGTACCCATTATGCGTATGCGCTAAGGATGCTTTTTGAATTTTACGCATTCATTATAGTCAGTATGAAATAAAACCTTATGTTGAACGAGTGTTTGATTTATTGGCAAATTCCAATATTGATATCAACCAAATATATTACATATGCATTAGCCATGAATATCCTCGCAACCAATTGTCCGATTTGAATGTTTTTTTTTGTTAGTAGCTCTTCTATTGGCGAATATCATACTACAATGAGATGTTCAAAAAAAGAAATGCATCATGCTGTATAGGGCGTTTAAATTTTTGGGTTTTTTTATTACAGTTTAACGCCTTCTGCGGGCAATACCAGATATATGAGGCTTCTGAAAACTATACAGTGCTGTAGCCGGACGTTTCCTGAGTATTTTGCTTTTTTTAAAAGCAAATTAACTTGTACCATTCTTGAGATATCCACATTTTTATAACATCTTGCATTTTTCTGTTTTTCTCAATTTGTTTTCGTTTATTTTTGTGTTGAAAGTTGATTCTTCTTCATTTTTCTTTGGTCGTTGTCTCCGTAGACTTATGGAAACGGGCTCTCACGTTGAAAGACCAGATCAAAGTAAGAAAACCCCCTTTGAGTTGTCCGAAATGTTACAATGTCATAAAAAACTGCAAGACGAAGACTCAATGAATATGGATTGAATGCAAGAAACACAAAAGGCTTTTTTCACCTCACTGAAGATTTCGGAGTCAGCTTAAAATCATCCCATGGATGGGTATTTATCTGGAGAAGACAAAGCATTTCCTTGATTACTTGTATGGATCTTGTAGCGATCCGGGAGGAGCAATAAATTCTGCGAGATACATAGGTGACAATTTTTTGCTGATAGACGATAATTCCATATCTTGAATACCTTAGCGAGGTTGGGATTCAACATCTACAGTGGCCGGCTTTTAGTCCTGACCTGAATGTAATCGAAAACGTTTGGGATCAGCTTAAACTACGTATTCAACGAATGAAAAGAATATCGAAGTTGAGAAATTAACACAATTATTAATTTCAAATGAATTTCAGTATTTAGAAAAAATTATGACAACTGTAAACCCCAGTATCACTTGACTGAAAATATTCATTGTCAATATATTGTATGAAATGCAAGATGAAAATGTGAATATCTCTGGAAGGGTACAAGTTAAATTGCTTTTCAAAAAAGCAAAATACTCAGAAAACATCAAGCTACATCACTTGTTAGTAAAGTATAGTAGAGAAGCCTTTAGGTATCTGGTATTGCCCACAGAAGGCGTTAAACTGTAATGAAAAAAAATCCGAAAATTTGAACGCCCTGTAAAGCATAATGCATTTCTTTTTCGAACATCTCATTGTAGTATGATATTCTCGCCAATAAAAGAGCTACTACTAAAAAGAAACATTCAAATCGGACAAATGGTTGCGAAGATATTCATGGCTAATGCATAAAATACAAGAGTTGATGAAATGTTGAATATCTCTGGACGATTTCAAGATAAATTGGTTTTCAAAAAAACAAAATACTCAAGAGATACTAGCATCGATGCTAGGCGCAAAATGGCTAGCAGTTTCGTGAGGTGACGCAGCGTGAGTCGCGACGGAATTTTGAGGAGGTTAGCTGCGAACGCGGGAACCGCGCAAATACGATCGCAGTACTTGCTGGTGATTGCTATAACGCAGTTGATTACAAGCTCAAAATGGAAATATCTACTGCTCTTTTGTTTGACTTCAATTCTGAATCTGATTCGGAAGATGAGTTCGTGTCCGAAATGATATTTTTCACCTCTCAACTGACCAAAATAAAGGCAGCGAGAAGTTTTTACTTAAAAAGAAGAAAAAGTCACGGAGAATTTGCTTTAACCAAAGAAGTTAACGACGGACAATTCAAAAATTATTTTCGGCTAAAACGTAACCAATTCAGTTTTTAGTTTTGTCCTCATATAGTCTACATGACTTGTATCGTACAAAACTTGCCGAATTCGCACTGCTTCAATTAATTTTTCTTCCACTTCTACTACGACTCACCGTGAATACATACAAGAAACTGCGGGATCGACACTGCGTTTCGCAGGGTCACGTTAAGCAAAACCTGCGTCACGTCACACTGCGATTGTGTATGCGCGGATGTATTCTTTTATTAGATTTACAAAATTTCGCTGTGACTCACGCTGCGTCACCTCACGAAGCTGCGTGTCATTTTGCGCCTTGCCTAGGAGACAGAAATCGAAACGAGGAGATTCACAGGAGAATGGGCGTGGATGATGTTCTGGAGAGAATAATAAGTGCTAAGTGGAGTTGGGCAGGACATATTGCAAGATCAAACGACGGCAGGTGGACGAGGAAAATTATGGAATGCGACCAAGAGCAGATAAGCGAAGCCGGGGACGAGCTCCAACTAGATGGACCGATGACCTGAAAAGAATCAATACCAACTGGATGTCAGCCGCACAAAACAGAGAAAGATGGAAATGCCTTAGGGAGGCCTATGTTCAGCAATGGACGTTTCAGGACTGAATGATGATGATGAAAATAATTAATAAGTCCATCTGTCTACGGAGTGCTGCATTTTCCACAATACTTTCATTCACCTCCGGATCCTCTTGATAATCAACTAATGTTTCTTAGCCACGAGAAAAATTGCACATAACAGCACAGCACAGCATTTGAATACTTCTGCAGCAAACAATGGTTGTAGTCGTAAGAACTTAAGTCAAGGAAATTTGGCCTTTAGTACCCCTAACGAACTTTCAACAAGCCGTGAGCTCTATTGAACCTTACTACAGCAATATCAGATAACGACGGGTTGGAGTGATCAGCCAATCTAGAAGAGGATAGCCCGAGTCTCCTAATAAAATAGAGTTTGGAAGAGGTCTCCAACCTTGTTCCATTCGCCTGAATAAATTTGAATTTCTTAAAACCCTGTTATCATGTGAAAAGCTCTACAAACGCTACTCTTTGATATCCCAAACGCGTCTCCTATTGCATGGTACTGTCCACCATTTCCTAACCAATGAAGGGCACAACAAATTTTCAATTTTGGAGAAAGAGCTTGGGTTCTATCTGAATGGCTTTCCATTCTTCTCTCGATTTTGTCTAAAAGACGTTGCAACTTTATTGAAGACATGCGAAACCTCTCATATAATTCAAATAATGTGGGAAACTGGCAATGCGTTTTTTTTATTAACTCGTCTACGCCTTGATCTCGATCTTCGATTCAGAGCGTATTCTTCTTCACTCGACGAATAATCCCACATAACACGTTCGCAAACTCCGACTAAATGAAATCAAGAACTACTGCAAAAATGTTATAGGTCAAAAATGACTTGTTGAGATATTTCTGATTTTTACAGGGGTATTTCTGAATATGTCAAGAAAAAATGGCGAAACACGTGGATAATGTCGAATAGTTCCTGTAAAATTGATATTCACTAGAATCTACAAGTCTAAAATAGAAGTTTTATGACACGCAAAATTGTCAAAAAAACTTAGAACTTTTAGAAAGTTTGCCTGTAAACTTGTAACTTGTTGTTTTATGAAACAGGCCCCAGGTCACCATCTGCATCTACAGCTCCAAAAAGGAAAAAAGCTAAGAGTAGAACCTGGCGAATCAATGGGAACTGATGACTTTTTGAGTCATAACATCAGCTTGGAAGACACCAATGATGCAGAAAAACCATCTACTTCTGGGAACCAGGCAAAGCTGGTAGAGAAAAATGAAATCGAATTTTTGATGCAGGATGAAATATTGAATGAAAGCAACAGTTCCGAGGTTGCGGAAAATGAAACTGACCTGCCTCCTTCATTAATTAACCAGAAAAACCCTCTAAAGATGTCTTAGTAGCGTTGAACATTATGTTGTAGAAATTAGAGATGTGTAACACAGCGTTACGCCGCTCTATTGCGCCAACTCAGTTGACTGTGTTGAGTGTGTCAACTAGGGTTGCCACCCGTACTTTATTATAGAGTATTGTACGTTATTTCAGGTAATTGTACTCTATACTTTACGAGGAACATAAAGTACGCAAAAATACTTTATTTCCCGAATTTTACGTTACGTTACGACCGATTTCTGCCGAAACGATGGCACACCAATTATTCACCATATTATAAACATATACACAAACTTTCGGCACTGGATCAGACGTAGACTACATAATATATTGAATTTGTTCAACAAAGCAGTAAAATGTCTGGAAGGCAATTCAATAACCATTTTGGACATATGTATATAGAATAGGCGACTGGACTATTGAAAAATAATTTTGTTTTCAGAATCTTCACATCAACATCATCCATTTCAATATTAAAAATTTTTTTTTATCCATTTCAATGTATCTAAATGACTAGTTAAGTCACAGCCATTTTCAAACGGTCTATAATTTCCCGCATATTGAGCAAAATACAACTCTATGCGACCCTAGCGGCGTTACGTAGAACTATCCCGAAACGAGTATTCCAAAACGCGGGACGGGATATGACACTCGATTGTTTGTGCCTAAGAAATGAGATTTGTATTGTTTGTTCATTATAATATTTGTCTAGTTAGTTGGTTTTTAATCTGATTTCAAGATGACTAAAGAAAATACAGTGAAGAACACTAATTGTTGCTGTGTTTATGGATGAAGCTCTAAAGAGTTCTTTCACAGGTCACTATTTTATAGGATTGTGGTTATGAAAAAATAATATTTTATCAGCAGTTTGCACTAGAGGAAGCATTTCAGACGTTTAGTGCAGTCAAAATCAATAAAACAAAGAGATTAGCCAGTTTCAGGATTCATATTTGGACTTAAAGGAGGAAATATAGTACATTATTGGATGTATTTCCAATTCACTCGTTAAAGAAAACAGATGAAGATTACTCGTTAATTGACAAAATTGTTGTGATAACTTAAGTTTTTATGAATATATGCCCTGAAATCATATCACTTGGCTAAAACTTATCTGGATGTTCTTTCAAGTTGCAGTATATCTTTTGTTTTTTATATGAGACAAGTAGAAGGTAATAGTGTGACTTTTTATATTTTTCCAATTTAGAAGGTAACTGCTATATTCACTATTTTATAAAAAATAGCATACACATACTTACTTTAACTCTGTATTGTAAAATTAATTATCATTTCTTATTAGATAATTAAGTTTTTGTTTATACCAGGGAATAAAATTTGTTGGTTTGTATTGAATGATAAATGCTTCACTTACGACAAAATATTAATGAATTTTTCTGATTTGTATTCAATAAAAATAGTTTTTGATGTTGTGAATAATTGAAATTAAGTTGTTTATTTTCATAAAGTCTTTCATTTCTGTAATAAAATCATCATGGAATTCAACGGCTTTCATTTCAATAACAAATATTGTCATTTTTTCTTTCTATATATTGAAGAATAAATATTATAAATATAATTTGATTCACTGCAGCAGGATTCCTTGTTTCTACTAATTAACTAATCATATCAGGATACATTTTATTTTTGAAATGAGCCAAGTTAGATGGTTAAATATCTTCCTTTTGCAGTTGACAAGGGTGAATGCCCAAAACTGATATTTTTCTACATATCGTCCTCGATGTATATGATATGAACTTAATAAATCATTTCATAGGTCCATTTTCACGATTGTTCAGTCAAAAGACTAAATAAATCAACTGAAACACTTGAGAAACACCAGAATCTCTCTTGTTTTGCTTTGACGTGCACGAAACAATACTCGTTTCGGGAACAGCTGATCCGGCGATTGCAGCGCCGCGTCGGTAATTATTTATCCCAATAACAGGTGACGTCACGATTTCAAGAGAAGGTGAAGAATTTAGCGCAGTTGCAATATGTCAAAATTCGTCTGCAACACCCAGAATGTTAGAATGTTTAAATGCAGGAATTCTTGCCTATTCGTACACATACAATATGTAAAATATATAAATAAGTCTATCCAATTTGATCCATTTTATCTCTGATATCTACTGAATTTATTTTCATAGTGGGTTCGTACAGACTAATGATTTATTTAGACTTCACGAAATTTAGCGATGTAAACGTGACAACATTGCAATTTACCGTAAAAGACGTGAACGTGAACAATAACATAACCTTCATTTCGTGTTTCTGTTATGTGCTATCATGAAATGTTGTGTTATCGAGTAATCATGCCTGTAAAGGAGTGTTTTGTACCGATTTGTGGAAATACAACTGAGAATAATAAAAATAAACTATTTATTTTACTACCTCGCAGACCAGAGTTGAGAAAGAAATGGTTTTCAGCCATAAACAAGAAATACCGGACCAAGACGGATTTATATTGCTGTGAAGACCATTTCGATGTAAGTACAGTATTTCGGGAATTCCTATTATTGGAATAGTTCAAAAAGTATAATAGTATATTGGTTCATGATATTATTTTTATTTTAGTTAAAAACGGACATGAAGAACTGAATGGAGTACAAGTTATTGGCGAAACGAGTGTTCATGAACGAAAACGCGATTCCACGCTTTTTCATCAACTCACCCATACCTGAGGGCCGAAAATTTGTATCTCAGGTATCAGAGTCATCAAGAAAGAGGAAGAGGGATTCAGTGGACAGCTTCAAAGAAGAAGCAAAACGACAAGCAAGACGTAGGATTGATTTCAAGAATGAAACTTCTGTGACCTCTCCAAACCTATGTCAAACAGAAGAGAATCTCTCTGAAGTTGCAATACCTGCAGCTGATCAAACACCATTGCCCTCAACATCCAAAACCATCGAAGTTGCTAGAACTGTACAGGAAACTGAACAAAGGTATCCCAACAACAAAATATCTCCAATCCCTGAATTTATTGAATCTCCTTCTGGATCTTTTTTATCTACGGCAAGTGAGGCAGTATTACCAGATGTTAAAAATTGTTATTTTGTTATTGCTAAACCACCTAGAGGTATCGATAAACAGTGTCAAGTGAATATAAGACAAAAATACAGAAGCATCGGAGTCAATACAAGAAAAGTTCAGTCATGTTCAGTTGCTACAAACACTTCATCACAGTTCAAATCTGTTAGCAGTTTGCAAATTTCTCCTTCCAAATCTAGTACAATATGCACAGAGGGTTCTGATTCTTGGATCTGCTCAGATTCAAAATCCTCAACTAGTAATGAATCTAATTTGGAAAACTATGATGATTCATCAGCCTATATCAGCCGAACAAAATTTCTAATAGAAACTAAGAGTAGATTTTATCTGGCATTACCTGAAGATTCATATTTTATTGTTAATTTATTATACACACATTAGCACCTGTTGATCACATACTAATATGTTTGAAAAAAATTAGATTGCTTGATCCTAATTCAAGATTAGCAGATGAATTTGGTATATCTGATTCATATGTTGCCAAAATTTTTCACAAAACTGTACCAATGCTGGCTCAGTTTCTGAAGAAACTAATTTTTTGGCAGTCTTATGTGAAATCGATGTTACCTATTTCATTTCGTTATCGATACAGTAAAGTGCAATCAATAATAGATTGCTTTGAAATTGAAATTGAGATACCATCAGACCCTGTTAAGCAAGCATTAACATGGTCCCAATACAAAAAATGCAACACGATGAAATATTTGATATCTGCAGCACCTCATGGTTTCATAAACTTCATATCTCCAGGGTTTGGAGATAGAGCAACAGACAAAGTGATTGTGGAGTCTTCTGGATATATAAACACTGTACCACGTGAATCCCAGGTTATGGCTGATCGTGGATTTAAGCAGGTTGTTTCAATACTAGCCACAAAAAACTGTATGTTAGTCAGACCACCCAGTGTTGCTGCTGATCAAAAAAGTTCAAAAGCCGAAGTGAAAGAAAGTAAGAGAATAGCTGCTTTAAGAATACATATTGAACGTGTAATAAGACGTTTACGCGAATTTCATATATTGAAAATGCACTCCTGTATCAATCATAAAATTCTGTATTTGCTTGACCACATAGTAATAATTGCATGTGGTATAATAAATCTCCAACATGTCTTGATTAAGTGATATTTTCTTCAGTTTCATAAAAATGTCCTGAATGTATATACTACCATAAGATACTTAAATATATAAATCTAAGAAGAAACATACATAAGTTGTGTAAATACCAGTGTGAAATAAAACTTTTTTGGAACTATGTTGTTTTCCTCATTGAAGAATGTTGTGTTTTGATTTCAGTTGTTCAAAAATTTCAAAAAAATACAGTAAATTCAAATATATTTTCAAAAATTGTGCCATTAGACTCAATAATACAGTATATTTTTTCAGTTGTCTGAAAATTTACCAAGAATAAGTAGAGTTCTAGCTTTTGAATTTTATGTATTTGAATTCACTTGTGAATATGTGCATACAGAATTTAATTTTTTTGTTATCAGCAGTGAAATAACTGCTTGTTTGTTGATAACCTGCAACTAGTAAAAGTAATATCGATTAACAATGTATTGTCATTTCATTTCTAGGGCTTATATAAAACGTAGGATCGAATAGGATTTAAACAAAAATAGTTAAACATGTTGATGAGTATTTATTCATTGAATAATCTAAAATGATAATAGGTTTATTCAAAATATTGACAAACCAGTAATAACAAAAAATTAATTTTGAAAATATTAATACATGGGTGGGATTAAATTTCAATCAGTTTTGGAAATATGAAATTCTTCCAAAATGCTTGAGCATCCTTCAAAAGTTCCATTGTAAATGCTGCATCATAAAGAATTTCAATTTGTTTGAAATTTTTTGTTGCTTCAAAATCAGGCATTGCAACACAAAAATATCCTTTTTTACGACCAGTCAAAAGCATCTGTAGTTGCATTTGTGCATATGGTTTTTTAGTGATATTACCTCTTGAATCTATATAACTCAAAATATTCTTATCTTTAAATGGACATTTTATTTCCAAAACATGAGTTGTGGTCAGTCCATCTGGAGAGGCACCAAATATGAAATGATCTTTGCCCAAAAAAATACCACATTTCTCTACTCGTTCTCCTTTTTTTCTTGAAAATTCTTCCAAAACAGAATCTTCCAGGATTTTTCATCTAGTGACAGCCTCAGTTTCGATAACTTTGCTACCACCCAAAATTGATTCTACAAGACTCCCATCTAAAGTCTTGCATCTAGATGCCTCATAAACCTTAGAAGCAGTTATTCTGCCATATCTCACTTCATACCACTTGGTTGACTTTGACTGATCTTTTGTGGCATATTGAACTTGCTCATAAGTTGTTTCGGAAGTTGTATTAACAGAATAATTGATAAAGTCATCTGCTTCATATACATTTTTATCCTGCTTATAATTCAATATAAGTTTGTGAAGTGACACCAATGAAATGTGATCATTGGGAAAATCTTTCAAGAAGAGAGTTCCCTTGCAACAGTGATTTTCACCTTCCATCATGACTTCTTGTAGAAAACTGTCATCTGCATCTGGCAATGAGGGTACTGATTTTCCACAAATGTCAACAAGTTTCATGAATTTCACAGTAGAACCCACTTTTGACAATTTTGATACTTTCCAGTAGCATTCAACAGATGTTACTGAGGGTTCTTCAGATCTTCTATGCACCCAAAGCAGAAATGCAATTGAATGTTTAGAGCCCCCTGAAAACATAAATATGTGGATTTTAGTATAATACAACCTAACTCAGACCTGTCTTTTTATTCATAATTCTTTTTGTGATTCGTTTATGACTCTATTCCCTAGCAATTGATAGTTCATTCCTTCAGATGCAGGGCAATCCATACATTTGCAAAGAATCACTTTTTCTTATAAAATAGTAAATGTTATCGGGAAGATAGAAAATTCGAGAGTAGCATTCAAGTCCCAGAATAGGTTGCAACAGTTCCTGATCAAAAACAAAAGCCGCATTGAGACCTTGGATAAACCGGGCGTGTACAAATTGGAATGTGGTGAACCCAATTGTAATGTGGTATATGTGGGGAGAAGTGGCAGATCCGTAAGAACGAGGACGAAGGAACATCTAGTCAGCGCTAAAAATCCATCGAATGATAAATCGATATTTGGCTACCACTTGAGAGAAGAAAATCATAAGTTTGACATTGACACCAACGCGAAACTTATACACCACTGTGAATTTAACCACAAACAAGAAATTTTGGAAGAAATAGAAATTTTCAAACACCACAGCAGCGCAGAATGCAAAACACTTAATACCATGCTGACTGGCAGTGTTAAGGATACATACAAACTGCTATTTTAATCACTCTTCGTACGCCACTGCATCTCGGTAATACCTCTAATTCGAACCTACCTTCATCTGAAAAGACAAAGATGTCCCCATATGTGTCGGTTTGTCTGTCACTCGTTATTGTCAATTTCAGTTGTTTGTCATTTTAGATATACAATGTTTTTAAATTTCCAATTTTATCCCTATTTATTTATTTATTCATTTTAATGTGTGATTGTGTTCAGGAGTCACCTTGGATTTCATAGTGCAAATATGGTTAACTCTTTTAATCTGAACATATCCAATAGCTTTGTCACCATACATTTCTCTAGTAGCCCTGAAATTAACAAAATGCAGTTCAAATATATATTAACATAATATGAAAGTCACAAACTTCAATTGACAAATAGCTGTTTCATTACTTACCTAGAGGCTTTTACATTCTTTATCTCAGCACTGGAGAAATCTGGATTTGATTTGTAATATTCAAAAACCATTGTGGCATCAACTGTCGGCAGGTTTTGATTTGTTGCCTTCTCGAATCCAGCTTCCATGATAAATCAGTCAACGAACCGAAAGTTACAAAACTTATTTGAATTATTTCAACGGACGATCACCGAAAACAAACAGGAATGAACGAGAAAATAATCACTTATAAAATCAAACTTACAACTTACACGTGACGACGTGACAAGACAACCGTGTCAATTGTCAACAATGTTGAGTAGAAAAGAAATGGAACATTAACTAACCAATAAGGAGACAGTTTAACAAGTGACGTCAGTTTGAATGCAAATTGGCGCCATGACATGGCTTGTTTGAATTTGGTTCTGAATTTTCACAATTTCTAACAAACAATAAACTCACAACTTGCATCGATAATACTTTTGATGGAATGCAAAAATCAATTAGGGTCTATAGCAACACGGTGAAGTAGTTAAAAGTCCAATATTCAATATCAGTCCAGTCGCCTATTATGGTCATTCTTAAAGACGGGTTAACAAAAAGAAAGCAAGACCTGTTCTTCGGCTATGAAACAAATAAAAAAATCAAATTGTTATCCTCATCTGAATCAACTGAAAAAATTCATACCAACGTTATATTATTCATTGACAAAGCATTGGAATATCCAAATAAATGGATCGATTTCAATTGCAATTGCAATTGGAATTGCAAAAAAAAATTGGCTATTTAAACTAGATAGTTTGAATTTGAAGGGCCATGTTCAGTTCAATGTAATGGTCGATATAATTGAACATTTGAATCTGAATAAATTAAATATAATCATAGACGATCTTTATGAGGAAATTGTTTAAATTAACAAAATATATGACAAAATGATATCTAATTGTGGGGAATTTGCCGAATTATCTACTGCACGAAAATGGCAGCAGATATTCGGCAAAGCTATTGAAAATGTAAATTTAACAAACTTGTTTAAAATAATTTTGTACTTATTGTCAATACCAGCGACTTCGCAGAAAGAGTTTTTTCTGTGATGAATTGCAAATGGAGGGACGAAAGGAACAGAGCGCCCCTCAAATTAATCAAAAATGAATTACTATTATATTTTAACTCAAGTATACAGGGTGTTTCATCATAAACTGGACAAACATATATTTTCGTGTAGAGGACATCGGGAGAATCATTTTTGCCTTATACAATATATCCCGTTTTCGAAGCATAAGCGAGATACAGGGTGTCAAACGTCATTTTTGAGCAAGATTCTTATGAGTGTGGTCAGTTATGTATAACACTTGGTGTAACGGTTTTTAGTCAAATCTCAGTATTTTTGGGTCCTCTATCCAGAAAAGTTGACGAACTCCGAAAAAAAATTTACAAAATGGCGGAAAACCTGCAATATTCCAAATTTTTTTTGCGGTTTTCAAATTGACTTCTGTTTTCTGAATGAACACAATTTTCTAAGACTTTCTGTGAAAAAATTTTTTCAAAAATCGAACACAATTTTTTTTTACATGTCTACAGCGATGAAAAAATTTCACTCGAAATGGATAAAATTTTGTACAATTGTACTTCTTGAATTATCAATCACGAATATGAAAACAGAATCGTAAAATATCGAACGGTTTCGTTACTACAGTCATTCAAATGTTTCGTTCGGGCCTCTGAAATATTGGAAATAAAATTGTTTTGGGTTCCAGAATCAAAGTGATTAAATTATAGCCATGTCTAAACATTTTAGATGAATTTAAACGAAAAAAATCAGTGAAACCTAGTTGGGACTCGAAACGACGTAGGTATTAAATAGGGAAATGGCACTGTTCTTAGGATATTAATATTCGTTGCCAGGCAAGGGTAGTCTGTAGTTCATAGAGTTTGACTACTGGCTAAATTATATTCACTGAAATTAAAATACCAGTCCAACTCTATGAACTACGAACTACTGTTGCCTGGCAACGAATATTAATATCTTTAGGCCAGTGCCATTTCCCTATTTAATACCTACGTCGTTTCGAGTCCCAACTAAGTTTCACTGATTTTTTTTGTTTAAATCCAACTAAAATGTTTAGACATGCCAATAATTTAATCATTTGACTCTAGAACCCAAAACAATTTTATTTTCAATATTTCAGAGGTCCGAACGAAACATTTGAATGACTGTAGTAACGAAACCGTTCGATATTTTACGATTCTGTTTTCATATTCGTGATTGATAATTCAAGAAGTACAATTGTACAAAATTTTATCCATTTCGAGTGAAATTTTTTCATCGCTGTAGACATGTAAAAAAAATTGTGTTCGATTTTTGAAAAAATTTTTTCACAGAAAGTCTTAGAAAATTGTGTTCATTCAGAAAACAGAAGTCAATTTGAAAACCGCAAAAAAAATTTGGAATATTGCAGGTTTTCCGCCATTTTGTAAATTTTTTTTCGGAGTTCGTCAACTTTTATAGATAGAGGACCCAAAAATACTGAGATTTGACCAAAAACCGTTACACCAAGTGTTATACATAACTGACCACACTCATAAGAATCTTGCTCAAAAATGGCGTTTGACACCCTGTATCTCGCTTATGCTTCGAAAACGGGATATATTGTATAAGGCAAAAATGATTCTCCCGATGTCCTCTACACGAAAATATATGTTTGTCCAGTTTATGATGAAACACCCTGTAGATTGTAAGGATGCTTTTCAAGTATTTAGCTGCAATAATAATTTGTTGAAACTTGCTGAGAGCAATGAAAAATATGTGTTCAAGCAAAATACCCAAGAAAAATAAAATACTTTATTTTGACACAATGTACTTTTTTTTTCGTACCTTTAATCGTCAATGTACTTTATATTGCAAAAAAAAGGTGGCAGCCCTAGTGTCAACTCACATTGTCCGAATCCATCGACTCATGGCGCAACTCAATTCAATGAAGCGCTCAGCGTTAAGGTATTAGTGTTGGCCTAACGAATACGGTATCATAACTCGGTGAATACACTAAATACAGAGTTCGAGTTGAAGTGGATCATTTAATTTCAACGAAAATGCTAATTGTCTATTGCTTTTAGCTTTCAACTTCTCCATTGTATTAACGACTTAATGATATTGTACACTCTATAAATTAATTATATCTGAACAAAACGGCTTTTTCTTCAGAACTTCCAATTGTTTGGGTTCAATAAACAAATGGTTACCGGTGAACATAATAAATAGTCTAATTGGGCGTTTTGAGACGTGGTCTGTGAATAACAGGTAACATTGTAACTCAATTTTATGGAGCAACCTTGTTGTAGGTTTCAAAATTGTACAGTATGCTTAAATCTGCCATAAAAGAATATAAAAATTAAATAACCCAAATTTCTTGGCCTGTAATATGCAAACGAGCTCCAAGAACTACCCAGTACCCCAGCCCCGGGCCCAGTTCTACAATGATCTGGAGTGAGTCATATTTTGTGCGCCGTGCGGCGACAGTGCCAAGTGCCGGATGCCTGCGGGTTATTGCTGCGCTATAGCGCAATTTTTAGTTAACTCAATGAGTTGACACGGGGAGCTGCGCTTGAGTCATTGTGTTGGCGCACAAGAATTCACTGAGTTACACATCTCTAGTAGAAATTATAGAAACAGATGAGGATGGAATTGTGGTAAAATATTTGAGAAAAAAGGAAAATGGATTTTTCCATCCTAACGTTGAGGACACATCATATGTCAAGGAATTGAATATACCTCCCCCTGTAACAAATGCGGTCTCCTATTTCATAAAGCTTCAGAGTGTAAACACGATGGCAAAGTATGTTTTTATTGCTTCAAGAAGGGCCATGAAAAGAAAGATTGTAGGCAACTACAAAGCTTGAAATCATGTAAGTTTGGATTTGATTTAAACAAGTTTGTAATTCCTGAAACATTTCTAGATGATTCTGATGCATCTCACTATGTGGTAAATGCACCAAATGTTTTGTTTGAATACAAAGAATATGAAAAGCCCATTTCAGTTGATCTTGCTTTAAAAACAGAGAACATGTTTGCTTCAGGAGAGGGCACTTTACCAATCTAATATATAAATATAAGTGCCAATTTTCGTTGTGATTTAATAACTCAACAACGCCTTCACCGATTTGGCTAATTTTGGTCTTGAATTATTCATGAAGTCTAGGGAAGAATTTAACGTATAGAAAATTCAAAGGAAATCTTGGAAAAGTGTAAAATCAACATTACAGTTTTTCATTTCAGTGCCATCTGTAGTCGTTTTCGAGTACTACGAATGCAAGGCAGTTTCCTATTTTTTTCATACTCCATATAATCTTTGATTAAATTGTCATAGATGGCGAACCTGTAAAAACTATTAGAGATTTCAATTTTCAACGAATTGAAATATTAAAATTACCGACATTACACTTCAGTGTATCATCATCAAAATGGTACATTATTGTAATAACTAATCAAAGAAATCTGAAATATTTATATTTGACCGTAATTTCAGAGTTCACAGAACACTAATATACAGAGTTCGTTCTTCATCACTTCTTTCAAAGGAACGTCTATGTTTCAATAAAAATTCGAGTACAGATGGCATAGAATTATATTATCAACATATTCGCCATCAAATCAAATATATTTATGTTCTGTGGGTAATCATGTAGAATCAACAAATGACCTTGGGACGTATTTAAATGCCGTATTGCGCATGCGGAAACAGCGTCATTTATGCGTTATGTTGCCAGACTGTGCACGTGGAATTTATTGTAATCAATCGCCAATTGAAAATAATTCTTGAAATTGGTTATCATTTTTTTACATCGGAAAATTAAAAACTGGAATAATATGTAGGTGAATAGAACTATTAGATTTCAGTTTCCTAACTTTTTTCAATCTAGATCTGAAACAACAACGACACATTTTTTTATAGAATTATAATAGTAAAATTTGGTTATTATGCATTGCCGTGTAAAAAAGCTGTGACAATCTTAGTGTTATATATTTCAGGTCATAATTTAAATGAAAAAATAACTTATGAATTTGAATTCTGGTATAATAATTTTACTACAATTTTATGATTTCTCAGTTCGACGACCTCTTAAAAGAAAGAACTATTTCACTCAAGCGCCCTATGTTACAGAAAAATATACATATATAATTTATTTTCGTTTCAGGAAGAATATAATATATCATCTGTCTATTAGATAGAAACTGTGAAAAGTATCAAACGTTGACAAATTAAATTATTTTTACGATATTCGTTAAATACCTGATGTATTATCCAATCTGGCAACGTAGCTGTGCATTTGCCGTAACGCGCGCTCAGATTTCAAGGTCATTTGTTGATTCTACATGATTACCGTGTTCTACTATTGGAAATAAAGCATTAGAACAATTGGGTATGACCCCACGAAATCGTGAGATACATGATTTGTTTGATCGTGAATTGCAACGTGAGCAGTAGTTCAATTCTAATGATTAACGTTTATTTATACAATCGAATATAACCAAAATGAATATTCAAGAAAAACATGTATATGACACAATCATTCAAGCCGTTTCCAATAATGCAGGTGGATTACATTCTTGGATGCACCTGGTGGTACAGGCAAAACTTTCGTTGTATCATATATTTTAGCGACTATTCGATCGAAACAGAAAACTGCATTGGCACTTGCATCTTCGGGAATTGCTGCTACATTATAAGAAGGTGGTCGGACCGCACACTCTGCATTGAAATTGCCATTGAATGTACAGGTGATTGAAACTCCAAATTGCAATATTTCGAGAAATTCTGCTATAGCAAAAGTTCTTCGATTAATGTCAATTATTTTATGGGATGAGTGCACAATTGCGGATAAAAATAAATTACTAGAAGCATTTAATCGAACAATGCAAGATTTACAGGGTAATCAACAGCTTTTATCCACTCCTACTACTATTTCTATGGAATGGTAGTCATAACATGTCTATGAACCGAAAAGCGTGTGTTATAATAACACCCGCACATAACACCCGCGAAATTACTTGGTTTGATTAGTTAGAGACTCTGATTTGATTCCCGACCACAGAGTACAGAGGTTTGACGGTTGGACGAAATGTTGTCAACGCTTTTGACAACTGTTCAAATTTTTTTAAATGCAGATTAATTCGAATTTTACTGAAGAAGTCGTGGATAAAGTATATGTATTCAATTCGCGGTAATGCTCAAAACACACTTGATGAATTACACCACTCGCCTGACGGCTCGTGGTGCAAAATTCATCTGCGTGTGTTTTGACCTGCATTACCGCTCATTGAATAATATATTAGGTGGTGCTCTGTATTGCTGTCAGGAGACTTTCGTCAAACATTGCCTGTCATTCCTCGATCAACTACTGTGATGAAATAAATGCCTGTTTGAAGTCATCAGTCTTTGGAGATATGTACGAAAATTGACACTGAATATTGATATGCGTTTTCAACTAAATAATGATGCAACTGCCTATGAGTTTTCAAACAATTGTTAGAAATTGATGATGGCAAAATACAAATGGACAGTACCAACGGACTGCTCACCATATTACTGGTAAATCAAAAGGAGAAGTGTGTTTGATACCGCGTATCCCTATGATTCCAACGGATATGCCATTTGAATTCAAACGGTTACAATATCCCGTGCGTTTATCATTTGCGATGTCCATAAACAAGGCCCTAGGGCGAACACTTCACGTTTGTGGTGTGAATTTGAAGGAATCATGTTTTTCACATGGCCAACTTTATGTTGCCTGTTCCAGAGTCGGTACTCCCAATTGTTTATTTATTCATGCTGAAAATGGAAAACAAAAAAATATTGTTTATCCAATTGTTTTAGACTAACACCTACCATAGTGAGAGTACCCAATTCTTTTTAATTTTTTAGTTTTTACTCCTTGCAGTCTTCATCATTTAGAAGGCATTGGCAATTGGGAATCGGACATCGTCTTTAGAATGTTTTACCTCGAATGTATATAATATAGTTTTTACTCTTTGTCATAGTTGAGAAATAACATTTAATAGTGTCTTTGTGTTTATTTCTGATAAATATAATATAAACATTTACATTATGTTTTGTAGTGAGTTTTGATGAGCAGTTCCATACATTCGAAATTAGACTAAGTAAGAAATTTATTTTTTTGTTTTATTTCTAAGTTTATTACTATGCCTTATACGTAGCGAAGCACGTACCGGGCAGCTAGTCTAATATATAAATATAAGTGCCAATTTTCGTTGTGATTTAATAACTCAACAACGCCTTCACCGATTTGGCTAATTTTGGTCTTGAATTATTCATGGAAGTCTAGGGAAGAATTTAACGTATAGAAATTCAAAGGAAATCTTGGAAAAGTGTAAAATCAACATTACAGGTTTTTCATTTTCAGTGCCATCTGTAGTCGTTTTCGAGTACTACGAATGCAAGGCAGTTTCCTATTTTTTCATACTCCATATAATCTTTGATTAAATTGTCATAGATGGCAAACCTGTAAAAACTATTAGAGATTTCAATTTTCAACGAATTGAAATATTAAAATTACCGACATTACACTTCAGTGTATCATCATCAAAATGGTACATTATTGTAATAACTAATCAAAGAAATCTGAAATATTTATTATTTGACCGTAATTTCAGAGTTCACAGAACACTTATATACAGAGTTCGTTCTTCATCACTTCTTTCAAAGGAACGTCTATGTTTCAATAAAAATTCGAGTACAGATGGCATAGAATTATATTATCAACATATTCGCCATCAAATCAAATATATTTTATGTTCTGTGGGTAATCATGTAGAATCAACAAATGACCTTGGGACGTATTTAAATGCCGTATTGCGCATGCGGAAACAGCGTCATTTATGCGTTATGTTGCCAGACTGTGCACGTGGAATTTATTGTAATCAATCGCCAATCGAAAATTAATTCTTGAAATTGGTTATCATTTTTTACATCGGAAAATTAAAAACTGGAATAATATGTAGGTGAATAGAACTATTAGATTTCAGTTTCCTAACTTTTTTCAATCTAGATCTGAAACAACAACGACACATTTTTTTATAGAATTATAATAGTAAAATTTGGTTATTATGTATTGCCGTGTAAAAAAGCTGTGACAATCTTAGTGTTACATATTTCAGGTCATAATTTAAATGAAAAAATAACTTATGAATTTGAATTCTGGTATAATAATTTTACTACAATTTTATGATTTCTCAGTTCGACGACCTCTTAAAAGAAAGAACTATTTCACTCAAGCGCCCTATGTTACAGAAAAATATACATATATAATTTATTTTCGTTTCAGGAAGAATATAATATATCATCTGTCTATTAGATAGAAACTGTGAAAAGTATCAAACGTTGACAAATTAAATTATTTTTACGATATTCGTTAAATACCTGATGTATTATCCAATCTGGCAACGTAGCTGTGCATTTGCCGTAACGCGCGCTCAGATTTCAAGGTCATTTGTTGATTCTACATGATTACCGTGTTCTACTATTGGAAATAAAGCATTAGAACAATTGGGTATGACCCCACCAAATCGTGAGATACATGATTTGTTTGATCGTGAATTGCAACGTGAGCAGTAGTTCAATTCTAATGATTAACGTTTATTTATACAATCGAATATAACCAAAATGAATATTCAAGAAAAACATGTATATGACACAATCATTCAAGCCGTTTCCAATAATGCAGGTGGATTACATTCCTTGGATGCACCTGGTGGTACAGGCAAAACTTTCGTTGTATCATATATTTTAGCGACTATTCGATCGAAACAGAAAACTGCATTGGCACTTGCATCTTCGGGAATTGCTGCTACATTATAAGAAGGTGGTCGGACCGCACACTCTGCATTGAAATTGCCATTGAATGTACAGGTGATTGAAACTCCAAATTGCAATATTTCGAGAAATTCTGCTATAGCAAAAGTTCTTCGATTAATGTCAATTATTTTATGGGATGAGTGCACAATTGCGGATAAAAATAAATAACTAGAAGCATTTAATCGAACAATGCAAGATTTACAGGGTAATCAACAGCTTTTAGGTGGTGCTCTGTATTGCTGTCAGGAGACTTTCGTCAAACATTGCCTGTCATTCCTCGATCAACTACTGTTGATGAAATAAATGCCTGTTTGAAGTCATCAGTTCTTTGGAGATATGTACGAAAATTGACACTGAATATTGATATGCGTTTTCAACTAAATAATGATGCAACTGCCTATGAGTTTTCAAAACAATTGTTAGAAATTGATGATGGCAAAATACAAATGGACAGTACCAACGGACTGCTCACCATATTACTGGTAAATCAAAAGGAGAAGTGTGTTTGATACCGCATATCCCTATGATTCCAACGGATATGCCATTTGAATTCAAACGGTTACAATATCCCGTGCTTTTATCATTTGCGATGTCCATAAACAAGGCCCTAGGGCGAACACTTCACGTTTGTGGTGTGAATTTGAAGGAATCATGTTTTTCACATGGCCAACTTTATGTTGCCTGTTCCAGAGTCGGTACTCCCAATTGTTTATTTATTCATGCTGAAAATGGAAAAACAAAAAATATTGTTTATCCAATTGTTTTAGACTAACACCTACCATAGTGAGAGTACCCAATTCTTTTTAATTTTTTAGTTTTTACTCCTTGCAGTCTTCATCATTTAGAAGGCATTGGCAATTGGGAATCGGACATCGTCTTTAGAATGTTTTACCTCGAATGTATATAATATAGTTTTTACTCTTTGTCATAGTTGAGAAATAACATTTAATAGTGTATCTTTGTGTTTATTTCTGATAAATATAATATAAACATTTACATTATGTTTTTGTAGTGAGTTTTGATGAGCAGTTCCATACATTCGAAATTAGACTAAGTAAGAAATTTTATTTTTTTGTTATATTTCTAAGTTTATTACTATGCCTTATACGTAGCGAAGCACGTACCGGGCAGCTAGTACTCATATAATTTGGAAAATGCTCACATGTTTTGAAGTTAGTATGTTCAGTTTGTTCCGAATGTCGAAGAAAATGTTCTCAGTGTTCGAGCATTCAATTCACAATAAATTCAAAACTAGTCTAACGATAAATTCTAATAATGGGTTCATTTGGTCTTGTAAGTTGAGAAAAAAACTAACGCTTCTTTATGTGTCCGATGGACTGTACAGACTGGCTGTTTCGATTTCTGCAGTGCCGGAAGAGTCTCGCCAGTCACATGAAATCAGTAACATTGTTCCATGTTCAGTTGTTACTAATAATAAATTGTCACATAGATCTGGTTATGAATTGAAATTTACAAGACTTTATCCAGTTATAAAAAGGCGACAAAAGACTCGTAAATTAAAGAAAAACCTTACGAGGAATTTGCTGAAGAAGGTTCTGTTTGGCATCGTAGAATGGGCCACATATCCTTATCTTATTTGAGAAAATTACCAACTGTAGTAGAAGGAGTTAAAGAACTCACGTACAATTATTCAACTGCCAGTTGCTCAATATATTCCAAAGCTGTAATGATTGGAAAACCTTGTAGGTACAAAAGAACGTGAACGTGCTAGCAGGCCTTGTCAAATTTTGCAGACTTGCTAAGCGTCAAAATCCCAACTCAGTTTGAGAAAGTATATACTTATTCTTGTAGACGATTATTAGTTAAGATGACATCTAAACTAATAACCATATCACATTGTAATAATGGTACAGAATTCACTAGTGAAGCCTGTCGAACAATCGTGAATATATTTGCATTTATTATTGTATAAATTTGATATGAAAAATTGTAAAACCGTTAATACTCCAATTGAAATGAAATTAAAATTGGAAAAAATGTAGTGATCAAAAGGGTAAAATTCTATATCAAGAATTAATTGGTAGTTTGATGTATTTAGTGGTCCTAACAAGACCAGATATAATGTATGCTGTTTCATATTTAAGTCAGTTTAACAATTCTCACTTTGAAGAACATTTTTCTTATGCTAAAAGAATTTTGAAATATTTGAACGATAGAAAAAATGACAAACAAAAAATTATTTGCCTTTAAGGAGGCTAACCTAACAAACTTTTGAAACATAGATAAATTGAAAAAAGTAATCATCGAAATGAATACAATCTTAAATTTATAGGCTCACAGAACCTTTTTCAGGACACTGACGAGGCCTAATGAGACCGAAACCGGTCTGTTTCTTCCCTCATTGACAACATTTTGAATAATCATCCCAGTCCGCCTGAAGAAGGTTCTGTGAGCCTATAAATTGAAGATTGTATTCATTTCGATGATTACTATTTTCAATTTATCTATGTTTCAAAAATTTGTTAGGTTAGCCTCCTTAAAGGCAAAGAATTTTTTGTTTGTCATTTTTTCTTTATCTTAAAATCACTTGACTTCACAGTCGCCAAAAATATTGGGTGTTTCCATCACTCGGAGAAACTTGCATTGAGGCCCTGATGTAGGGCCACTGCTAACATCTCAAAGAAGAGGAAGTAATCAGTGGTTTCAGCATGCGGTCTGTGATGATTGAACTTCTCATTTGACACTACTCACTACTAGATGTCACCATCTGTTAGTTGCTACTAGATAGCTCCTTACAATTAGTGGTAAATGTAGAAGTTTTTCAATAGGATGTTGTCTCTGAGGGATATGGGACACTGACGAGGCCTAATGAGGCCGAAACCGGTCTGTTTCTTCCCTCATTGACAACATCTTGAATAATCGTCCCAGTCCGCCTGAAGAAGGTTCTGTGAGCCTATAAATTGAAGATTGTATTAATTTCAATGATTACTATTTTCAATGTATCTATGTTTCAAAAATTTGTTAGGTTAGCCTCCTTAAAGGCAAAGAATTTTTTGTTTGTCATTTTTTCTTTATCTTAAAATACTTAAGTTTTAGGTTGAAGATGTGGAAATTCAAATTCAGAAGGCTATGTTGATGCCGACTGGGAAAATAATTTTGATAGACGATCATATACAGGTTATTGTTTCATGTTATCTGGTTTATTAATTTCATGGTGTGGTAGAAAACAGACAAATGTAACGGTATCTAGTACAGAATCAGAATATGTTGCTATATCATAATCTTGTGAAGAATTAATCTATTTGAAAAATTCACAGTATAAAATAACAAATAGGTCTTACATTGTGAACTGGCTTAATGATGATTAAAGTGTCCGAAAATTGTTAATGCATTCTGCATTCCATTGTGAAACAAAGCATATAGATGTAAGATATCATTATTGCAGGGAAATGTTTAGTGAAAAAGTTATTTGGGTTTGTTAAAAATTGGATGAATTTTTTAACCCATCTCTAACTTCGCACACAACTCTACCCAGCTCTGTGACCACGTTCAGTTTTCTGTGGAAATCAACCCCCCTCCCCCCCATCGCTGTCAGTTTGAATCGCTCTCATCCCCGGCACACCGCCTTCCGGCTCACAATTGCGCTCAATTTCTCATAAGAACTGCGTTTAATTCATATTGACTAGTGTAATGTGAATAGCTACTTGGTGATATTGCAAATTTATAAGTGATTTAGTGCCTTCTCGTTCTAAATACATTCTCGACAAGTAATAAGTTTCAGTTAAAACATTAACTACAACAAATCATCTCAAGGTACAGTAATTTTTACGGAAAATACAGATTGGAAATGTTCGGAACATGTGTTTCCATCAAATACCAATTCAATTCATTCTCTTTGATATATTCACTCAATCCTAACTCTTCTCAACAATATTTCAATACAAACGTACATTTCTTCATCGCTAAATCATGTGTGCTAAAATAGTTTTTGACATTTTCTTCAAATATCTCAATTTTCTCACATACTCTCAGTCATCCACGCATGTACTGTACCAAATTGCTTGAACTGATAAATAATTCATTTTCAATTCATCAATTTATAATTACATCATCTCAGAATAAAATCACATTTTATTCCTCTCATTTTATCGCCAAGTTAGCTTTTCACACACATCCCGTAGAAGTCTACTTAGTTGTATCATACTTGTTTTATGTGCATGTAATCTCTCATTACTTTTATACCTCTTACGATTAGAATTCTCAGGCCGTTTAAGTTTCAGGTACATCTACGCTCAGGTTGGACTCTTCGAGGGCAGTCGCAGACCAGTCGGATTCACAACTCATTACATTCAGAACTCCAAATATGGAATACACTCATTATCACTCTTAGATGGACTGGTTTGCTGTAGAGCTTGAGGGAGTCCAACCTGATGTCACCTCAATAAGTATAGTTTTATCTATTACTTGTCTCCTTTACCTGAAAGTTATGGTGCCTGATTTTTTCTCAAGTTATGAACTTTTTTTATTTTAATATTAGTTAAGAATTATGTATTAACTTTTATTATACTCGTATAGCACTTCAATTCTATAATCGTTGCTACTCATACTTGCTATTAGTTCTATCTCATAAAACCTAGTTGTACTTTATTACAAATAGAAAGAAGAGAAAAGAAGTACTTCTTTTCTCTTCTTTCTATTTGTCAAACTTAGTGTGCTCAACCTATTTGTTGATTTATTACAAATCTCTAACGTTCTCGATTTATCAAGTCAACCTTCTGTTTTTTCTGATATTTAGGTAGTTTACATGAAACAAAAACTCTATCACTGTAAACGTTGTGTTGAATGATAAAGTTGCCTTCAGCTCAACACTATTCTGTTCAATCGGTTTGCACCTCATAGCACATAAACATGTTTTACTGTATAACTATTGATGTAGTAGACTTCTCAATTTTTTACATATTCTCTAACATTAGTTTGTACTTCTCTTTCATACAATCACTCTGTTAGATGTTGTAATTTGATCATTTTACTTCATGCGAGTGTCCACTCATACTGTTCTGAACTTTCTCCATTCTCATTCTCAAAGTTCTCTCATTTACTTCTCATTCATCATTAATAGATTTTCTCAATTATTGAAAATAGAATCACTCTGTTAGATGTTGTTAATTGTATCATTTCACTTCATGCGAGTGTCCACTCATACTGTTCAGAATTTTCTCCATTCTCATTCTCAAAGTTCTTTCATTTGCTTCTCAATTATTGAAAATACAATCACTCTGTTAGATGTTGTAATTTGATCATTTTACTTCATGCGAGTGCCTACTCATACTGTTCTGAATTTTCTCTATTCTCACTTACTTTTCACTTATCATAAATAGATTTTCTCAATTATAGTAAATAGAATCACTCTGTTAGATGTTGTAAATTGTATTTCATTTTACTTCATGCGAGTGTCCACTCATACTGTTCTGAACTTTCTCTATTTTTATTCTCACAGTTCTCTCATTCACTTCTCACTTATTGTATGTAGAATCTCTCAATATTGTACATACAATCACTCTGTTTAGATGTTGTAATTTGAATTGATTTTACTTCATGCGAGTGTCTATTTATAATGTGAAGTGTTTGATATACAATAAAGATTTTATTTTACCATCTTCAACTCGATCATTTGGTAACAGTTCACAGTTAAGTAATTGCCAAAAATCTCAACACCCTGATTTTTGAACAGTGTTTTTTATAGATCAACATCAGATATGCCCGCTGATATATTTACCAAAGGTTTGAATGCTTGTAAACATTTTAGATTTTTTAAATTGTTAGGTTTAGCAGATGTGAGCTAGAAAAATATTTCAAGGGAGGATGTTGTTAATCCAAAATATTTTGAATGAGACTACTATTGTGAAGATGATTTTATTCTTATGATAGGTTATTCTGTGACCATATGTCCATATGCATGTCAATGTTGAGAATATAAGTTAGTCGTTAAAAAATTCGAGTTTGAATCAGTTATGACTTACAAGCATCAAGGCGAGGCAAAGGCTTTTCACTACAAAAGTAAACCATCGTCATACAATTTGTTCATTAACAATTTGAAAAATGGGGAAACGGTAAGCTATGTACCGGGTTTTTCACTATAATTTGACCACCCCTTTAACTTTGTTACTGAAGGAGATACAAAAAATGTTTCGTATAAAAGTTTCATGAAATCAACTGAGGTTTTTTGATATGAGTCCAGAAACTGAAATATATACAGGGTGACCAACATATTGATGGAAACTTCATTTTTTTCAAATGGAACACCCTGTATATTTTTCCATATTTGGTTAGCTCTTTTTCCCCTGATTTCGAATATGTAACATATGTTGGTCTGTCTTTCTTATTCTGAGCACCACAGAGTTTCAAATTTCAATAACCATCTGGCATAGCGTTTTGGAAGTTCGTGAATATTTAAGTGGACAATTTGATCTTTGGATTGGTAATGGCGCACCCATTTTATGGCCATCGAATAGTCCCGATTTAACAACGTTGGACACGTTTTTATAGCCGTTCCTGAAGGAAAAAATTTACTTCAGCAATAATGACAATCAATGAAAGCGGAGAATAATATAAATGATATAAAACCAACCAATATTGAACCCATAATTCGGAACTTATCCTGTCAACGCACAAAGAACAATGATAATATTGTAATTATTAGAAACAAATTTTGAAGCTTTAATTTCTGACTTTAATCAGAGCCATAATAATGCTATCAAAACTCCTATATCAACTATGTGTATTGAATGAAGGTGGTCATTTTGTGCAATTTCTTTAGTTGATGTTATTCTTACCATACTACCATAGTTTATCATTATTCATTGGTTAAGTAATTGTATTTATTCTAAAATATTTTTTTTAGGTAGATTGTTTGGATATAAAGAATTTCGTAGGTAATACATATTTCATTTCAAAACTTTGAAACTCTGAAAATTGAAGAGACACATCCACATACGCATTTATATTCGAGATCAGGAGGAAATAGCCTATCAAAAAAAGGAAGAATATACAGGACAGGTTGTCCCATTTGAAAAAATATAGTTCCATTCAATGTTGTTCACCCTGTATATCTTCCCATTGACGTTATTATAACTCCAAAAATGTGCATTTTCAGTAAACGCACTCTGCCACTTATAAAATGATTACAGATCTAGGCAGGTGGTTCTTAAAATTTGAGGCTCTGTGGTTCTCAGAATAAAAGAGATAGACCAACATATGTTACATATTCTAAATCAGGGGAAAAAGAGCTAGCCAAACAGGGAAAAATATATAGGGTGTTCCATTTGAAAAAATGAAGTTGCCATCAATATGTTGGCCATCCTGTATATATTTCAGTTTCTGGACTCACATAAAAAAAACCTCAGTTGATTTCGTGAAACTTTTATGCGAAACATTTTTTTGTATCTCCTTCAGTAACAAAGTTAAAGGGGGGGTCAAATTATAGTGAAAAACCCGGTACAGCACGACGGTGATGCAAATAGAGGAGCTAACGAAATAGCAACTTGCGTATATAAATTTATCGCAGAAAAAGCAGCATCTACTGATGAAACTATAAAATTTGTCTTCTTTTCTGACAACTGTAAATGCCAGCAAAAGAACAAGTACAATATCGTGATATACATGTACTGTTTGGGAAAATTCAACAACGTTGCCTCCATTTCTCAAGTTTCTGGTAACTGGTCATACACAAAATGAAGGTTATTGCGTACATTCAGTGATAGAAAAAGCAGTCAAACGGGCAAAAAATTCTGAACCAATTTACGTGCCTAGTCATTTTGTTCAAATGATCAGAAGGGCGAAAGATTCAGAGCCATTTTACGACTTGAAAGAATTGAGCTTCAAGGATATCATTGATTTCAAAAACCTCACCAGTATGTTGGGAGGCTTTTTAGCAGAACAACAATTGCAGACGTTGAAACATTATAGGAAATCAATAAACAGTCTGAAGAACCTCCACATAAGCTCATTCCTGAAGAGGAAATTGAAATCTTCTCAGAAGCTCGTTCTTGAACAAGAATGGTTTTCCGGTAGCTCCCAAGGAAATTTCTTATGATCTGTTGAAGGAGCATATCATTCCGTCATTACGAATGGAGCTATAAAATATTAACTAACGTTTCCGGAAAATTCATGAAAATCATTGAAGGATTTCTTGAATGTTTCAAAAAATTCTCTTTCTTAGGAATCATATTTGACATATATTTTCAAAGTCAATAAAAATTTAATCTTGAAGAAACTTAATGTCCTGTAATTGGTCGCCTTTCTGGGGAATTTCATAAAGCCGTCGTTAATTTGGAAATGAAATGAAATGAAAATAGACCATCGAAATATTGATAAATCTACTCAAGTTTTGGAAGATCTCAAGTTTTTTAAACTTATACAAAGTATGGAAGAAATGGAAATAATCATCTATCCAATGCTCTTTGTTTGAAAAAACTGAAAAAAATTATAAATAATTTCGTTTTCATTTTTTATAAATGTGCTCGAGAAAATATTGATACTGTGTTGTACTAGGTATATACCTAATGGCAAAAGTTTCAAAGATAGATGGCATATGATGCAATAAGAGAGTAAATTATTTATTGGTATAGTGATGATTCATATAGATATTGAAACAATGTAATAAAAGAGAGTAATCACATTGTCTTTTTCACAGATAGTAAAACTAACCAAGTGTTTCACATCTTAATCGCCGTACAAAACCGACGCGATCACGTGAAATATCGGATGTGTAATTACCTCTTCAATTACAATTGCAATTGATTTTGTGCCACTTGATTCTTCATTTTTCCATAACTTTTTTATTTCGCAAATATAACCCCAAGCACGCTTTTTCGTCTGTTCACATTCAACACCCAAAAAATATCAAATCATCACATGTGCAGCACTGTTCGGTGAATTGTGACGTTATAACATCAACACTTGGACTGTTTATTTTTCTTTGAAAGTGAGTTTAATGCAGGCTTTTTAGGAAAATCCTATAATTTTCATTCATTTCCTTAAAAACAGCAGCTGATATTGAATTAGTCCATTCAAAAAGATGAAATATGCCTCAAGTTCAACGGCTTACAAGAAATTTACTTGGGAGGGGTAGAGTTAATAGACAGATAGAGTTAATAGTTATTAGACTCATTTTTTCTTCAAGAATGAGCTTTTGTGGAGTTATTCCAGGAAGCCAATGATATTCACCGCCAAAATTGTAAACCACTCTGGTAGTAGTCGAATTAATATGTCAATTCATCGGTTTTAACGAATTTGTTCAAGGGTGAGGATACCATTCAGATTTTTCAAAGATTTTGTAGGAAGAACCGAGTTTCCGATACACAAACTCAATTCAATGTCTTGAACCTCAATCAAGAGCAGAAATATAATTTATACGATAACATTCACTTAAGAAATTATAAAAGCATGGAAGAAGAATGAACGTACAACTCAAATCAAAACTTTGAAACTGTCGCCAGGTAGATGGATAATTTGCTCCTGGAGTCCTGAAGGTTTTAGAAATGTTGAGTTTCATGACACTCCTTTTTACTTGAATCATTGTCAATAGGCAAATTAATTGATTCTGAAGCTGTCGCTATCGAAGAAGAAATAAATAAAAAGAAATGTTACACATATTTTGAAAGCTAGAGCATTTTATGATAATAATGATTTTAGGAGAGTTCTCATGCCTAAGAAAGGTAGCCATATATATTTTTTCTTTTCTTCGTCCCACCTACCTGAATCAACATTCTCAACTATGAATGTCACAAAATCAAAACAGTTCCCGTTTAACAGACGCTCACTAAGCTTTCTCTTTGAGCATCGCAGTAACTTCTTACACTCCCAAATATGGGAAGTTCGTTCGGAATACGCTCTGCCAAACATCCAACCAAAAACGTAATTAAGAATAAGCATTCTGTATTTCAATTTTAACGTTTATGAAGAAATACTAATTAAATAATTGCTACAATGTTTTATTTCTTTCTTGTGAACTCCTCCACACAGTTGCCCGCAAGATATATGTTTGAACACAAGTAAACCTCAGAGGTCTAAAGTTTTGGCCACCCCTGAAGTAGATACTGAAAAATACAGGGACTTTATACAAAACAGTGGCGACAATGGTAATATCCACTTTTTGATTGGCCCAACATAATTCTATAACTATAATCTGAACCTTGAATTTATTTGTGATTCGATGTATAGAAATAATTATTGCGCATGTGCAGGACTGAAGAGTGCGAAATGAGGAGAAGTGTGACAATTGGCAGCTTCAGATTAGGTTAGAATTTGATAAATAAAGAAAATAAAAATTATCACGTTATTTGATCTGATATACCTTGGGTTGGGCACATCGGGACATGGTTCTCTTGGAATTTCATTAGAATATATTGGTGAAGTTGTAAAATCAAGATACTATTCAATAAATGAGCTTTTTAGTGCTTGTATCTACGTTATTTACATGGACACAAATAGGATATCCTTAGGTATGCACTTTTCCAAAAATGAATGTTATAATATATTTCTTGTCACTACTTTTCAGATTTATTTATCAGATATTGCTTTAATAACATAAGTTTTCTCCATTTCAGATTACTATTTCCACACAAAAACTATGGAGGCCTAGGTATAGGCCTGCTAAAAAGTAGCAATACATTCACATGTAAACAGAAGAGCTTGTGAAATATACGTACTTCCTTCCATAATTTAGTTTTAGTACCAGTGATGCTAGAGTAACGCATGAAAATATGAATTAAAATATGTATAAAGATTCTGCCAATTCAACCAGTCAACACGAAGGAGCAAGAAAAGCTTCCTATGTCTTGGTGTTTATGGCCGTGGCTATTAACAGTAACAGCAAAATACCTTCTGGGTATTTTTTAATCGAAAATTTTACAGGGCGAAAAAGATCAAATATATTGCTCAAATGTTTGGACCTGATACGACAGTCAGGTGTTGTAGTACATTCCGTTACAATGTGTAAGCATTTGGAACCAAATTTCAATGTTTTCTGTACAAAGTTTAAGTCATGGTTCATAAATTCATCATCTGGTCAAAAACTGAAATTTCTGGATGTAGCACATTTCATAAAGGAGTGCTCAATAAACATTTTTTGAAATTTTACTAATTTTCAGATGGCAACCTAATCAAATTTAATTAATATTGCAAATAAGTAGTTTCTGCCATTTTAGTAGCAATACAATAAACATCACTCTCAAATAAACATAAACACAACAGAAAGATGCATTCAGAAAAAAAATTAAAAATTAGAGTGCTCCTTTTAGTTAAAGAAGTGCTATCGTTTTGCCCAAATGTCTGTTGAGATGCTATATACAGGGACAGAAAGCGAAATGTGAACCAGTTTTTTCCCTATTGTGAATATGGCTCTATACAGGGTGACTGGTGACGTAAGGGACAACGGCTAACTGGAGATAGAGGACCTCAAACTGAATGAGGATTGGGGCTTTAAATGTCCCATAAGGCTATTAGTTTCAGAGATACAGGGTGTTTTTTGCAAAAGTGCTAAAACTATAAACTCCCATATCTTCGTCAATATGGCAAATTTTTCGCTGATATTTGGCAAGCTTGTTAATATACATATTCTCCATCAGATCGACAAGAAAAAATTCCCAAAAATTGCAGGTCCGTATTCAAAAATTTCAATTTCCGTGTCAGGTGAGAAATACCACTCGGTATATGAAATAAAAAAAATTAAATTAGGAAATTGGAATCTGCAAAAAACACTGAGTAAAAATCTGTTTTTAGTTTCAATGGCACAAATTTTTTAAAGTTTTTATGATATGTTGAAAGTCAAATATTACAATTTTTTCATATTGAATTCAAGAAACACACTATTCCTGAAAGAAAAAACACTGAATTTGAGATGCTTAAATAATCCTGACGCATTTTGAATATTCCTTCACATCTTGAAATACTTTTTCATTAAATTTTCTATCAATATTATAAGAAAAACTCAAAAAACAATACAAACACAAAAAGATTAACAGTAGCATATATGGTTCATAAAAAAATCAAATAAACAAATGCTTGATATGCGAGAGCCATTCCCCTCACATACTTATTGGCTCTTTTGAACAATTGAAGTACGTTTCATATCCACAAGATGAAAAATTACTCTTGATAGAACAGTAACACTAGATTTCAGGTCGAGAAAAGTTGGACTCTCTTCTCAGAACGCCTGAACAATAATCCATCTGATACTTATTCTTTCAACAAAATTTATTCTTCTATTAAATTGTGCAATGATTCATGAGAAAACAACTAAGCTAATGCTCTAAATCAGAGCAATTTGCTTCAACGCATTTATTGGCTCTCTTGAACTCTAAAGATTTCTTTCTCTTTTGAGATGAGGATTATTCTGAGACCAAATATTATATCCGTTCATTTTGCGCAATCCAAAAACAAGTATCATCTACATATTCTTCATTCGTGAATATTGAAGGCATTTTTCAGTAGATAAACAAACGACACAATTCCCAATAATTCACAATCAATGAATGTATGAATATAAACGTCATTTTTTGAAATAAGCCTACTCTGTGTAGTAGGATGTATTTTATTTATAATGAATAATAAACCTCTTATTCTAAAAAATCACTTGTTTCCCTAATATTCTGTTTGCATTAAATAAATTCATATGCTTCTCAAAAGAAGATGAAGTTGCTACACCTAAGTACATATTAGAGGAAAATAAGTCCTCAAGATTCATACATTATTTCATTGAAGAATAAATTTTGTTGAAAACATAAGTACCAGATGGGTTATTGTTCAGGGGTTCTGAGAAGAAAGTCAAACTTTTCTCGAGCTGAAATCCAGTGTTTCTGTTCTATCAAGAGTATAATTTTTCATCTTGTGGATATAAAAAGTACTTCAATTGTTCAAAAGAGTCATTAAGTGTGTGAGGGGAATGGCTCTCGTATATCGAGCATTTGTTTATTCGATTTTTTTATGAATCATATGTGCTACTGTTCCTCTCTTTGTATTTTTATTGTTTTTTTAATTTTTCTTATAATATTGATAAAAAATTAATAAAAAAGGAGTTCAAGATGTGAAGGAATATTCAAAATGCATCAGGATTATTTAAGTATCTCAAATTCAGTGTTTTTTCTATCAGGAATAGTATGTTTCTTGAATTCAATATGAATAAATTGTAATATTCGACTTTCAACGTATTATAAAAACTATAAAAAATTTGTGCCATTCAAACTAAAAACAGATTTTTACTCAGTGTTTCTCGGAGATTTCAATTTTCCAATTCAATTTTTTTTTATCTCATATACCGAGTGATATTTCTAACCTGTCACGGAAATTGAAATTTTTGAATACGGACCTGCAATTTTTGGGAATTTTTCTTCTCGATCTGATGGAGAACATGTATAGTAACAACCTTGCCAAATATCAGCGAAAAATTTGCTATATTGACGAAGATATGGCAGTTTATAGTTTTAGCACTTTTGCAAAAAACACCCTGTATCTCTGAAACTAATAGCCTTATAGGACATTTAAACCCCCAATTCTCATTCAGTTTGAGGTCCTCTATCTCCAGTTAGCCGTTGTCCCTTACGTCACCAGTCACCCTGTAGATCAGTCGTTGAAAACATGAATTCATTGAGGTTATTTCGAATGAAAAGAACTTTGAAACGATGGTGGAAAATTTGGAATAGTATTCAGACTCCACTTCGAACTGCTTGCTAACTCCTTGTTCAAATAAACATGTGAAGTATTTGGGTTTGAACTTTTCTGGACTAGCAATTCAGAGCCACATAATAGAGATATTCTTTGTCCTAATAAATCCACTTAACAATATACTCTGCTGAGTTGTTCACTTTTAGGCACTGTAAATTTATACATTATTCAAATAAAAGACCGAACTCAATATAAACATATATGACATTGTTGGGGAAACAGTTCCTTTACTGATAGCCTCTTTGTAAATCAAAAGTATGCTCTTAGTTCTATCATGAATATGAGAGAAGAGAAGTTACGAGATCATATAGTTAGACTAGCAAAAACCTTTTTTGCAATAACTCAGCAACAACTCCGGGGATAGGCGTACGAATTTACCATGGCGAAGAATATAAAAAACATAATTTCTACCACAAAAGAAATGGCGGAAAAGTGTTGAGTTCATTCTTTCCTAAAAAGGTATCCTGGAATTCATTAAGAGCTCCAAAACCAACAAGTATTAACTGAGTTCTGGGTTTCAATGAAACAGAAATCAAAATTTTTTACGATAATCTAGAAGATTTTATGGAAAAATATAATTTTACGGCCAGTCGTATATTCAACATGGACGAAACAGGGATTTCCACCGTCCAAAGACCTGGTGAAATTTATGCACCGACTGGATTTAAACAGGTCGGTAAAAAAAGCGGCTAACGAGGACAAAATGTGACAGTTGTCTGTGAATTTTTTGCATTAGGAATATATATTCGGCCCATGTTTATTTTTTCCCACCAGAGGATGAAGACTTCTCTAATGACTGAAGGTCCTATAGATGCCAGATATGCATGCTGTGCCAATCCTGATTCTCATACACTTCTCGTTCTAGACAATCATTTCAGCCATTTTTCGTTGGAGGCCTACCTATTCTGCCAATGCAATGGAATTCATAGGCTATCGCTACCTCCCCATACTTCCCATAGAATTCAACCGCTCGACGTGCTTCTCTTCTTCTTTAATTCTGTCTAGCGGGCCCCCAACTGACTCTTGACGGTACCAGACAGTATTATGGGCTCAGCGTTATCCGCTATGTACCCAAATTCAATATCTCTTTATCCTTTTAACAGCCAGGCTCCTGGAGGCAGCAGGAATCTGAGTGAACACCCATACTACACTGCTGCTGAGAACAATTGACTATTTTAGTCTTATCTATAGCAAATATATAATAATGTGATGTTTAATAAGCACATTCAGAGCATTAAGAGGTTTTTGAAACATAGATATTAAATTGAAAATAGTAATCATCGAAATGAATACAATCTTCAATTTATAGGCTCACAGAACCTTCTTCAGGCGGACTGGGATGATTATTCAAGATGTTGTCAATGAGGGAAGAGACAGACCGGTTTCGGCCTCATTAGGTTGGGCGCACACCGAGCTTGTCCCCGACAAACCGTTGGTCGACGACACGGATTTCGATTGCTGTCTCGTGTCGGCGCACACCGCATCGCCAGAGACCCATGTTTTTCCCGTCTTCGGTTGTCCCAATTCTATAATCTTGGACAATGGCGTTCAATTCCGCTCTAAGGAATTCACTAAATTCTTGGCATCCCTCAATATTCGTGTCCAGTATACTGCCTTATATCACCCACAAGCTAATCCAGTCGAAAGGATAAATAGAGTAATAAAAACTATGTTAAGATCATATCTCTCAGAAGATCAGAGAGGTTGGGACAGGCAACTGATGGCCGGTTTCTGAGGTCGTTTTAACCGCAGTTTATCTATCTGTCAAATTTGACGGATGGATAAGCGTAGATTTCGGTTTCTGAGTACCGCTTAGAAAGATAACCAGCCGATAAAGTCAGGTTATTTTAACCGACCGAAAATGGCCGGTTATCTGTAGATTTAGTAAATGGCGCATGGGCATTGGCGTTTGATTTGTCAACTCCAACCTCACTTTTTCATTTTGATTTTACGGAGTACCGGATTTGGATTCATATCAACATTCTTAACATATTATATTAAACGAGTTGTGTAATAATAGAATATAATACAAGAAGATTATCCTCCAGCTCTTCATCAGGTGAAGAGACAATGAAATTCATTGGCAATATTTCTGTATCCAGATTTATACGGGTTTGTAGATCACCTCTGGAAATGTATACAGATGATTAATTTAAAATGAGGTACAGATTCAACAAGCAAACAGTTTTACACTTATGTAATGAATTGTAAGAAGAAGTGTTGAATGGCGTTCATGGTATAGGTTGTCACAATTTTAGAGAAAATGATGAAATCATGATACTGTAGACGCTAAAGAAAATTCCATTTTCATATTTGACGATGTATGTAACAGCAAGCAAGACAAAATCAGGTCCTACTACTCTATGGGTAGACATAAAAAAAATTGATATTGCTTTTCTATGTCAGACATATGTGTCAATAAATAAACATCTGATTCGAGACAATGCAAATATAATTGTTGTATTCAGAAGTGATGATGTGAATTTGCACCACATTTTCAACGAACACATATCCCCCGATATGAGATATGAAAAATTTAAAGAAATTTGTTCCGTATGCTGGAGCGTCGATAATTATGGTTTTTTAATGGTCTTTAAAGACTTCAACTTGAACAATGGTCGTTATCGACATGGTTTCGATAAATTCATTAGCATAAAGGAAAATTAATCAGTTTATAAGCATCATGTCGAGTGGCAAGTCAACACAACATCGCAAACTCAAACTTAGACAGCTCATCAATGATGTTAGAAGAAAATATTTAGCATTTAAATTGGTTCGTTCTGAAGCAGATGAATCGATTAATCGGATTATTTCACCCATTACAAATCGTCGAGATAAGATGACACAGCATTTGAAGCAGGAACCATTGTTAGCAACCAAACAGCCAAAATCATCCACAGTTAATGTTATGAAAACATCGCCTGCTGAAGTAATTGAAGAAAAAAGTTAATCCTTTGCGAATCCATAGTAAAACATTCAAAAAAGAGCTAGACTCTTCTTCCTCGAATACACCATCATTTGTGGAAGAAATTGAAAATTATAATGAAAAAGTTGCCGATTCGAAAATTCAATATTCCAACAATCTCGAAGAATCTTTGGACGCATATCCGTTTTCGGATACTTACTCGGGTTAACTCGATCCCTAACCTTGGCGTTCGTTTACCTAACCCGAACATCCAACCCGTGTTCGGAAAGTACGGGGCTATTAACTCGATCACTGACCCAGGTTGATATATCGTAACCCTACTCGAGAGTAGGGTTCTTCAGTCACTGCATGCGCACTTAGTTTTTGTTTCGTATGTCTAAAAACGCGGAAAGTCTTTTGTTTATGTTTAGTTCTTTGTTATTACCATTTTATATAAAATAATTTTTCGATATTCACAATAATGGAGATTCTGGAAAATTTGCTCCAATGCCAATGGTGTGGTTTTATAAGCCAGGAAAAAAACGTGATGAACCATATCAAAGAGGTTCACCAAGCATCAGGTAAAATAAACTTGAAAACTTTAATGAATAATATAATTTTTCATACTTTGTATTATTTTCTTTTGAATAGATCCAGTTGAAGAAAACAGGTATACTTCAGAAGAATTTGGGGTCGAAGGTATGTGTAATTTACATAAGTATTATAATATACATGCGATGCGATGTATATGTTCTTTCGTAATTATTGATTATGCACCTATTTCTGTTCCATTATTCAGATTTCCCTAGGAGTAATGTTTTCTTCGAGAATACAGGAGAAGAGGATGATGCTACCCAAGGTGATGGAACTGTAGGAAATAATAACAATGGTAACTATCTTTCACATTTTGTGTTTATTGAAAGAGTAATATGTATCATGCAAATTTATAATATTTATTGCATTCATCAAATTAATGTAAAGAAAATTGTTTCAGAATCTGAAAAGGTCTAGTGGACCACGCCTCAAGTGAGGCTATTGATCGATTTATGCGATAGAAACAAATCGAAATTTGAAGACAAAAAAACACGAAATAAAAAGGTGTGGAAGACAATATCTGAGGAACTCAATAGGACTGGTGGTTATACTTTCACGCCAGAGCAGTGCGAAAATAAATTTAAAAACTTAAAGAAAAACTATAAAAAAAATTGTGATAATAATAATGCAACAGGAAGAGCTGCAATATCGTGGCCGTACTTTAAAGATATGGACAAAATATTCTCGAAAGACCCCCATGTGCACCCCATATCAACTTGTAGCAACCTTGCAGGACCGTCTGCAAGTTATCATCTTCCTATTGATGAAGAAAATGTGAGGAGAGTACAAACATCGCAAAATATAGAGGTATTTTAGTTTCTCAGAACCTCATAAGAAAAGATTTGAAAATTTTAATTATGTGGATGTAACTTTTATATTTTTCCTACAGATCAATAGCCCAGGAACCAAAAGGAAGAGGACTTCTGCTTCCTCAGAGGATCCAGAATGGTTCAAAAAATTTCGGGAGGATTGCCAGAAGCGGCATTAGGAAAAGATGGAACGGCAAGATAGGTTCTTGGAGGCCATTGAAAAATTGGTGAATCAATGATTTGTGTGTTATTGAAATTTTTTATTTTTATATATCCAGAGTATTACTTTAAGATTTATATTTTCTGTGATATACAAATACTTTAAGTTCCTACCACATGCTTCTTATTTTAATTTTTACATTTTTTTTAGAGTTAGAATATTTTCAAATTTGTGATATTAGAATATTTTTTTAGTTGTGTTGTCAGAATATTTTTTTAGTTTTGTTATTACTTTTTATTTTTTCAGTTTTGTTATCATTCGTTATCTTTCTCAATAAATGAATTTTAATCTTTGCCATTGTCCACGTCATTTAAGAGGCACAGGGTTTTCAGGTTGTAAGAGATATTGAAACAAATTAGTGGCTGAAAAAATTTATGTTACTATTTGTGTACATATTCTATCTCTCTTGTTATAAGATGCAGAGTCTTCTGGAACAGACTCATCTATAATTTGTACATTATTCAACTCGTCAAAATCAACATCGACATCGGTGTCTCTGTTAAACATGCATAAATTGTGTAAAACACAACAGGCTATTATAATATTTGGGATTATTTCGGTTCTATAAGTATTGACAAATTTTAAAATTCTGAACCTTCCTTTCAGCAGCCCGAATGTTTGTTCAATATGAACGCGAGTTGCTGAATGAAGGTAATTAAAGCGCCTCTGCTGTTGGGTTAGATGCCAATTGTCCCTATACGGTGTTACAAGGTTTATTGCGTTGGGGTATGCTGAATCACCCAATAAATGATATTCTTCATTTATATCTGGCATTATTCGTTGAAATAATGGAGACATTCTATATACCCTTGCATCATGGACACTTCCTGGACATCCTAAAATGACAGAATTTTCGTTGTTTAATTGGATTATGTGTGACTATATAGAATGGTTTTAAAGAGGGGATTGAGATAAAATAAATATATTCTAAAGTTACCTGCAAAGCAGTCGGTTAATATGTAGGAGGCATCGCAGACAGCTTGTAAAACGATGGAGTGGTGTTGTTTCCTATTCAAATATTTATTCGACATGTAAAGAGGAGTTGCAATAGGAATGTGTGACCCATCTATTGCCCCTATCACACCATCTATACCGCCTCTCTTCTTGAAATTTCTTCTTATATTTTCATATGACTCAGGCCATTTGATATAATCTGGAGAAACTTCCACCAACACGTTTACAACTCTTTGGAAATATTCCCAGGCTGTACTTACGGAAACATCAAATCTATCTGCTACTGACCTGGGAAAATGTAAGGACTAATTTATAAAGCAAGTATAAAATATTTTTAACATAGTATTAAAAATTATTCCACACCAAAAAAAAATTTTAGAGTCAATTCATATGTATTAATACTATTTAATACTACCTTGTGACAAATCTACTTGATAGAATCTTACCTATAGACTTCTTGATTAGCTAGAATCCATATTGCCAGGAGTAACTGTTTCTGGGGAGAGGATGGTCTACCACCTAGTGAAGTTGCCTTATATAATTTATCACCTATTTTCCCCAAAATTATTTGAACTGTGGTCCTTTCTAATCGAAAATGACCTCGGAATTCTGAAATGAATACAAATTTCAAATACTTCCGGAAAAATAATAATAGATAATATAAGAATAATGCAATATAAGTACCTGATGTAGAATAGGGATGGGACATCGTCATCGATGTTTTTCAAACATCGATGTTTCATGATCGATGTCGATGTTTTCACCATCGATGTCAATGACAAATACCATCGATGTAAACATCGATGTTGAAAGAAGAAAAACCAACATCGGTATCGATAAAACTGATTCTGCATAGATTTTAATGATAAAAAACTCGAGATCCAATTGCAAGGTTAATCGAATAGTTTGTATGCATTATAATGATAACGATTCAAGGATTGTAATGTAATGAATTCATTTCGCCATCTATTGGACAAATAGTGAAACTTTTGGCTCTACTCTAAAGATTCGCAGTTTGCTGTTAAAATGTATTCTACACATTACAGACAGTAGACACCAATATTACCATCGATGTCAACAAACGTTTGCTTTATACTGTTTATAGGTAATTCCCTAGATTTCAATAAAAAGAACGTGATTGTGGAAATAGTATGAAGTAAAAAAGAGTTGGAAATAGTCAAAATAAGTGTTTGATCGTGAAACATTGTGAATTCTATTAGACGGGTAAGTATTTCATTGATATGTGTTGGAAAATTTATTCAAAAGACTTATTTTTATCACAGTTCCAATAATGCCGCCCAAAAGTACGCTATGGAAGTATTTTGATAAATCGGTCGGGGGGAGTATTGCTATTTGCAAATTTTGTTCGAAACAATTGAAAACCTCCGGCAACACTTCCAACTTGAAATGCCATCTTTTAAGCCGTCATCCAACTGTATTGAAAATATCCGAATCCCAAGAAGATGAAGAGACTTCACATAAAATTCCCAAAACAAATCAAACATTTCGTTCAGACTCAGAATCTAGATCAAGTTCGAATTCAGCCTCCGTTTTTCAACCCAGTACTAGTTATGCAGTACTAGATATAGTAAAAAAAGATTCTAATGACGAAACCGAAAGTGATTTGTCCTCTACCTCACAAATCACGACAGAACGTGTTAGAAAATCGAAACCTTTTATGCAACAACAACGCATTACTGAATCATTTTCTGATCTTGCTTCATGGGGACAAGGCGGCTTGAAACATACAAAAATGACAAATGCCATACTATATATGATCTGCAATGATTATCAACCCATCTCAATAGTCGAAAACCAAGGCTTCCAACATCTCCTCAAAGTAGCTGCACCACAGTATAATTACCATGTAGAAAGACGATATCTAATTTGATAGATAAGAAATATGATGCAATTGCCACTGTCTTCAAATCCAAAATTGGAAAACTGGAAAGTTATACTATAACGACTGATATTTGGACTGACACTATGCAGACAAGGAGTTTCATAGGTATCACGTTGCATTTCTTCGATGATAACCAAATGAATTCTGCAACATTAGGTGTATACGAGTTGAATGAAAGACACACCGCCCAATATATTGCTGATGAAATCTTGTCTATTTGTGAAACGTGGAACATTGCGAATGAAAATGTTACAGCAGTTGTTAGTGATGGAGCTGCAAATATCACTAAAGCGATTGAAATGGTTTTCGGAAAAAAGCGACACATTCACTGTTTTGCCCATCAGCTCAACTTAGTAGCTGAAAAGCAATTAAATCAATCGATGATTTATGCAGCATTTTAACCAAAATAAAAATATAGTTACTTGGTTCAAGCACAGTGTTGTGGCGAGTGATGAACTGAGAAAAGCTCAGAAAAGCAAAGGATTTCTTGAGAAAAAACTTATTCAAGAGGTGCCCACACGTTGGAACTCGACATACGAAATGGTAGAAAGATTTTTAGAACAACGAGAATTTATTAATGAGATCATCAATAGGCATCCTACAGCCCCTATCATGGTAACAGCTAGAGAAGTACGAGGATTACATGCGGTGAAAAATCTTCTTTTACCATTACAGACAGCCACCAAAGAAATTTCCGCAGAGAAATATGTTACGTCGAGTATCGTCATTCCCATGGCTCACAATTTAAAACGTGCCATCGATGCGGAAATAGTGTCTCTGTCTACCAATGACAATGGCCAAAATATTGCGGCTGATTTGAAAGTTGCATTGATGAGAGAAATCGAAAAACGATTCGGTGCTGTAGAGCATGTGTACCTGTTGGCCATATCCAACGTGTTGGACCCGAGGTTCAAGAAAATGTATTTCCAAAGTCCATTGAATTGCTCGAAGGCAATACAAATCGTTAAGGATTTAATGGGAAATAATACTTCCAATGATACAAGAGTTGCTCAGGCAGTTGAGGTTGAGAAGGAACCTGTTGAGGGTGAGTTTCCGAGTGAAAAACCTATTCACATCCGAAATAATCTTTGATAATTTTCAGGAGCCGCATTCAGTTTATGGGCAGGTCATGAACGACTTGTTTCAAATGAAACCCGAATAGAGGACAATATGTCAGAACTCTCAATATATTGAGAAATTCGGTTATATCACTGAAAGAGAATCCTTTGAGATGGTGGAGAGAAAAAAGTGAAAACTATCCCACACTTCGAAAATCGCTATTAAATATCTCTCTGTTGTGGCTACATCAGTTCCATCTGAGCGTTTGTTTTCGAAAGCTGGGCAAACGCTCTCCCAACAAAGGAACAGGCTGAAAGGAAAACGACTTTCCAAAATTTTATTTCTGGAATCCATAAATAAAGCAACTTGGGACTTGTAACAGTTGTAACCTCTTATAATTTTTGCGCTCTTAATATTTTCATTCAAATTTCCATTTTATGTTCTAGTTAACTGTATTTTTTTTCGAAATATAAAAATTTTTTAGTAACAATTGAAATTAATTGGTATATGTGAATCAAATATATTAATTTCATAAATTCCCGTTCATTGAGAGTCTGAAAACATCGAGAGATTCACATACATCGATGTTCACAAACATCGATGTTCAATTATCGATGTTTACTTAACATCGATGGTTCGTTCCGATGTTATCATCGATGTTGAACATCGATGGTGAGCTATCGATGTCCCATCCCTAATGTAGAATATTGTAGAATCACTTCATCATAGTTTTTTATGCAGACTCTTCTGCGCTTAGCTGAAGGTTTTTTCAACATATTCGAAGACAACATAACACATGGAATTTCCTCCTCCATTTCATCATCTCCATCGAAAAAAGAATCAAAGGCTAATGCCAATATAGCTGCAATTTTCCTTTTGTCATAATTTCGATAAAAACACACAACAATACACGCTAGACCTAGAAATACACACAAGAAATGTTTGGTTATGTTTATTGTTTCTGACACTTCGAAAGACAAAACCGTTATGTTCGTGTATACACAGAACCCGGGTCCGTGACCCGAGTAGATCCGTCACGTGACCCGATGGATCGAGTTAGTAACCCTGAGTAAGTTTCCGAAAAGGCCTAAAGAGACACAAATTGATTTCACATATGGTCCTAGATACGAACATTGAACATCAAGTTGGAGCTTGGGCGGTAGCTCACTAAATTTTGATTTACAAAGTGGCAATATTATTGTTGATGGTAAATTTCATTTTCCCAGCAGTGATGGTCTCATGAAATTGTTATTAAACAAGGAACCGGAAGGATTCACATGAGAAGACGAGGAAAATTATAAGCAGATATTAAATATCACTACACTGAGAAAAATCGTCCTAATGAACAATTTGTTTGAACTTATTTTATCAATAACGAATAGAGTTTTCATCTACTGACAACAACCCAATCTACAGGGATGAGTGAAATGAGTTTTCTGATATTGTTCATTTGCTACAAATTATTTTTTCCTAGGTGTTAAAAATCAAGAAATTTGCAAGTAATAATTTTATACTATCCACTATTCACTTTTTTATTCAATAAAATTTTATTTGTGATAGTTGACTGTTCATTAGCCGTCATCAAAGCTTTTATTATTCATAAGTAAATAGTCATTCTGTTCATTTCGGCGTGATTTGGTTTTCTTCGTTCGTCGTTCCGTCGGCTCCTATTCCGTTCCTATCAGAGATATCTCCGGTTCCTATGCAGTTTTTTATATGATTCAAGGTCGGAGCGAGACCAATGAAGCCGTCAGAAATTCGCGCCAATTCCATTTACTACGCTAATTAGCGGCACGAGTCGGTCAGATCACGTAGATTCAGATCAGAATCAGAATAACTGAAGTTCCGCTGCCGCGTGCGTTTGTACTACTGAAAAGATTTGTAAGGATCCCTCTGGTGAAAATTGTTAATTGTGAAGTGAATATTCATTAGAATAATTATTATAGTGACTGATATATTATTAACTCTGGTAATACCTACCTCTGAAATGGGATTTCAAGAATTATTAGAGGAATGGGGATTGAAATCATCTATTCCACTGTTTGAAGGTATGTATTTATTGTATTTTTCGAAGCTGAAAGTTATTCAATATATTAAAATTTTGAATTTTTTGGGAGATCTATTCAGAAAATCTTTTCTATTTTTATGAATCACCATTCACCTACTGGAATTTCTATAACTTTCGTTGTTCTGTTTATATACGCATAAAATTGTTTCAAATAACTGTATTTGTTAAACATTCTTGATGATGCACTAATTCATCATTTATCATATTGTAACGGGTGGGCCATCTAGCGTTTTAAATTTGAACTATCTATATTTCGACCTTGGAAACGTCAAATACTATTCGGAAAGTGACAGATATTCAGTAAAACGTCTAAAATTTACGAAATGGGTCGCTATTCGCTAGAAGAAAACTGGGAAATATTGAAAACTTTTTCCAAGTGGTGAGTCTTCAAAATCATCTTTTCGGACGAGGCTCATTTCCACCTCGGTGGTTACGTTACAACTCAGAATTGTCGCATTTGGGGCACAGAAAACCCGCACGTAATCGTTGAGAAGCCAATGCACCCAGCACGAGTCACTGTATGGTGCGGATTTTGGTCTGGTGGAATCATCGGCCCAGAGGTGATGTGAATTGGCCTCCCAGAAGCTGCGATTTAACTCCGTTGGACTATTTTCTGTGGGGAGCTGTTAAAGATAAATGTTACGCCAACCCAACCAGAAACAATTCAAGATCTAAAGTACGAGATTCAAGCTGCTGTTGCTGCCATAAGGCCTGAAACCATCGAGAAAGTACTCAAAATTGGGTGGATCGGATAAACTCAGCCGTGGTGTGTCATTTGTCCGAAATTGTTTTCCACAAATGAATTTCATAAAACAACCTTTCAAATAAATGTTAGACCTTTGAAAAATATCAAGCCGTTTTTTTTATTGACTTTTTAAGTTTAAAATTTTACATGGCCCACCCTTTAGAATAAGGAATAGATGATGAAAGTTTTAATTTGTTGGATGATGAGACCATAGCAGTTTTATTTCCAAAATGTGGTCCAAGATTTATTTTCAGGAAATATTATAAAGCTTATTTGAATAGGATGAAAACAGAAGTGCGTCAGGTAATTGATTTTTATCTCCTTTTCATTTGAAGGGGTCCACTCACGAGGCATCTTTTTGAGCATTTTGGCGGGAGCATCAAAGGCCATAAAATCCGGCACGCGCTATCGCTTGCCTGAGGGTAAAGCCCGATTTAGACTATCACAATTTTGGTACGAAAAATGTTACCAAACAGGCTTCGAACGAAATTTCGCATAGTGTAATAGGGTTGGTCACATTTTTGGTACCAAAAACACGACGGATTTGTACCAACTGATGACCTTGAACGCTTCTACGAAAATTGGTAACAAAATTGTGATAGTCTAAATCGGGCTTAAAGGTGGAATGTTCGCAGTGCTTGTAGTCGCTCCTACAGAAATTTCCGTAGATTTTACGGAATTCAGACAGTTCCAACGGAATTTCCGATCTCAGAGGTTTCGTATTCGAATTCCGAACAAGTGCGGTAGCGCTGGCAAAATCTTCGGCTACGAGATTTGATGGCCCTGATGCTAGCTGCCCAGGATGCTTCGTGAGTGGACCCCTACACTCTGTGAAAGAAAATTTTGTCCGTGATTTGTTAGATTTAATAATGCATTTTCAACATTTCAGCCTGAAGAAACTATTGAATTACAATCAGTTTCTACTGATAGCACCTATTCTTATTTTGAGGCAGACCCAGATTTTCTGGAATCAGTTTCTACTGATAGCACCTATTCTTATTTTGAGGCAGACCCAGATTTTCTGGAATCAATAAAATTTCCTCAAGCTTCAAGCTCTGTGTGTGATCTAGTTGTAGATGCTGATGTAGAATATCCATCAAATTCTAAACGGCACAAACCAGAAGCAGACTCTGCATCAATCAAGGTGATTACTACTGAAGCTTGCTTATTGATAATTATGTCTCAATTTAAATGTCTTCAATGTTTTTAGAATTTGGAGCAATTATTCCAAGGGAGCCCTGAGGGTAGGCTCATTTTAGCCAATAAGCAAAAAAACAACAATGATTTGAGGAGTAAAATTGCCAAAATTCTTCCCTAGTAGAATACAAGGATGGAACATCGAATATAAAGTAATGTTTTTTTTTATCTCAGTTTGAATTCAGCAATAATATCCCTAGGACATTGATCATAGACGAGATAATTTTATGACAATCGAAAGCTGGTTCTTGGTAACAGCCCGAAAGCGAAGGCTGAGAGCTGTTACCAAGAAACGAGCTTGAGTTGTCATAAAATTATGAGGCATTTATCAATGTCCGAGGGATATTCGGCAAAAAATTTTTTGACGAAAAAATCTATAACTATGTCGAATGAAGCTGTCATGCACCATAGACTAACTACACGGAGTTTTGTCTATGGTCATGCACACGCAATCGTGACAAACTTATTTTCTCTATGATCGTGGGTAATAATTTCCCTAGGGTTATTATCAGTGTAATGTTGACGTGATTGGTTGAAATTGTTCTACATGATTCAAAATGACGAAATTTGAATGGTTGTTAGAACTGTCAAAAAATTTTCACTGTTATGAGTTTTCTAAGTTCATCAGGCTCACAAAAGTGAGCATTCACAGACTATAGTGGAAGATCCTGCATTGTGCTCAGCTTGATCAAATAATCAATGACAAATCTACCTCTCCAATAACAATCCTTTGATTTGCAGTATAAAATCTGAAGAATTTTCAAAGGCAGCAAAAGAAATTGCTTCTTTCTTCCCGGGAGAATGTGAAGAAACATATTTCATCCCGTATCACAATAATAAAGGTCTGAGAAAACAGCCTAAAAGAGGGAAACTCTGGTCCAGGTACTTAAATTGAAAAGCTGCTTTGAGACTGGCAGGTGGTTATAAAAAAGAAAAAAAAGAAGAGGAAAAGGAAACGGCTGTACAAGAAGATTCTCGCATAAAAGAAAAAGTAAATTTTCTTAAAGTGGCTCTGGAACCATTCCATAAAATTTTAACGACTTGGGAGGAAACATTTACTTATAGAAAGAACCATTACAAGGACTCTGAACTAGAAGAAATATACAACGAATTTCCATGCTTAAAATTAGACTATGGAATAAATTTAGTAAGTTCAAATATCTTTTTTTGCTTATGCAGGTAATTCATATATACAGGGTTTTCCTTTTAAGTTGGCCTATTAGACGTTTTAGGAGAACTAGTGAATATTTTGTTCTGAAATTTTAGGTGCAGCCTTGAGGGTGAAGGAACTCTTCGCCTAAAATATTTTCAAGTCGACAGTGTTGCCACGTCTATCTCAAACGCATATCTACTTTCTTATTTCAAATGGAACTACCTATATTTTCATTTATGTATCGATTCAATACAAAATTCGCAGTATAAGTCACTAAAAAAAATTTCTCTGCTATGCACTGTTGCCAAGTTATTCACAAATTCCTGAAACTTTTGACATTTGCATTGACAGTTTAGAAATGCAATATCTCGATTATTATTATTTTTGAAGGCAATAAATTATGCCTTCGAAACAGTCAAGGTAAGGAAACCAACATCAGCTGATTTTTATTACCTATTCATTGTTATTTAAATGAAAGATTATAATTATGTATAAATTGATTCGATTCTTAGATGGAACCACAGTGATAGCAGACTACGAGACAGTGAGGGAAATTTTTGGTTTGCCCCCATTACAGTCAGTAGAAAGGGAAGGAAATCCAAGCTTGGTATGTACGATTTTCATATATTGTTTAAAGTTTCTAGTAGTATTTTGATATTGGAAATAATGAAACTGGCTGATAGTAGCCGCATAAAAGGTGCAACATATCAAATCATCAACTTTGACATCCTCTTCATAGCAAATGATTTTATATTTGATAAGAAATTGTGAGGTATGATAACTTGATTATTGTAAATAATTTAAATGAACTTTTATATTTCAGAATACTGCAGAACAGTCTGAGGAAGTGGTTCGAGAAGGCATAATATTACCGGAGCAAACAGAGGAGACGGAACATGAAGTAGGTCCTTCAAAAAATAATTTTGAACATTCCCAAAAATAATAAATAAATATCTTTCATTGTTGCAGCTAACACGCAGAGCATGGTCACGAAGTGACGTGCTGATGCTAATAAGTTTGTACAAAGGAAAAAAGGGACTTTTCTCATCTACCGCTATGGGGAATGACAGGGTGTGGAAAAACATAAGCGAAACAATGAGGAAAAAATTCACACCTGAACAATGTAACAACAAATTTAAATATCTCAAATCTAAATATATTAACCCTTAAATGCACGATTTTTTATTTTAACTTTTCGAAAACCCTATTCTATTCAAAAATCAGTGAATAATAACGGAAAAATTAATTTAAAAAATCCAACTACAGAATTACGTTTGTTTTGAACAAAATTTCGGCTTGTTGCCAAATGGCTACATTGCGCATATTTGAAGTAAAATAAGATTAATTAATGTGGAAATTTTTGAAACAATTATTATTTTTGTTCAAACAAAGAGCAACACCACATTTCTCGCACTGAATTCTCGTGAAGCCCTTGCACTGGGGATGTTTACAGCGCATTTTCTGATCCATTGGTATAGCCCAATGACAAATTTGGTCTTGACGGACATCTTGGGCAGCCACATGCCTAGCTGGTCCTTTCATTTTTTTCGCTCGAATTTCTGCCTCAATGGAGCCTGAGCTGATCTTCATTCATTTCTAGATATTTCTTTTTCCACGATATATATTTGCCCTTATTCCCCTTTTTATGTGTACCGTCCGACTCATCAACGTTTTCCGTTGAGGTGCTGGGAACAGCGTGTCCGGAATAGGCAACAAATTCGCTAAATGATTATTGGCTTCATCTTCTGGAGGCGGCTCATACGAAGGATCTTCGAAGCTGTCATCATCAAAGAGATCAGCATCTTCTTCATCTTCACTTTCCAGCGCGGTAAAATCCTCCCATTACTTTTTCAATTCTTCATTTGACAACGGTCGTTTATCCATCTGATAAAAATTTTTCAGATTAATAAAACGATTCATCGGAATTATTGATAACTATGATTCTAATAAATGCTCAATAATGAAATATAAGATATTGAAGAAAAGAGTAGATGATAAATCGAAATTCACTTGAACGCGCTATGTAGCCAATTGTCTACATACCGAAATCTGTGAATAATGAACACTGAAGTAAGTACTATACGAAATTCATTGAAATATTATTCAAATACATACCTTGCCAATGTCAGTAATATTTTTCTTTATAAGAACTTTCTTGTAGAAAGATCGGAAAAATTCAAATAATTCTGCGAATCACACAAACTTCAACGCTTGCGCATATCACTTGACAGTTATCGCGATTACCAACACGTAGAACATTAGCGACGCGTAGCGGCTATAAATTTAGGTGAGTACACTGTTGACAAACGGCGTTAAAACGAACTAACGAATAAATAGTTTTCTGTTTTGAAAATTCTAGCTGAAAATCGGTGTTGCCAAATGGCAACACGGTGCATTTAAGGGTTAAAAAAAGAGAACATGTCGAACACCCAGTCAGGGGCAAGAATGATTCATTTTCCTTATTTTGATGAAATGGATGAGATATTCAGGAGGCACATTCTATACATTTTCGTGCGCGTGAAAGGCGTTTATTAAAATATTCACTTTGAGTATCCAAATTTCTAGAAGGAAAAGGTCTCATTATGTTAGTATTCAGAGGGTATGCTTCATCTGCCACTAAAACATATGGTAGGCGTGTTGTCGTGCCCGGTATATTTTCGGGCTCTGGCAAATCTATTTGTCCATTCTCCAACAAGAAATTGAGTGTTGAGTAATGGAAAGTTCCTCCATCGCTCTGTTTGCCTTTTCCTCCGACTTCTATAGCAACAAATTTCTTTTTCGCATCAGCTACAGCTTGCAATATGATAGAGAAGTGCTGTTTGTAATTAAAAAAACTGGATCCTGAATTTGCCGGGCACCTTATTTTGCAATGCTTGCCATCTATGGATCCAATGCAATTCGGAAATTGCCAAAGAGCATAATAATCACTTGCTATCTTCTTCAAGTCTCTTCGCTTTGGATGAGGCATGTGAATGCTTGCCAACTCCTCCCACAGAGCCGAACAAGTTTTGTATACAATGTCCGCTACTGTCGTTTTCCCCATTCGAAAACTAAAAGCTAACGCTCGGAAAGAAATTCCAGTTGCAAGATACCTTGAAAAAAATAGGCATATCAGTAAAAATTAACGGGTGCAAATTCATTTCATATTATGTTCATCATTTTCTTTCGTTACAGAAGAATTATTGAAAAAACGGTGGAAACACCTAAAAGATTAAATTCGAAAAGAGTTGAAAAAAAACCAGTGACCAGATCTGGAGCAGGACTAGATGATTGAGTGTCTTCATGGCAATATTTTTATTCCATGTTGTTTCTGAAAGATGAAGTGATACCGGCAGCGTGTTTCCTTTCCCGTGTACAGTAGAGGACAGTTCCGTGCCGAAATGCACACGGTTTTGTATAACTCTAAATGCCTGCAAAACCGTGTGCATTTGAACTCCAGTAAAACACGGTTTCGGAATGATATTATATTCATATTGTGTTTCCTTTCCCGTGTACAGTAGAGGAAAGTTCCGTGCCGAAATGCACACGGTTTTGTAGAGAGAAAATGCGTTATAGGTCATTACAAAACAGTGTCGAATTGAAACCTACAGTTTTGTTCAGCTGTTGAACATCCCTTTCTACATGGGTGGGGCCTACTTCCTACATAGACGCAAATTTCAGTTCACTCTGTTTCATGAATCACGCGTGTGCATGTTTTCAGTTTGTATCGAAATTTTGTAGTGATGGAAGAATTCAAGTCAATTTTTAATGACATTACCAACGAATTCATGATATTAAACTTTGAGGGACTATCATGTGATAATTTCAGATGTAAAATTCAGTGTATGTTACCCTATGATGGTGACTATGACAGTAAATGTGCAAAATTTGTGGAGACATTCTCGAAGAGTACCAATAGTAATTGGATTATGGAGAGACGATTCCCTAACGCGACACGTTATGCCTTCCGAAAAATATTCGTATGCCTGCTATCAGAGCGCAATAAAAAATAAATAAACAGAAAGGCCCAAAAAGAAATTATGTCTAAAATTAATATTAAGTTCCTGAAGACTACTGAAAATACCCTTCGTAAATCCGAAATATTAAGAAAAGGTTACAATACCGTAATTGAAATTGATTATGAGCACAATCACTGAGTGAATGTCGCTCAATCCTTATCTCTTTTACGCTGTTCCCAAGAAACTAAGGAATCATTCGTGTCCTATTTTGAAAATGGTATGACTGCGGCACCAGCAAAAATGTTCCATGAAATGAACATATTGAGTCAGTTCGAAAAAGATGCGTATAAAATATTGGCCAATGCCCAACAAAATCCATCCGAACGTCAAGTTACATATCTTTATGAGCAATGGCGCAAAAAAGCATATGGATCTAGGCATGAGCAAGATGTGATAGAAATTATCCGAAATAGGCAGAAAGAACTCTCCTTACTGGACATCGATTTAGATCTGCGAGAAAATCCCACCATCTGTATAATCGTAACACCGATAATGAGGAGAGCATTTATGGCACAATTAGCTGATGAAATGGTTTTCATCGACACAAGTGGATATTGTGACCAAACCAATACCTGCGTGACATTTATGTTTGCTGCCACAAAAATTGGGGCATTGCCTCTTGCCATAATTCTCCACACGAGTCAAACAGAGAACCAATACTTTCAATGCTTCACAGCTGTCAAAGAATTCTTCCAGAGAAAATGTAATATTGTTTCATCCATCAGTAATTATGACCGATGACAGTGCAGCTGAGAGAAACGCATTAAAATCTGTATTTCCTAATAGTCGTTTGTTACTGTGCATTTTTCACGTAAATCAAGCATTATGGCGTTGGCTATGGCAAAATGAAAATAATGTCGAAAAAACGGAACGAAAAGACATAATGAAAATGTTTCGTGATGTGATGTATGCAAATAAAGTTAGAGAGGCGGAACCAAATATGTCAAATTTGATTAAAGACGATAGGGTTGTACATAATGATAAATTGATGAAATATTTGAGTAATATTTGGAAATGACATGAAGAGTGGTGTCTGCCTTACCGCTTCGACGTTTTGACTAGAGGCAATAATACTACCACCATTATTGCGAAGCTTCGATAAAAATATTCAAGGATGTGGTTTTACAACGATGCAAGGTATTCAACATGTGTGCCTTGATAGACTTCATCGCCAAACCATTCGAATTATATCACAAAAAAAGGCTGCTTGAATATGCTAATGGCCGAATGCGAAAGTTAACTTTAACATACCAAAAATTTTGCCAAAAAAGCATGTCGACGAGGGATATAACACCTTTAGATGGAAAATCATACTCAGTCAGAGATAAATGGAGATTATACGTCGTAGACACCGAACTAGGTAGGTATCAGTAGACTATTGATAAATGATAGATAACATCTTAATCCGCGTCATGATGTAGGTATATTACCGCCAATGTGTATGATTCAGGCATTCCATACAATGCATAGGCAATGTTTGGGAGAGATTAGAAAATTTAATCTGTAAAAAGCCGGTGAAAAGTATATTATTCCTACTTCTTCATTTATATGTATGTGTGAGTGCGGAGTGCGTTCACGTTTCAGGTGTTCTATACATTGCCAAAGTATTTGATTGAATGCCAGATTGTATACATTGCTCATAACCGAGACACTAATGGCGAAAAAAAAAAAGCCAAAAATTCCGACATCTTAGTTGGATGATAACACATTTTAATTTATATTTCATAACATCTCTGTAGTTCATAATGTCTTAAAATTCTCTTCAGGTGTCTGTGACTGTCCCTACGGAGCAGGAGGTCGCTTCTGTCAACATATGTGCGCAGTCGAACGAACATATGGAGAGGCAGTGAAGAGTTCGATGAATTTAAAAGTGGAGGATCGACAGTTCCTAGCACGATTGGCTCTGGGTGATGAGTTCACTCCAACATTTTTTGATGATATTAATAAACCGGGTGAGTTCGAATCCATGGATGTGTTTGATCAACCGAGTTTATTAGATGAACAACTTGGCAGCTCAATTCCAAAATCATTCGCCTTGCCACTCGATAAAAGTCCAACATCTCTATTAGCAGAATCGAGTATTGAAGAGAATTTCGACGATGTGATAAAGAAAATGGAAGTAGAGTTTTCTAGAATAACTGATGTACTCCGCAAAGATAAAATAAAACCACATGCAAGCGTGATAAAAAAATTTACTGCAGAATTATCGAAATTGAATTCATCTTCGGGAATTATATCATTCATGAATGATAAAAAATAAGGAGAACCCGAAAAATTAAGGTTCAGCCAACATCAATTTCAAGACGTCAACAGAAAGGTTTACCTACCAGTGGTAGGATACAGTCTGGACGACCTGCTAGAACAAAGAGAAGTCACAGTATTGCTGCGGTTATAGAAAAAAACGTCCCTTCTGCAAAAACATTAATTTTTTCTCTTCAAGTATATTTAAGTTCTACCAGATTATAATACCCTACTCTATGAATAATTAAATAGTAAAGCTATAATATTATATGTCTTATTTTTTTATCTATATACAGGGTGTCCCATTACTCGACGTCAACTCGGAACCGGGTGAAAAGGCAAGTAATGCTGGTTGTCAGAAAAATATAAAAAAATTCTGGGTTGCATGATTTTAAAATAATGAGCATTTAAAAAAATACGCAAAATTCCACACCCTATGGCAGTCTTTTCGCTCCTGTTGCCACAAATATCAACTTTTTCCAACTTTTTTCTTTGCTGTGAATAATGCTTGTCTAAACTGTAATCAAAATTTTGATACCAGCTGCTCTAGGTTTCATAAAAATAGGGCTTACTTCTCGGAAAAAAAAAATCGAAATAAACAATTGCCTAGTTTCAACTGACTGTATTGAAAAAAAATGTACTACGTAGGTTTGGCATGTTTTTTCAAAAGTTGGCGCATTTAGTGAGGATTCCAAAATGGTATAATACTTGTTTAATTATAGCTGCCGTAGTTCAAATTTATTTTCGATTGTCTTTGAATACACTTTTTCGTTAACTGCTTCCCAGTAATAGAGTCCAATGGGTTCAAGTCCGGTGAACGAGCCACGAGATTGGACCAGAAAGTCCGATCCATCTTCCGGAAAAAATGTTATCAGAAAAAAAAAATTGCAGAGAAAATAAGTTTTCCAGAAAAAAATTTTCCTGAGAAATTTCTCTGAAATTTTTTTTTCTGGTAACATTTTTTCCGGGAGATGGATCGGACGTTCTGGTCCAATCTCGTGGCCGGCCCGTTCACCGGACTTGAACCCATTGGACTCTATTACTGGGAAGCAGTTAACGAAAAAGTGTATTCAAAGGCAATCGAAAATAAATTTGAACTACGGCAGCTGCAATTAAACAAGTATTATACCATTTTGGAATCCTCACTAAATGCGCCAACTTTTGAAAAAACATGCCAAACTACGTAGTACATTTTTTTTTCAATACAGTCAGTTGAAACTAGGCAATTGTTTATTTCGAATTTTTTTTCTGAGAGAAGTAAGCCCTATTTTATGAAACCTAGATCAGCTGGTATCAAAAATTTGATTACAGTTTAGACAAGCATTATTCAAGGTTACACAGCAAAGAAAAAAGTTAAAAAGAAAAAGTTGAAAAAGTTGATATTTGTGGCAACAGGAGCGAAAAGACTGTCAGGGTGTGGAATTTTGCGTGTGTGTTTTTTAAATGCGCATTATTTCAAAATCATGCAACTTAGATTTTTTTTATATTTTTCTGATAACCAGCATTACTTGCCTTTTCACCCGGTTCCGGGTTGACGTCGAGTAATGGGACACCCTGTATTATATATTTAGAGAAAAGAGTTTAATGCGTACATCGCCATGAATATTGAAAAACAATTAGTGAAAGCAGAGAATAATATTGATCGATATAAATCAACCAATATTGAACTCATACTTCGGAGCTAACTTCGTCCTTGTTCGAGACAAATGCAAGGAAGTGGTATCAATCAGAGCACCTATGGATGGCCATTTCGTCCTTATTAGGACTCATCAGCACAGGTTAGCTCTGAATGATAGAAGGTATTTCTTGGGACTTAATGCTGACGAAACGGCGTCCTCTTCAAGGTATTATCCCACACAACAATGCCATAACAGTAACACTGAAAGACAATGAATGCATGTTAAAAATACCGAAGACGCCATCTCTTGTCCCATACGAAAACCTTCTTCCATAGCATGAATCTCAAACAAAGTACCGAAATGTTCACCATTTGTTGCTTTGACTGAAGCGTTTTTGCATATCGCAAAATTTTCGTCCTCAGTCTACAACGAGGAGCGCTCAGGTAACGTCACGTGACTAGTAGTGAATAATAGAAAAGAGGTTTAATGCGTACATCGCCATGAATATTGAAAAACAATAAAGTGAAAGCAGAGAATAATATTAATCGATATAAATCAATCAATATTGAACTCATACTTCGGAGCTAACTTCGTCCTTGTTCGAGACAAAATGCAAGGAAGTGGTATCAATCAGAGCACCTATGATGGCCATTTCGTCCTTATTAGGACTCATCAGCACAGGTTAGCTCTGAATGATAGAAGGTATTTCTTGGGACTTAATGCTTAATTCAGAGCTAACCTGTGCTGATGAGTCCTAATAAGGACGAAATGGCCATCCATACGTGCTCTGATTGATACCACTTCCTTGCATTTTGTCTCGAACAAGGACGAAGTTAGCTCCGAAGTATGAGTTCAATATTGGTTGATTTATATCGATTAATATTATTCTCTGCTTTCACTTTATTATATATATTTATATATACATATATTTCCTATTTTCCTGCGGTATGGGATGAAGTCTCTCAGTTGCACTAGGATTTGTATAATCAAGACATGACAAAATAAAATATCACTCTTCATCAAATTTCTTGGTACATTTTCATTTTGTGTAATAGAATTCCTCATATTCCAAGTAGTATTCACAATCCTAATAATTAAAAGTAACATTTTCGAAGAATTCTAATTTCCAATAACAATAGCAATTGTGTAAGGATGTCACTGAACTTCTAGGTACGTACTAGATTTAACACTCATTACCCATAGAAAAAAGCGAATATATTTCAACCTGTCAAGGGCGGATTTACGGGTGGAGGTAAGGTGTTATTACCTTCTCATGCCTACCTGAAAAAATAATAATGCACCCCCCCCCTGCAGCTTCTACCTTCAGTTATCTAATCCGTCAATACCGCTTGCACCTTAATCACAGTTGTATGATTAATTGGTTCTCAATAAATATTACCCCTCCCACGAAAAAAAGCTATAACCGCCCTATAACCTGTTCGACATTCACACGAATTAGAATAAAACATTTGAACACTACTTTTGCTGCCTTATCGATCTATAAAACTAACCCAATTTCAGAACAGAACATTCTCCAACCACACGTTAGTTGATATGATGAGAATCATTTAGAAACCGTGCTTCGCTGGCTTTTAAATAAACTCTGCTTTTATACAATTTCAAGTTCTACATAGGTAACCGTGAGTATTTCGGCACGGAACTGTCCTCTACTGTACACGGGAAAGGAAACACAATATGAATATAATATCATTCCGAAACCGTGTTTTACTGGAGTTCAAATGCACACGGTTTTGCTGGCGTTTAGAGTTCTACAAAACCGTGTGCATCTTGCACAGAACCTCTACTGGCACAAGAATGTCCTCTACTGTCTACACGAAGGAAGAATGAAAGGTCAAACAAAGCATTACCGGCAGCATCTACTATTGAAATCAATTAAATACTGCATTACTGCACACGTATTTTTTTTTCATGTAATCAGAAAATTACTATGATATATTCAGTTGAAATGATACGTGCCATAAGTAGGTACAATGAAATACTTTTCGAGTCAGTTTTTTCCGTGAATACTGTTGAATGATTGTTTCAAATTATGCTTTGGAAAGCAGCACAAAATATTATTCAGTGATTCTAAAGAAAAAATATTGAAAACTCGACTAACTTTAGTGAGTTTTAACTGAGTAGATTTTTGTTGATTTGATGAAAAGACGTCTATGATATTATTACCTGACTGACGGAGAAAATAAAATTTCCTTTTCTTTACCCAGGCATCATCTCTATTTACTGAGCGGGCATCACCAGAAGATATGACCATAGAGGAATCGCCACCCTCTGATTCCGTAGCTTTCCATCAAGAAAGCGTACAAACATAAGGGAGGATATGTTAGAAATAGAAAAAAAAAGTTAGCACTGATGGAAAAGCGCCTGACTGAGTCTCAAACTCAGAACAGTGATAATAATGACGAGGATTCTCTATTTCTCAAAAGTATTCTGCCCTCGATGAAAAAGTTAACACACATCCAAAAATTTCGCTTCCGAGGAAAAATCAATGAATGGCTGTTGGAAGCCTTCACAGAAAATTATCACTCCCACAATTCACCACCAAATATGCCACATGATGGACACCCAACATATAATTAGGAAAAAAAATGATGTTATACAATGTTAAAAACATAAATTTCATTGATGAAGTAATTATTTGTTTCATTATAACTTGCCTTAATGTTATTATCAATTTTTCTGCAGGCTTGATAGAGTCATTCGCATGAAAATTTGTTTTGGTCACCTTCAGGCGAGGTTCAATTATATTCAATATATAATTGAAGGTCCATATGGACATTCTTTAAATGTTAAGGAAACCGAGCGCACATACAGTGCATGTATTTTTATCAAAAAAAATATGTACTCACTGAATTTTAGTTCAAAATTGGAAATCCTCCTTAAAAACTCATTCTTTCTTCTAGTTTTTTCAGGAAAAAAAAATTTAAAGTTCGACTACTTAACCTCATCAACTTGATTATTTCTCTTATTTAGTACTGTTCTGTTGTTGCACTATTTATCGATGCTAAAATCAATTTTTCAATCAAAAAAGCCATTTCACAATTCAAAACTCCACAAATTGACTAAATTATGAATGACTTACTTTATTATTTGAAAATGGCGGAAACATAATTTTTCTATGTCTTTTGATTTTTACGCTGTAGCCGGTTCATAAAATCTATCGTATATTCCTGGAATAATAGAATCGCTATTGATATGTTCATTCGAACAAACACATTCAGAACCAATTTCAATATAATTGAAGATACATTGCTGCTTATTCTTGTTTTGAATCCCAATTTAGAAAATATAGAGTTCAACTGTAAATTTTTATTTTAATTCTGTGGTTGCAATTCTGTCATTTGCCATAACATAACAAAACAAAACATAACATTACTAACATAGAACCGATAATTGCTATTGAAAATAATTTTTATGAATTTAAGTCTCAGATATTTTTCAACGTCCAGCAGTGTTTGCAAAGATTTGATGAATGAAATGTTTGTAATCGAAATTGAAAGAATTTGAAGCTTTAAATATTATTTGAAATTGGTGCAAATATAGGTTAGTTAGATTTCATTAACAAACCTATATTGATTTGTTGGATTAAAGTCTTTTGAATATTTCACTCATTTATTCTTTTTCAGTTTTAGACGACAATGTTTTGGAGACGAGAATCAAAATTTAAAGATTTTCTGGCAATTAAGTAATTATGAAATAAAGGACTCTTCGAATATGTCCATATTTCCCAATAATTGTGATGATATTGGAATTTATTCGAACGAAATTACAGGATATTGTATGTATATCATAATAATTTTAATGGTTGAGGGAGAAGATGTTTTAATTTCTGTTGGAGAAATGCAGGAAATTTATGATAAGAAAAGAAACATCCAACAAGAGTTGCTGTTAGATAGTGATTCAATACAAATTCCTCAGCAAGTGCATATTACATAGGACTCTCTCTCCACTAAAACTCAGACAACTTCAATATTTAAACCCTATGATTTCATTCAAATTGAACGGTAAAAGAACAAAAAAGAAAAATTAGTCTGGTCACTAATGTTTGATATACAGATTTGGAAATTCACACCTAAAACTTACGGTATACAATGCATAAGACATAGTTGTTCCGTTTAGTTGCACAGATGAATAGTCGAGATAATAACGTGCTGCAACTGAATTAATTCCGTTGACTTATTGTATAACCAAGTCTTGTCTCTCTCTTATAACAGTATGGTAGGAAACCTGCTGTACAGGTATAGAATTATTTAATTTGTCAGGCTGCCAGTAATACTTGATTCATTATTTACTGTTGCCTACCATACTAAATGAATTATTCTTCTCCCAACGATAAGAGAGAGACAAGAATAGATTATTGCAATAATACAACAGAATTCTTTATGTTACAGCATGTTATTGTTTCGACTATTCATCTTTGCAAAGGGACGGAAGAATTCTCTGTCTGAAGCATTGTATTTGTTTTAGGTATGAATTTCCAAACTTGTACAGTCGACTATCGATAATTTGAAACTCATGGGACCAACGAAAATGTTCAAATTACCAAGAGTTCAAAATAAAAAGAGTTCAAATAAACAAGAGGGAGTAAGTGTAAAATTCAATAAACAAGAGTTGAGTTACATACTAATGATTTTGGATATGTAATTATGTATTTCATTCTTCATACATGATCTTTATGTGTACGTATATGATAACATAAGTATTTCATTTCGAAAAGTAGTTCGTAAATTGCTATCGAGTCCAGGGTATTTTTCATGATGTTAACAGCTGAGAAGAAATCATCGTTTGTTTCTGCCCTGAGGGCGTAGGAGCGTAGTGTTAAGAGAAGGACTAAGATGCCGTGGACATCTTCATAAAATTGAACATAATCCTCAAATGTTAACTCTTCACAGTATGGTAGGAGGCTCCATTCTGAGTCTTGTGGAAGAGAATTCATAACAGTGGACGACTGTGTGATGGCTCAATTAAGACAAGTCGGTTATAAAATGAAACGGATCAAAGAAGAGTGGGGACTTCAAATTATAGAGTGTTTGGGTGATTTGACTTCAAATTAAAAATTGTTATTGACCAAAATACCACAGCTACAAATTCACATTATCGAGGGGGTCAGAACACGTTGATGTTTTTCAAATTATCAAGTGTTATTCAAGGGACCTGGAAAGAACTTCAAATAATCGAGAGATTCAATTTATCGAGTGTACGTATATGATAACATAAGTATTTCATTTCGAAAAGTAGTTCGTAAATTGCTATCGAGTCCAGGGTATTTTTCATAATGTTAAGAGCTGAGAAGAAATCATCGTTTGTTTCTGCCCTGAGGGCGTAGGAGCGTAGTGTTAAGAGAAGGACTAAGATGCCGTGGACATCTTCATCAAATTGAACATAATCCTCAAATGTTAACTCTTCACAGTATGGTAGGAGGCTCCATTCTGAGTCTTGTGGAAGAGAATTCATAACAGTGGACGACTGTGATGGCTCAATTAAGACAAGTCGGTTATAATATGAAACGGATCAAAGAAGAGTGGGGACTTCAAATTATAGAGTGTTGGGTGATTTGACTTCAAATTAAAAATTGTTATTGACCAAAATACCATAGCTACATATTCAAATTATCGAGGGGGTCAGAATACGTTGTTGTTTTTCAAATTATCAAGAGTTATTCAAGGGACCTGGAAAGAACTTCAAATAATCGAGAGATTCAATTTATCGAGTGTCAAATTATCAAGAGTCTAATGTATAATGAAATAAAACATCATAATGATGAAACTGGAAAAGATTTGTGAAAATTAAAAAGAAAAAATATTTTATCGAAGGAAGGAATGCAATTGAGAAAGAAAAATGTATTCTTTTTAAAGAACTTGTATGTTAAAATTTTGAAAAATGAAAGAACGTACATTGTCATTAATATAAATTTTGTCATTTGATTGTATTGAGATTAATAAATAATTAATTAAGAATCAATATAATAGTTTATTCAATCAATTTTTAAAATATGTCATATTAAGAAAAGAGTTGATTTCTAGACTTATTTGAATGCTTGATTTTAAATGCAAAATGTTGAAAGTCACGAATGTCAATTTAGAGAATGTTTCAATTCTTGACTCTATTGCCAATCTACAATACATTACTTTCTAATGATAGGTAATTTGAACTTTCCGATTAGAAATAATTGTTGAGTGAAAAATTGCACATTTTTTTTATTATTTGTTGAACTGAATCTTATCGAGTAGCTAATAAATAGCATTAACGTAATGTTGAAAGTACAAATGATATTGTTAAATCTTTCGAAGGAAATTTATCAGAGAAAAATAACTAATAAATATTAATAATTTTGAATTGGTTTGAAATAATCTGCTGATGCTTATATCAAATTTGATATATCCTGATAACTAGAAATCTGATGACAAAAAGATATGAGAAGATAAAATAAAAATTAGTTAACCTGATTTTTTTTTATTTAAATTGAATGTTTTTGCTTGATTTCCATTCTTATAAATACTTGGCACTTTTCCTATTTTGAAAACCGATAACAGGGCGGTAAACTAGATATTTACCCTAAAATCTTAACTGTGACATCAAAAAATCATAACGAAACAATATGCCAAATATTATGAAAATCAGTTACTGATAAGCAGGAAACCAGATATTCATCCTGTAATGTTACCTTAGCGATTAGTCATCATACTGATGATGAGTTATAGTAATAAATAGAATTAAACACTATCTCTTAAATATTTAATTTTTTATGGGCATTTCATCGTTCTTGTATCATTGAAAAAAAAATTTTTCAATGGGGCAATTGTTGCGCACCAGTTCTTCCAATGGAAAACGCTATAACCACTGCAAAAGTAGACAGGTATCATCTGATTTGTCGGACCTTGAACTTGAAAACAAAGTATAAATGAAATTTTCAGATATTTGAATAGTTATGTGTATAAAAATACAGAATTAGAAATCTATAGGCCCAACTCCGTTTACAATTTCCAACATTCATCATACTATAGGTTATTTAGAAAACTATATCATTTTTAATGAACTGCATTCAAATTGTTATTGATGTAATGATAAAGCAAGTAGTACTTAACGCTAACTTAGCTAACCCAGCCTTAAGGGCCAACTCTGTAAACAACTGTTAAATTTTAAAGCATGGTTAAAAATTAAACTATCCGCTAACTTCATTTTACTATTCTGTATACATCATAAGCTTTAAATATTAACGGAAGACGCTTAATTTTAGCCGATATATGTTAAAATTAAACCCTACTACTATAGATTAAGACTTTAAAACATTTTTGATAGTGGAAACTTCAACAAATACAACCGAATCGATTTAAATTCAAGTGAATAATATAGGAAAGGCTCTGATATTTGATGTCTTATTAATGAATGAAGAAATTCAAAATTTAGGAACGTACTTAGAAAGTAATTTGTTTTTGGGGTTATGATATACTTATTATGTTACCATGCACAAACCAAATATTTTTAGAAACAGTATAGGGGAATTCAAAGAAATTTGAGAGATAATTCAAATCCTTTCGAATTATTTGATACAATATTCACTAAGCTTTTCAGACTTGATAAAAAAACTTTTCAATTAATAATACATTCAATATCTGAACATATGCATGATAGTAGTCAAAGATCAACATTTGTTCCTAAACATCTCCGCATACTATGTACTTTGCATTTTCCTCGTCACAGCAGGTCAGCTTCATCAAATTGCATTGAGTCAGCCAATGGTCAGTCATAGTATTGCAGAAGTTACAGATTTTATAGTTCAAGGTATACACAGAAATAGTGTACAGGAGACTTTCAACGAAGAGTTTCCTCATTTTTATGGGTTAGGTGGTGTGATTGACTACACTCATATACAAATTATATCTCCTGTTAATCATGTTGTGCATCCTTCTGCGCCATATTACTGTCGCAAAGGATACTACAGTCTACAGTATAAATACGCAAATTATTTGTGATGCCAACAAATTCATTCTTAATAAGAATGCCAGATTTCCCGGTTCTGTTGCTCTGTCACTTTATTAGAGGTTAGAAATTAGAAATCATAGATCATTGATCTACCTTTCGAGTTAAATAGTTCAAATGAATCAAGTGCGATCTGTCAACACCGCTTTATTCAACCACATTTAACACCACCGTTAAAATGAATGATTTTAAAGGATCCTTCAAATATTGACGTTATAGAATTGGAATTGGGGTATATTCAATTAACGGAACGTTAAAAACTCATTTTTTAACGTGCCTTTAATTTTTAACCAGTTCTTATAGAATTGACCCTTTAGTCGGTTAGGTTAGGTTTAAATGAGATGTTAGAAAAGCTATCCAGCAAAGACCACGGGGAGGTGTGGGCCACCTTTGCCAGGAAAGGATTGGGGAATAAAGGAACATTCAGGGATGGGAATGAAACCTAACCATATAAGTATATGGTTTAGGTTAGGTAGGTAGGTAAGGTGAAAGGTTTAAAGCATTCATTCAGGTATAGGGATTAAATTGGAAAAACATCACACGAGAGTGACTAGAACGAGAAATTAACACAAAATTTGGGAAATTAATTTTGAGAATTTAAATATACTGAATCTAGGTAATAATGAATTTAACAGATAATGATTATGAATTTGGAAAATGAATTTAAAAAATTTAATTATTATATTGAATCTGAAAATGAATTTAATGAAAAATGATTATAAATTTTGGAAAATAAATTTTGAAAAATTTTAATAGGGTGAATCTACTGGTTTTCATCCCCACCACCTGTAGCGTCCGAGGGGGGATAGACTTCTCCGATATACTTGAAAAAATGGTGGAATCTTTCAGTATGATTCGGGAATTTTCTATGGAAATAGTATTGCGCAAGGTAGTAGACAAAATATTCTTCTCGTCTACCAAACCTAGGAATATCATTTCTTATATCCCTCCACAGCCGCTCCACATTTTGGGTGTGAGCCCCAGTATCAGGATCAACGAAATTAACACTGTGATTGACAGTTAGATGTTGAAAACCTTCATTGTCTAAACAATTATAAGCTCTCCAACAATCTGACATCACAGTGGTGCCTGGAAGGATCCACTGCCTTACGAGTTCCAATAGAGTATTCTGGCTCCGATCAGCAACCGGAACCATAAATATTTTTTTGGATTCTCGTTCAATCCCAGCGAAAAGCCATTGACCCTCAATAATTCTCCCCTATTGTACTTCCTCTTGCCAAATTTAGCTTCGTCAATTTCGACAATCTTTCCCACTCCACCTAGTGGTCTGGAATTGTCATGAATAATGACGAAGCAAACTTCTCTACAAAAACTCGTCCAGTCAACTACAGTCGGCCTGGACCATGCTAATTCCCGTTCAAGAAACTCTTGCTTCATGTTAACTAATCAAAATGCAACAAACCTGCATATTTCATGAATTGATTTTTTGCTTTTTGAAAAGAAAGTGTTTTTTTTCAAACAATGTGAAAAACGACATCTGATTCTTATATTCCTACCATTTCTGGATACTAAACTTGAACGATTACACATAAATCTCATTCTATCTTCATAAAATATGCATGGATTGTTGCATTTTGGACAGACCAATTCTCGGGAAAAGCCAAACACTCCATGCTCACTCAGAAACTCATCCAATCTATCACCATTCATACCCAAAAATTCAGTTAATGATAACTTACATTCGTTGCAAACCATTTTTGGTGGATATCAAAGATTTTCTGATATATGAGATGACAATATCAAATATGAACTAATTACGCTTTTTATTAAACAAAAGCAGGAAAACAATGGAAAACAAAAATATAATCACAGAAAATATATTATATCTGTGATCGTATAATCTTTGACTTTAATCCACAGAAAACATCTGTTCGAATATTGCGTTATTTGTGTTCTGTGTCACCTGGTATCGGCAACATCGCATGTCTAGCATTTTCTGTTACTATGGTAGCCATAGATAAAGAAACTATGAATTATTTGTCTGTGATGGCAGCATTATTAGCGTACAAATGTGAAACGTAAACAATAAGAAAATTCTTGAATTTGACTGATTTGTGTGAGTTGTAAGTTGTGAAATTGTTGTGTTTATTCGAAAAATTGGATTGACGTCAATATAGTACCAAAAAAGGTTCAAAATAAGTGAAATAAAGAAGTTAGTGAGGTTGAGTGATCTAAATTTGAGAATTTTTTTTCAAGAAATTAGAAGGAAAAATCAGTTTTCAATAACGGATTCGTGATCTAGGACAACATTTAATGGGTAAATACTCTTTTTCACTAAAATACATTCGCTATGTGTACGCTCCGTTTCCTTAACATTTACCTTCTTGTGTATTCTTGAAATTTTGTTTCATCCTGGATCAAGCTTTCATACAATGTAGTAAACTCTCCACATTCTTTACGTTGTTTCACGATAAAACTTGGACCATTTTTGTACAATTCAAGTTTTAAAAATGAGTTTTCTTCAAAATACATATCAACTATGTCGTATGAATCCATCAGCACATTTATTATTATAATTTGGAAAGGATGCAAAGACTCACTGACAATAAAATGTCATAAAAACAGCAAGTTTCAAATGCTGCAGCATAGAGAAACAATATTATTCGATTCTACACTCTCCACAAACGCAAAACGCTGTAAGGAGTCAGGCCGCAAAACGCCCGCTTTGAGACGCAGTATTATGAGCGTTCCACGCCACGCTGAACGCTATTCCACTCAGGCCTTACGCAAAGTCGTATCGTTCAATACTAGGTCACTTTGTCGTATCTGAATTAAGGCATGTTAGATACGACATTCGGACTTTCTAGATGTCGGATAGGAGTAGAAAATTAGTTACACTAGCATTGAATAAACAACTTGCCGAAAAGATGTGCTCATATACAGTAGAACCCCTCTAATCCGCCCTCGGCTGGTCCGTCACTCCGGTTAGTCCGACCAGGCGCCGTCCTAACATGTACCAACTTGTCTACCGACCTTACCTACCCGTTGTTTCCTGTTTAGTTGCGTTCCAGAGAGCGCGCGGTTATTACATATTTTTTTATTTTTATTGTTTTTCTTCCGTATTGTACAACATGTCAGGAATAAAACGTAAATATGTCACTCTTTCATTAAATGAAAAATTAGCGGTGTCACAAAGACTGGACAAAGGAGAGTCGCTACAAAAAAATGCAAAGGAACTAAATGTATGCGTTACGACAATTAAGGATTGGAGAAGAAATCGCAAAGACATTGAATCATATACAATTACGATTGATGGTGAAAACGCCCTTAAGAATCGCAAAACACTAAAAAAGCCTAAATTGGAACTGCTTGATAATGCATTGTGGATGTGGTTCTGTCAAGAAAGAAGGAAAGAAACCCCGATATCTGGGCCAATAATAAAGGAACAGGCAATAATTTTGCACAAAAAACTGGAGGCCGAAAGTGAGTTCGCAGCTAGTGAGGGCTGGATTGATCGTTGGAAAACCCGTCATGAGGTCCGGTTTGTGTCAATTTCAGGTGAAAAATTATCGGCTGATGACGAGGCTGCTAGGGAGTTCTCTGTGAAGTTCCAAGAAATTGTCGAAGAAAATAAACTGTTACCATGTCAAGTTTATAACATTGACGAGACTGGGCTAAACTTTTAAATGTTGCCAACCAAAACGCTCGCAGCTTCAAATGAATCTGTGGCAGGAACGAAGCTTATGAAAGATAGGATAAGAGCCTCCGCACACGGGTCGATTGGCACTCGAAGCGGATCCGTTTCGAAGTCGAAGCGGAATGCGATGCAATCGGTGGTTAACCGTACACGGGGCGATTTTTATCTGTCTCAGTTCGCGTATGAGCGACTCGATTGCCTATCGACCGCAAATCGTCCCATTGGTGGAACAATAGATAAATAAACTCTCCCTAGATGCGTAACGCACGTACCAAGAGTCGCGCTTTCCGTAGCGACATCAAGCGTTTGTAGGCTCGTAATACTAGCAGTATGGCGGGAAGTCAAATATCACGTCTGAATGCTCTTATAAGTTAGAATCAATTCAAAACTTGTTTGTACAATATCGAATTAATTTATTATCATTCATTGGTATTTTGAGCTGAATGATAACAAATTAACTCGGTATCAGTACAAACAATTTTCAAACAGACTCAAACCAAAATAAATCAATATCTGATATTAAGTTTATGTATTTTATTCAATAAAAATAGAATGTGTTCAAAAAATTTAATATATTTATTTGAATATACACTATGAAGAACGTACAAGAAATATAAAAAAATCAATTGAAAGATATGAGATTTCGAAAGATGTTAATATACTCTGAGTAATTTGGTAACAATAACTTCGCAAATTATATACAAAAACCTGCTTATAAAAGTATTATTATTATTATTATTATTATTATTAAAACAGAAGAAGAGAGGAGGCCGAAGCCTATAAACTCTCAAGATAAACACAAAAAGTATGTATGTGAGAAAAATAGTATTTTCGCAAATACATGACATACAAAATTTCTCTTTTATTATAGGTTTCTTCCAACAGCTGACTTTTGTACGGTAATTTGACGGTCACGAAACTGTTAGTAATCGATCTTATGCGCACGTCTAAACTTTGACCATACAAGAACCGTCCAAACAGTACTTGCTCCAGACCAGGGATCGAAATGACGATCACAAAACCGTTCCACTCACGGTTCCGAAGCAGGATGGAACAAAAACGAAACCGTTCTCAAACGATACATTTTCAGTTGGAACACATTTTTATCTATTGCGCAGAATCCTGACGATCATTGTACGGTCAATTCTTGAGTTGGAACAAACCTTATGTATTATGTGTTCTGGTCCAGAACTTCTGGAGTTCATTTCACAAAATATCCAACCATTTCTGAGAATAGTGTTTTCTCCAAAGTCTAACACTTGTGCCAACATTGAACATTTAGAAAGGCCCATGTTGATAATTATACACCAGACACTTCAACTTAACCACAACTTATACATTGGCGCCCACAGGGGGGGGGGCAGGGGGGGCCGTGGCCCCCTCTGAGATTTTGATCGTCTTATCGTACTTCAGCACCCTCAAGATTATTTTCTTAAATCCAAACGACAAGGAAAATGGCAGTATTGGATTCACAAAAAAAATCCGGTTTTCAATGGAATTATACAATCCATAATCGTAAGAGATATTCATTGAAAGGAAAATTTCATTAGGTGCACTTTTTGGGTGAAAAAAATCATCATCTTCACCGAACGCTTTCCTAGAGTGTCGGCATTCTCTTTCAACGTCACCATATGATCGATTTATAGACGGGTTGTTATGAGGCGGCTTGCTTTAAGGCGGCTTTCTATGATATGAGATTTTTCGTGCGGCTTCTCTCATAGTGCAATAATTATATTTTTCTACAAACGTCAAAAAATGACAAGGTTCGCGCATTGGCATGAATATGCGAAGTGACCCTTTTTTCATTTTCCTTTGTTACTATGACACCGTGCGCGAAGTAGTGTGCGAAATACTTACTTCGCACACTGCATGTAAACTATATGGGGTTTTTATATTTTAACTTGGTGAATTTCTTGAAATCCACGTTTTCTTTAACATTGAGTGTTGCTTTCAACATAGAATATATTGCCCATAGTTATAATACCTAATTACTTGATTTGGAAAAACAGTTCAAACCAGTTCAATATTAAGCTAAGCGTTTGTAGAAAAAATTTTGTTTGCATCTCATGCGCGAAATACTTTGGTGATCTCGACTATTTTTTTTTAACTCGGCTGCGCCTCGTTAAAAAAATCAGTTCTCGATCACCAAAGTAGCATTTCGCGCACTAGATACAAAAATAACTATTTATATTCTATCCCCCAAATCACCAATCAGAATATTCTTTCCGATAAGGGCCCAGAAGGGAAAAAATGCAGAATCTTTTCAATTGTATTCCTATTCTGATGAAACAAGTACATACCTATTCGAATTAGAAAAGCCATTGATATGGTGTTCAGGTTCAGAGAGTGTTTTTAGTCTCTTTAAATTGTGTTTTTGAAGGTAAGTTCTATAATTAATTACGTAGCTGATTTTTCTGTTTGGCACCTCTCGTATTTCGATTTGAAATGAAAATTTTTCACACTTTGTGTGAACAAAAATCATCGCGTTACCATCACCGAGAGCTTTTTATGAGCTCTAACAACTATGTATAGATATTGCATCATCCTGAGTATGTATATAGGTACTCAGTTGCTGAGATATCGACATTCTAAGACAAAATAAGGATCCTTTTTCATTTGAAGGCTCAACAATATGTGGACATAATATAAAGGCTAGTGTTGGGATCACTCGAGTACTCGATTATTCAAATAATCGACACTGCTCGATTATCAAAAAAACCGCTCGTCACTCGATAATCGAAATGAGTCATGTGTTCTTCAATTTGATTTCTCGAGCGACGGGTGATATCTTAATAATCGGGCTGTGTCGGTTATTTGAATGGTTGAGTACAAGCCCTATATTCGGTGTTTTCGCCCGGCATTAACCATAGATAATCGCGATCTTTGAGTGAATTCTCTTCCGATAGTTCTTATTATCATTCACCAAACTTGCATCAATTTTCGCAATTTTTGTATCTGAAAGAACATTTCCAGAAGTAGACACGGAAAGTTTCAATTGTTTGGCTGGTCTTTTGAACGGTATAGCATTTCCGGACGTTCCAGGATCAGCTAAATTTTGTGCATTTTCATTGCTACCTGAAGAAACAGTTTCACATGGTGTTGTTTGTTGTTCTGTAAGTTTAATGTCGGATGAAGCCGGTTTAAATGCTGCTTTAAATTTGAAGTACTGCCATAATAAGCCAAAACTTTTCTACAAATAATATTGCAAGTCGCAAATTTCTTATCGTTATTTTTATGGAAATAATTCCATACAGCGGACTTCTGTTTTGATCCCATGATAATCATACGACACACGCGAGCTTCAATTTCGAGGGCAGTAGGTATAAACAAAGTCGCAAGTCACAACGCAACGAACGTAGTAGTCTAAGAGCTAGCAACGTTTTCGAGAGAGAATTTCAGGTAGGCCAGTTTTTTGATATGCTATCTCTCTCAGTCTCCCGGACGTCATACGGGCTATCTGGCTGGCGGTAGTGGTTGCGTTCATTAGTGCGCATCGTACCTGTACAGGTAAAATATCAATTTTTCAAATAATTTCAGAAAGTTTTTTTTTCTTTTTATGATTTTCATTGTAATATTTGCAACATAAATTTGTTATTGCCAGACATTTTCATTGTTGTTTAAACTGTACCAGACATTAATTCTGAATGAAAAAAATAATTTTTTTCGACATATTTCAGTAAGTATGGCTGAAATTTTAATATAGTGTTACTTAGATATCTAAAAACCCAAAACTAATTTGCCAGACAGTAATTCGATTGTTAAACCTTCAGCCAGACCGATCTAAATGTGATAAGTGATTGGGCATGTTAGAAGAGTATAGACAATCTCGTGTTAAGTTACGCAAGCGAGATAAACGAAAGCAGCTGTTTGTATTCAAGATGGCGTCAGTTCAGTCACATTGGCGTATTCGTTGCCGTTCTTTTTGATGTTTTTAACACAATTGTCTTACAATGTCGAGTAAAAAATTTAAATGTGATTTTTGTAGAGACAGAAATGGAAAAATAATAACTTTTGTTGAAGATAAATCAAAAAAGTGTACAAAAGTTTTACAAATACGTGTAAATTTTAAATTTAAATATGATAATATACAGATACCAGAGCAAATTAATGGCACCGATGGATATCACAAAAATTGTAACAGCAGTTTTACCGTTCTTATGGCAAAATATCGAAATTTATCTGAGTTTAATTTCTCGTCAACAGTAGATCTTCCCAGCACATCTAGTTAAACTCCGATATCAAATATCTGTAAATTTCAGAAGGGTTGAAATGACTGAAACTCAAATTTTTTTTTACAAGTTACTATGTCCAGTGGACGGGTTTTTCACCAACGTACAGCCAGCGGACGATTTTTTCATTCGAATAATTATACAAACTACCATCTCTGTAAATTTTAGCAGGGTTAAAATGACTGAAACTCGATATTTTTTTTACGTGCTTTCGTTGCTCCCGTTGGCAGACCCACTACTGGTGCGACAGCTGACAGTCACTATGCTATAAGACAAATACAAATTAAGCTACATTATATACAAATTATTGCCAGGGTTAAAATTGGTCACCAAAAACTACCACCGGCTCCCGGTCTAATACTCCTAATGCAATTATTGAGATTGATAGTGTGGAAAATATAGAAACAAATTTTTTTTTGTGGAAAAGATCGCAAGCAAGCAAAAGGTAAACAACAAACTTTACACTCCTCAAATGACAGCAGTGATGAAGATGGTGATTACCAAAATGATTCAACATTTTGTGATACAGTTATGGATTAAAAAATCTTACTTCAATTTTTATGCAATCATCCAATTTTTGTTTTTTTTTCATAATTCATAAATTATTATGTCGATACCGTATTAATCCGAATATTAATTCAATAGTTTTTAATCCTTTCTCTGTAATTTATTTGACAGCTATTTCTAGATCAAGCAAAGAGATACCACATCACTTAACACTGCTAGATCGGTCTGGCTAAAGGTTTAACAATCGAATTACTGTCTGGCAAATTAGTTTTGGGTTTTTAGATATTCAAGTAACACTATATTAAAATTTCAGCCATATATATATTCTTTTGAATTGAGAGCTAATAAAATACAATACATGAAACAAAAAAATCCCTAGCTGAGGTTGGTGCAAAACGGGGTACCATACCATTCTGCCGTATGATACCAGATCACAGGGAAAAACCTCTTTTTACAAAATTTAAACTTAAAAATATTCAAATAAATACCTTCAATATTCAGATACAAAATACGTAATTCTTGCTCTTGGACCTGGAGGGTGTTTTAAACCAGGTCTGGCGTTCCAAGTGATGATTTTCGAATCTTCTGTTCTTCTAAGACCGCTACAGGACCCTACTGAAAGGTAATCATCTCCCATAGATTTAAATAGTGGTATTTCATCCTAAATATCGAATTTAATTTCGGAATAATGATAAAAAACGAGTGACAGACATACTGAAATATGTCGAAAAAAATTAATTTTTTTATTCAAAATTAGTGTCTGGCACAGTTTAAACAACAATAAAAATGTTTGGCAATAACAAATTTATGTTGCAAAAATTACAATAAAAATCATAAAAAGAAAAAAAAACTTTCTGAAATTATTTGAAAAATTGATATTTTACCTGTACAGGTACGATGCGCACTAATGAACGCAACCACTACCGCCAGCCAGATAGCCCGTATGACGTCCGGGAGACTGAGAGAGATAGCATATCAAAAAACTGGCCTTCCTGAAATTCTTGTTTTTTTGACGTTGCTAGCTCTCGTACTATAGAGGCCGTACAGCGCTGAATGAGCGACAAGCGGTTAGCATGATCGCTTGCAACTCGGGCGATTACGAATATAACCGAGGGTGGGGATCAGGCGAAAAATCGCTCGATTATCACTCGGTTATTTGGATCGCTCGATCATCGAGTACTCGGTTATTGAAAGTACTCGGTTATTGAAAGTACTCGATTATTCCCAACACTAAAATTTGTGACTGAAATTTTGAAAGATATTGTAGAAGCAACTTTGAGTAAATGTGAAAAATATTATTTATCAGAGTTCACAAAAGAAGGTGAAGGTCGAAAAAGGTATGATACATCGGTAGAACAAAGAAAAAAGCAGAAACGGGAAGAGACAATAGCGAAACACGTCGTTCAAGAAACATGCGGGGATACTTGTAAAAAAATGTTCTTCTTTAATTGAAACAAACAGACAAAATGCTGTGAATAGTGATTTTTGGGAATTAAGCTATGAACAAAAACGACATTTCATTATTAGTTCTGTGAAGAAAATTGAAAAAAAAGGTAAACTAAAGATGGAGATTCCAGGCGTGCTAATACGTTTCTTTATTATGTGAAATCTGATTCAGGGGTGGACATCAATGTGTGCAAGAAATTTTTTTGGCCATTTTGGGGTATCCAGTTCATAATGATAGGATCATTAGAGATGTTTTCAATAAAACAGATCCGAAAGATTTGATTGTTAAACCTTTGAAGAGGGGACATCCGTCTGAGAAAAAAATTGATAGACAACTCATAATTGATCATATTAATTATTTCGGACCGAGAATTTCTCATTATAGAAGAGAGCATGCGCCAAACCGCAAATACCTTCCGAGTGATATTAACCCATTAGTGCCTAGCGTTACATTTATTTAACAGTAAGATAGCGCCCTCTAATCAGCTGTTTCAAATTCCCGCCAGATACTCTATCAGTTTCTATCAGAAAGCATTAATGTTCATTTTGGTTCAGTACAGTGCCATCAATATTGTTTTTTGAATTTTGCCTCTGGAAAAAAGGTGAAAGCGAAGACCTCAAAAAATATGGACTTCGTTGATGAAAAGTAAGTACAATTATTTTATTTCGAGAAATAATGTTCATGTGAATATGAAAATGATATCAGTATATGTGAAGATATAATATTTGCTTGTATCTGGCTTGATATTTTTATCTATAGAAAAGTTTTCACTCTTTGAATTCAAGTGTTACATATACAGGGTTTTCCTTTTAAGTTGGCCTATTAGACGTTTTAGGAGAACTAGTCGATATTTCGTACTGAAATTTTAGGTGCAGCCTTGAGGGTAAAGGAACTCTTCGCCTAAAATATTTTTAAGTCGACAGTGTTGCCACGTCTATCTCAAACGCATATCTACTTTCTTATTTCAAATGGAACTACCTATATTTTCATTTATGTATCGATTCAATACCAAATTCGCAGTATAACCAATTAAAAAACATTCTCTGCTATGCACTGTTGCCAAGTTATTCACAAATTCCTGAAACTTTTGACATTTGCATTGCCAGTTTGGAAATGCAATATCTCGATTATTTTTTATGCGAACTTAACCAAACTCAGCAGTCTCATAGTAAAGTCTCCATGCATTCATGTGGTATATTCAGTATTTTGATACATCGAAAGGTTTTTCGAAGATATTGCTCCGAAAATGTGAAACTCAAAATTGAAATATTTCGAGTTTTTCAAATGGCAACCCCATATTTATTTTACAGCATTCGATTCGAAATGAAAAATGAATGGCAGTCTTCTCTTACAATAATTATTTTATTTTGGATAGTTTTCGAATGAGATGAAAAAAACTGAATCTTTTCAGTTTTTATAGTTCATGATCTATGGTCCTGTTGACGATGAAATGGTTCTATGATTATGGCGTGAATTGTTGAAGTAGATTCTATGGTTCAAATCATAACAAGTATTCGATAATCATGGATGTCATAGAAAAAAGTTTACCCATATTATTCAAACACCATTCGGGTTGTTTCACAATTCACGGGAAATGCCAAAAAATTATTGAAAGGACCTGTAGGATCTTTAACAATCGTTATTCACTTTTAGCAAGAATGACTTGAAACAAATTATTTATTTTGGGCAGTTTTCAAATGAGTTGAAAAATACTGAAATTTTTCAGTATTTATAGTCATGTTCAATGCTGTGTGCTGTGTGATTATTAAGTGAATTATCGGAATTAATCCTATTTTTGAGGTCATGAACTTAGGGCCAGGATTACAGAAAGCCTAAACAATTTTCGGAATTTCTTTCCAGTCATTCATGCTAAATGTGAATAACGATTGTTACAGGTCCTACAGGTCCTTTCACAAATTTTTTGGTATTCCCTGATGAATTGTGAAACAAGACGAATCGTGTTTGAATAATATGGGTTAACTTTTTTCTATGACATCCATGATCATCGAATACTTTTTATGATTTGAACCATTGAATCTACTTCAACAATTCACGCCATAATAATAGAACCATTTCATCGTCAACAGGACCATAGATCATGAACTATAAAAACTGAAAAGATTCAGTTTTTTTCATCTCATTCGAAAACTATCCAAAATAAATAATTATTGTAAGAGAAGACTGCCATTCATTTTTCATTTCGAATCGAATGCTGTAAAATAAATATGGGGTTGCCATTTGAAAAACTCGAAATATTTCAATTTTGAGTTTCACATTTTCGGAGCAATATCTTCGAAAAACCTTACGATGTATCAAAATACTGAATATACCACATGAATGCATGGAGACTTTACTATGAGACTGCTGAGTTTGGTTCCGTTCGCATAAAAAATAATCGAGATATTGCATTTCCAAACTGGCAATGCAAATGTCAAAAGTTTCAGGAATTTGTGAATAACTTGGCAACAGTGCATAGCAGAGAATTTTTTTTTAGTGGGTTATACTGCGAATTTGGTATTGAATCGATACATAAATGAAAATATAGGTACTTCCATTTGAAATAAGAAAGTAGATATGTGTTTGAGATATACGTGGCAACACTGTCGACTTGAAAATATTTTAGGCGAAGAGTTCCTTCACCCTCAAGGCTGCACCTAAAATTTCAGAACGAAATATTGACTAGTTTTCCTAAAACGTCTAATAGGCCAACTTAAAAGGAAAACCCTGTATGTAACGCTAAGCAGTTACGTGAGCATTTCACTATATACAGGTTTGGAAATTCATATCTGAAATATACGATATACGTCCCTGTTCACTTTATTAGACTCACCAATAAAATTCTTCAAACGTCGCGTTGAAACGTAAATGATTTGAATTGACGGTTGAAGTAGAGTTTGCAACCCATGATACAAGTTTGTTTTATGGGTTGCTGTTTGAATATAACACATATGAAATGCTTGTTGAACATGTAATAACAAGAAAGCAAAGTTTGAAAGTGCTTAGTGCGTTCATTAGAGAAGTGACACAGTGGTTTCATCATTTTGAACTGAATTTTTTTCTGTTATAGACATCTCAGTTGCGATGTAAGTATGAAAAACCTATTAGCAGTGAAGTTTTCATTATTATTATTCGAAAGTTATGAAAATTCAGAGTTCAAAAATGAGATTACAGAAAGAATTGAAAAAACATTTTTTTTAGAATGGGACAAAAAAAAAGACCTTACTGATCAAAAAATTGTGAAAATTGAAACAATGCTGAAACATTCAAAGTACAGCCAAAGGAAAATCGCCAATATTTGTGAAGTTTCGCAATCATCCGTGAAGCGCATAAGCCAAAAATTAGCCAGTGGAAGGACTGTGACAACCCAAAGGAGAGGTAATTGTGGTAGAAAAAAGCTTGTAACTCCAAGAAGTCAGAGATTGCCCAAGAATATTTTGTTGGAATATAGATGTCTATCCCATCTGGAAATAAAAAAAAATTTGAAGAGGCTGGATGTAATGTCTCCGAAATGACAGTTCGCCGAAAATTTGTATGAGATGGGATTCAAAGGAAGAAGACCTGTAAGAAAGCCAAAACTTACCCCAAAAATGGTGGAAGATAGATTCAACTGGGCCAAGTCATATAAATATTTTACAGAGGAAGATTGGAATACAGTAGGCTACATTTTTCTGTCATTTTATTTCCTATTTGTCTAAAAATATTTTTTTCCAGGTTTGCTTCAGCGATGAATCCACCATTCAAATTCTTGATGGTAAGCCACAGTTTGTGAAAAGGAGAATTGGTGAGAAGTATCACTCAGATTGTACCATAAAAACCGTGAAACACCCCACCTCAGTAATGATATGGTCAGTTATCAGTGCTAAAGGGTTGGGCCGCCTTTATGTTGTGGAAGGGACCATGCGGCAAGACCAATACTTTAAGGTATTGGAAAGCCGTCTTTTGCCCCAATTGAAAGATTGGTTCCCAAATGGTCATGCGATATTCATGCAAGATTCTGCACCATGCCATAAAGCAAAAAAAGTAATTAAATTTCTTGAGGACAAAAAAATTCCACTGCTACGATGTCCCGGAAATTCGCCTGACATGAACCCCATAGAAAATGTTTGGGAGTGCTTGAAAAGGGAATTAGCCAAAGAAAAAATATCAACAAGGGTTCAACTCATTAAAAGAATCATTCACCATTGGAACCACAATGACAATTTGAAAAAAATTGCGGAAAATTGTATTCTTAGTATGCAACGAAGAATCCTGTCATTGATAGCAGTTAAGGGAGGACCAACAAAATATTGATTTTTTTTTGTTCACATCTTGAATTTTTTTTTGTTCGCTTGTAGATATAAATTATAGACATTTTCCACTTGAAACAATAAAATATTTCAACCCAAAGCGTATTTTATTCGCGAAAATTACTAAAAATTTGGAAATATCAGGGTGAGTCTAATAAAGTGAACAGGGTCTGGACTGTACAATGCATCAGACAGAGAATTCTTGCACAGATGAATAGTCGAGACAATCACTTGCTGTAACACAATGAATTCAGTTGTCTTACTTCATTATTCTAATCTTGTCTCTTTCTTATCGTTTAGAGGAGCGTAATTCTTTAGTATGGTAGGCAACAGTAAATACTTGAATCGAGTATTACGGGCAGCCTGACAAATTAAAAATTCTATTAGTGTAGTGCGGGTTCCCTACCATAATGCGATAAGAGAGAGACAAGACTAGATTATTGCAGTAAGACCGTTGAATTCATTGAGTTATCGCACTTGATTATCTCGCCTATTCATCTGTGCAACTGGAGGGAAGAATTCTCTGTCTGATGCATTGTATATCGTATGTTTTCGATGTGAATTTCCAAATCGGTATACTTCTTTCTTGCCAGGACGTTCAAACTATCTCTTTTCTATAGTGTTATCATATGTATAGGTATATAGTATACAGGGTGTTGTGAAAATGATATTTGAAAATTTTCCTTATTTGTTTTTCAGACGTCTCGCTGCTATCATCAACAAGACGCTTACATTTCAAGAAGCAATCGACTTGGCATTTGGGGAAAATAATGACTCTGAGGTAGAAGCGATTTATATAACCGGTGTGAAGTTAGCAGCCACTTTCTTCGGAGAGAGCGGCCGTTTTACCAGTGGCGTCGGGTGAAATATAATGTATCATAACTTTTGACTGGAATGAAGTAGAGATCTGAAATTTCCAGAATATCTTTCTGAAATGATTTCCAATATTATACTAGAAAATCAGATTTTTCTCCCACCCGGAACTGTGAAAAAAAGCCCTGGAAAAAAAAAGAAAATTATGATCAATCAAAAATAACCGAAGAAAATGGCCTCTACCGATGAAACTCACAGGATACGTTTATTATGACCTAAGGAACAAGTGTTATTAACCTCATCTCCTTCGGAAGGGGCTGAGGGGTGAAAATCGACGCCGCCTCCATAGAACCTATTATTATTCTGAACACATCGAAGAAAATGACCTCTACCAATGAAACTCACAGAATACATTCTTTGTCATTTAAGGAACAAGTGTTATAAATTTCATCCCCTTCGGATGGGGCCGAGGGGTGGAAATCGACTCCGCCGCCTCCATATCTCACACTTATAAAAAAACACCGAAGAAAATGGCCTCTACCGATGAAACTGACAGGATACGTTTATTATGACCTAAGGAAGAAGTGTTATCAATCTCATCTCCTTCGGAAGGGGCCGAGGGGTGAAAATCGACGCCGCCGCCTCCATATCACACACTTATAGAAAAACACCGAAGAAAATGGCCTCTACCGATGAAACTCACAGAATACGTTTATTATGATCTAAGGAACAAGTGTTATCCATCTCATCTCCTTCGGAAGGGACCAAGGGGTGGAAATCGACGCCGCCTTCATAGAACCTATTATTATTCTGAACACATCGAAGAAAATGACCTCTACCAATGAAACTCACAGGATACGTTCTTTGTCATTTAAGGAACAAGTGTTATAAATTTCATCTCCTTCGGATGGGGCCGAGGGGTGGAAATCGACTCTGCCGCCTCCATATCTCACACTTATAGAAAAACACCGAAGAAAATGGCCTCTACCGATGAAACTCACAGGATACGTTTATAATGACCTAAGGAACAAGTGTTATCAATCTCATCTCCTTCGGAAGGGGCCGAGGGGTGAAAATCGACGCCGCCGCCTCCATATCACACTTGTTCCTTAAATGACAAAGAACGTATCCTGTGAGTTTCATTGGTAGAGGTCATTTTCTTCGACGTGTGCAGAATAATAATAGGTTCTATGAAGGCGGCGTCGATTTCCACCCCTCGGCCTTTTCCGAAGGAGATGAGATTGATAACACTTGTTCCTTAGGTCATAATAAACGTATTCTGTGAGTTTCATCGGTAGAGGCCATTTTCTTCGGTGTTTTTCTATAAGTGTGAGATATGGAGGCGACGGAGTCGATTTCCACCCCTCGGCCCCATCCGAAGGAGATGAAATTCATAACACTTGTTCCTTAAATGACAAAGAACGTATCCCGTGAGTTTCATTGGTAGAGGACATTTTCTTCGATGTGTTCAGAATAATAATATGTTCTATGGAGGCGGCGTCGATTTTCACCCCTCGGCCCCTTCCGAAGGAGATGAGATTGATAACACTTGTTCCTTAGGTCATAATAAACGTATCCTGTGAGTTTCATCGGTAGAGGCCATTTTCTTCGGTGTGTTTCTATAATAATTGTGAGACATGGAGGCGGCGGAGTCGATTTCCACCCCTCGGCCCCATCCGAAGAAGATGAAATTGATAACACTTGTTCCTTAGGTCATAATAAACGTATCCTGTGAGTTTCATCGGTAGAGGCCATTTTCTTCGGTGTTTTTCTATAAGTGTGAGATATGGAGGCGGCGTAGTCGATTTCCACCCCTCGGCCCCATCCGAAGGGGATGAAATTTATAACACTTGTTCCTTGAATGACAAAGAATGTATCCTGTGAGTTTCATTGGTAGAGGTCATTTTCTTCGATGTGTTCAGAATAATAATAGGTTCTATGGAGGCGGCGTCGATTTTCACCCCTCGGCCCCTTCCGAAGGAGATGAGGTTGATAACACTTGTTCCTTAGGTCATAATAAACTTATCCTGTGAGTTTCATCGGTAGAGGCCATTTTCTTCGGTTATTTTTGATTGATCATAATTTTCTTTTTTTTTCCAGGGCTTTTTTTCACAGTTCCGGGTGGGAGAAAAATCTGATTTTCTAGTATAATATTGGAAATCATTTCAGAAAGATATTCTGGAAATTTCAGATCTCTACTTCATTCCAGTCAAAAGTTATGATACATTATATTTCACCCGACGCCACTGGTAAAACGGCCGCTCTCTCCGAAGAAAGTGGCTGCTAACTTCACACCGGTATTTATATAGCACCACCAGATCCAAACATCCTTACGGATGAGGATTCTGGAGAAGAAGAGGATGGAGGTATTGTTGACAATTTGAGCCGACGCCGACGTCAATTACTAGCTGATGCTGAATACCGAACTGCTAGAGAATCATTGCAGGAGGATATTTTTCTGGATGAAGTGTGCGAAAATTGTGAGTCTCAGATCAACGAGAAAAATGATTCACCCGCTCACATAATGTATCCAAAAGTTTCTGCCAACCGGGATTGGATTTCCGGAGATTTTGCCTTTATCGAAAAATCATTTCCTGAACCAGACTATTCGTCTTTTCACAACAAATCGATTGTTGAGATCTTCGAGATGTTTCTAGATGAAGAAATAATATTATATTTGGTAGAACAGACAAATGCTTACGCTCTCTTCAAAAATCAACCAAATCCAGGAGTATCTACAGATGAAATGAAATGTTTCCTTGCCATTTTGATACTAAGCGGTTACAATGATCTACCAAATAAGCGAATGTATTGGGAAGCTAATCTTGATACAAGAAACGATCTGGTGTATAATTCGATGAGAAGAAACAGATTCGAGCAAATTTTGAGGTTTTTGCATTTAGCTCCAAATGAGAACATGGATAAAAATGATAAACTCTGGAAAATAAGACCATTCGTTAACAGAATAAAAGAAAAATGCAGAAAACATTTCGTTCCCGAAAAAGACTTGGATTTCGACGAAAGTATGGTCAAGTATTATGGAAAACATAGCTGTAAGCAAGAGGTAAAACCATACGATTTGGGTACAAGGTCTGGTGCCTCAATACCATCATGGGATACTTGATTGATTTTGAAATATATCAAGGAAAGTCTGTGACCCCCGATGTTGACATTGAAAGAAACTTCGGGAAGGCGGCAGCACCATTAGTGAAAATGATAGAAGAGTTACCAGATAACTTGAAATTCTTACGGTTCTCCTTCTATTTTGACAATTTATTTACGACTTTCAATTTATTGACCTACTTATGTCTGAAAGGATATGGTGGTACGGGAACCGTAAGGGAAAACCGTTTACCTAGAAGCTGTCCTTAATCGGATAAAAAACTACTTGCAAAAAAAGAAAGAGGTTATTTCTAGAATACAATCAGTAGGACTGGTGGTATTCCAGTAGCAAAATGGGTTGATAACTCTGTAGTTTGCATTGCTTCCAATCAATATGGTATTCATCCAGTAACAAATGTTAGACGTTATTCACAAAAGGAGAAAAACACATTCAGGTAAGAAGACCGGCCCTACTTGCTGAGTATAACAGAAAAATGGGTGGTACTGATAGAATGGATCAGAATATAGCACAATACAGAATTCGAATAAGGAACAGGAAATGGTATTGAGCATTGTTTACGTGGCTATTGGATGTTTCGATCAATAATGCCTGGTGTTTATATAGAAAATCGAACAATTCACAGATCAGCCAAATAGACTTCAGACGGGCTATTGTTCAAGTTTATTTGAAAAATATGCCTCTGCACCTAAAAGAACGGGCAGAATTTCATCGCCACTGTCATATGCTCAGGGAATAGTTGATGAAATCCGATTTGACAGGATGGACCATCTTGTTGAAAAAATTCCAAATGATAAGAGAAGGCGTTGTGCAGGAAGATATTGTAAAACTTCAGCACGCCCTCAATGCAGAAAATGTGATGTAGGACTATGCATTGATTGTTTTGCATCCTATCACACAAAAAATGTATGAAATAATGAATAACAATTCATTTCCTATTTGAAAATTTGTATTTTTGCACCGGGTAGTTCCTAGCGCTACATATATGTAACAACCCATTCTGAAGGATCTAAAAATAAATTATCAAAAATTTATTAGTTGTCATGAATTCTAGTCCCCTTAGTACAAATAATAATGAAATTGCATAAAATATCGAAAAAAAATTAATCTGGGTACTAATGGGTTAACATTAAATTAATGAATACTGATTTCTTGAGGAAGCACCATCAAATGAATGTTTCATATGAACTGTATCGGCAACAAGTAGTTGGAATGAATATTTCATTTGCCGTATTAGGTCACGAAGAATGTTGGTAATGCGCAAAAATTGACCTGCACTCAAATATTTCAAAACATAAAAAAAATACTAATCCTGATTGCGAGGACTGTCAAATATGGAAACGCCATCATGAAGATGCTATTGAAGCCAGAAATGAATATAAAAATGACGTTTCTTCATCTGGACGGAATGAATGCCTATATTTTTCAGCTGACTTGCAAAAGGTAAGTATTAAATCTTTTTATGTTTCACTATTTGAATATTAATCAAACTCTGTTTTTTTTTCAAGGTTATAATGTTACCCCGATGTGAAATGTACAAAGAAATACTTTTTACACCTAGGATCATTTGCTTCATTGAAAGTTTCGTACCTCTGGGCAAGCAGTCCACGTCAAATAAACCTGTAGCAGCCGTAGGACATGAAGGGGTGCTGGAAGAAGTAAATCGGACATAATTTCTACATTTTACAATTTTTTCTTGCTCCACCGTGATGCCAGAGAAATAACAATTTGGCTAGATAATTGCGCTGCTCAAAACAAAAATTGGGCTTTCTATTGCTTTTTTGTTTATTCAATGAATTCTTCAGAAGTGAACCTAAACTTCTTAAAAGTGAAGTACTTGCAAACGGGACACACCTTTATGTCAGCTGACTCTTTCCACCACCAGGTGGAAAAATCAATGAAACAAGCTGGAAAAGGTCTAGGTTTCGATGATTTCAAATTATGTGTGAAGAATTTTAATAATTCCAGGGTGGAAGTAATCGAAATGAATCTTCACAATTTTTACGATTTCCGAGATTATTCTTCCCGGTTTGAAATGAATAAAATCAATCCCAAACCTTATCTGGCCAATTTTGTTGAAGTCGATTTCAGAAGAGGATCGAAAAACATTTCGTATAAAACTAAATTCATTGGCGAATTAATAGAAGTGAACTTTATGGTGGTAAAACACCTGAAAGAAACCTTACCAAAACCCACTGTACGATTCGTTCCTAAAGGAATTGATAAGAATAGAAAATCGAAACTTTTGCAAAAGTTACCAGATATTGTTCCTCCCAACAGGTTACAATTTTGGCAACATCTACCTGAAGCATAAGGAGCAGCCGTCGATAGTTCTTTTATTTACTAATATTTCTTGATATAATGACCAAAGAATGTTATTTTTGTATTTATATTTGTCAAATATAAAACTTACGACTTTATGTGTTAATTCATATGGATATAAAATACTAAGACAAAATGTCGTATCTGACAAAAATCAAATTCTAAATCAAGTTTGGCTTTTAATATTATGTAGTATATCTTGGATCTAATTCGAATAATGAATTCCAATATATATACCAAAAAAAGCATTAATTAAGAAGATACGCAAATGGCATAGCATATTTCACCAATTACTTAATTCCTCGAAACTTCATTTATGTAGATACGAATTGCTGTCTCAGCAGGGCAGTATGGTCTAGTTACGAATAGCAGCAGCAGATAGCAATGGTATAACTAAAACTTGGGTGTCCGTGAAGTTAGCACCACTTTTTCGAAAATGAAAAAAAATTTTACTGCATTCGTTAGTAACTCCTTAGTAACTATTTGTAACATTAAAATTTTCGTTTGTACCTCAAAGGAACTGGTGAAAAAACACCGCATTCCGCTGGGTGCTAACTTCACGGGCACCCACATTTTCGAAAATTAAAAAAATTTTTGTTGTATTCGTTAGTAACTCTTTAGTAACTATTTGTAACGCAAAAAAATCTGTTTGTAACCTTACCTGTCATGAGAAAATGACACCCCAAAATGGGAAGTTAGCACCCACTTTTCCGAAAATAAAGAAGATTTTTTTTGCATTAGTTAGTAACACGTTAGTAACTATTTGTAACTCAAAAATTTTCGTTTGTAACCTAACCTGTAATAGAACAATTACACCCCTGAAATGCGAAGTTAGTACCCACTTTTTCGAAAATGAAAAATTTTTTTTTGCATTCATTACTAAGTCGTTAGTAACTATTTGTAACATCAAAATTTTCGTTTGTACCTCAAAGGAACTGGTGAAAAAATACCACATTCCGATGGGTGCTAACATCACGGCGCCCACATTTTCGGAAATTAAGGAAAAATTTGTTACATTCGTTAGTAACTATTTGTAACGCAAAAAATTTTGTTTGTAACCTTACCTGTCATGAGGAAATGGCAACCCCAAAATGATAAATTAGCATCCACTTTTTCGAAAATGAGGAAGGTTTTCGTTAGTAACATATTAGTAACTATTTGTAACACAAAAATTCTCGATTGTAACCTTATCTGTAAGGAAAAATATTGAATAATGGTAAGAAACATTATATTTAGGTTTTTAATTCATATGAATCAGAATTATACAGGGTGTTTGGTAGCTGGGTGCAAACCTTTAAGGGGGTGATACACTAGCCCATGTAGAACATATTCATACAAACATTTTTATTTTCTAGCGCGTTTTTGATTTTTAAGGGAACTTTTACGATTTTTAGTACAAAAACCGAAAATTGGTCAATTAAATGCTAATAACTTCTAATCTTAACAGAAATGTCCGGTTTTTTTCATTTATTTTAGTAGTCTTATGTGTCCCCAATCGTACTAAAGTAGTTTGAAGCACCATTGTATCCAAAAAAGTTATGTACAGAGCATTTAAACTTTATAAAAAAAGAAAGAAAATAAAAAATCTGACCTTTGATGCCAATTAAAAAAATAAATAAAATACATACAGGTGTTCAGACACTTTTAAAAACATGCGTAGTTATTGCTCTTTCGTTTGAGGTATCATTTATCTAGCTAAGTCCTTAACTTTTTTAATTAGGGTACCTGAACCAGTTAAAGGTCGTAAATATGGATTTTTTTGGAATTAAAGAAAAAAATGTTTTGTACTGTAAAACATTATTGTTGGTGTTCAAAATGTCCTCCACCATTGCGTATACACTTTCTACAACGATTTCGTACTTCAGTTGTGGTTACTTTCATTTGCATTTCCTGTTTCCATAATTTCAAACGCTGCCTCTATTCGCTGAAGTAATTCTTTTCTCGTGGTGATTCTGTTTTGTATACGAGTTCTTTCGCCCGACCCCACACAAAAAAATCCAACGGAGTCAGGTCGGGCGATCTGGCAGGCCAGGGGATGGGTCCGTCTCTCCCGATCCAGTTGCCTGGAAAACAGCGGTTCAGGTGTTCGCGGACGCTTACAGCCCAATGTGCTGCAATGTGCCCTGGCCTGCCAGATCGCCCGACCTGACTCCGTTGGATTTTTTTGTGTGGGGTCGGGCGAAAGAACTCGTATACAAAACAGAAATCACCACGAGAAAAGAATTACTTCAGCGAATAGAGGCAGCGTTTGAAATTATGGAAACAGGAAATGCAAATGAAAGTAACCACAACTGAAGTACGAAATCGTTGTAGAAAGTGTATACGCAATGGTGGAGGACATTTTGAACACCAACAATAAATTTTTACAGTACAAAACATTTTTTCTTTAATTCCAAAAAAATCCATATTTACGACCTTTAACTGGTTCAGGTACCCTAATTAAAAAAGTTAAGGACTTAGCTAGATAAATGATACCTCAAACGAAAGAGCAATAACTACGCATGTTTTTAAAAGTGTCTGAACACCTGTATGTATTTTATTTATTTTTTTAATTGGCATCAAAGGTCAGATTTTTTATTTTCTTTCTTTTTTTATAAAGTTTAAATGCTCTGTACATAACTTTTTTGGATACAATGGTGCTTCAAACTACTTTAGTACGATTGGGGACACATAAGACTACTAAAATAAATGAAAAAAACCGGACATTTCTGTTAAGATTAGAAGTTATTAGCATTTAATTGACCAATTTTCGGTTTTTGTACTAAAAATCGTAAAAGTTCCCTTAAAAATCAAAAACGCGCTAGAAAATAAAAATGTTTGTATGAATATGTTCTACATGGGCTAGTGTATCACCCCCTTAAAGGTTTGCACCCAGCTACCAAACACCCTGTATAATACTTTCATTCAAACATCAAAAATAAATTGAAGAATGCTCTCCGACAAAATTGGAAATTAGAGACAAAGATTGTAGCAAAATTCCTAGCATTTTAAGGAGTATTGCTTTATTTGAGCAGTTCTGGAGTTAAGATATTCATGGCACTCATGTCTTTTTTTTTTTTCAATCTAATTTGACCCTCCTGTCTGATTCCATTGAGTTGATAAATTTATATTGCCAATCAAACTAGCGCTTTTCGAATTAAATCAATTCAGATATTAGATCAATGAGAAATAGACCTTGGGAAATAAACGAAATAGCATGTCCTATTTATCGTTTATATTTCAAATTGACTGGTTATTATATTATATATAAATAAATAAATAAAAAATTATATAATGCGCCAGGTGACTAAAGCCATATTTCGTTTTCAGAAGTGGAATATTATATATCTACGTAAAAAAAAGTCTCAAAATAATACTGTCGCATTAAAAAAGAAAGAACCTTTTCAAAAAAATATCGCATTACCCATATTGTCTGATAAAATTAAAGGAATCACGCCTGCTGTTCACAAGGATTCAATCATAAAATGATGGATTAAACCCTTAAACGAAATTGACTATTTTCCAAAATCCTGATATCCGCTAGAAGACGGCACTTCTTTCATATATGAAACCGTTTAAGAATTAATTAATAGGTATGTGATTTATTAATTTCATACAAGTCATATACATGTATTTGTATGCTCTAGATTTTACCAATCCATAAGTAACTTTTGATATCTCATAAAATGGTGTCTGTTCATACATTCATGAAAATAAATTGCATTTTATTTTAACAAAAAATATATTTCTAAAACAAAATTTAATTTTTCACTACATATTATGATTAAATACTATACAATAGTAGTTGGACATCAAGCCTCATTGTTTTCGGTAGAAGCTTAATTTTTTCAGTCATATGATCATATAACTCCAGAGCCCCATCATTTCTACGACACATAGCAACGTAGTGTCCTAAAGGAACATTTTTGAGTTACAAATGGTAACTATAGTGTTACTAACGAATGCAAAAAAAATCTTCATTTTCGAAAAGTGGGTGCTTACTACGCATTTTGGGGGTGTCATTTTCTCATGACAGGTAAGGTAACAAACAAATTTTTTTGCGTTACAACTAACGAGTTACTAACATATGCATCAATATTTTTTTTAATTTTCGAAAATGTGGGTAGCCGTGAAGTTAGCACCTAGCGGAATGCGGTGTTTCCCACCAGTTCCTTTGAGGTACAAACGAAAATTTTGATGTTACAAATAGTTACTAACGACTCACTAGTGAATGCAAAAAATTTTTTTTCATTTTCGAAAACGTGGGTGCTAACTTCGCATTTTAGGGGTGTAATTTTTTCAATAGGGGTTAAGTTACAAACGAAAATTTTTAAGTTACAAATGGTTACTAACGTGTTACTAACGAATGCAAAAAAAATCTCCTTCATTTTCGAAAAGTGGGTGCTAACTTCGCATTTTGGGGGTGTCATTTTCTCATGACAGGTAAGGTTACAAACAAAATTTTTTGCGTTACAAATAGTTACTAACAAGTTACTTACGAGTGCAACAAATTTTTTTTAATTTTCGAAAATGTGGGTGCCCGTGAAGTTAGCACCCAGCGGAATGCAGTTTTTCCACCAATTCCTTTGAAGTACAAACGAAAATTTTGATGTTACAAATAGTTACTAACGAATGCAGTAAAAAAAATTTTCATTTTCGAAAAAGTGGTTGCTAACTTCACGGACACAAAACTTGGTTCTACTATACTTTGAGAACCCAATATTTTACATCAACATTGCTACACAAAACCAGGAATCCAGCAGCACTACTCGCTGTCTGTGATATATATTAACCCAGATATGCCTAATGTACTACATATAGTAGGGCAGAAGGGGGTACCTTTCAACGGGGGCACCTTTGAAAAATTGCTTCTATTTTTTTATGATGGAAATAACTTACATAATTTCAACTTGGCATCGTTTTTCGAGAAGTGCTAAACATCTCACATGCGTTTCAAACCTCAGTCCGTCGATAGCTAGGATATCACGCGCATGCCTTGTTTTGTGACGATCTGCTGTAACACTGATCGAGTGTAGTTTAGTGAATTATTCAGTAAGTACAGAAGATACATAGGGTATCAGAATTTTTTAAATAAAAAATATATTCAGAAGAACAGGAAAGGTGCTTTTTCAAAGGTAATATAACATTTTTTTCCAATCCTGCTTGTAAAAAATTTCATTGCTTGGGGCAGATTTGAACAGCACGAGTGGGGCACATTTGAACACAATTCTGCAATGTTCAAAGGTGCCCCACTAAAAAAGTTCTGGATGAAATTGAACAACGAGTGTCTGAGCCTGAAGTAATTTCGAATATTTAATTCTAGAATCTTCATAATGGTCAGAAACTATATAAAGAAGAGAATAAAACCAGAATTCCTCGAAGAGAATATGCAGCGGGCCATCCATAGTGTACAACGTGGAGAATTGTCGTTAAGAAAGGCCTCTCAATTTTATTCAGTTACACACACGGCTCTCTATTAAACCTTGTTCGCACTACGATAGTAGTTTAGTCGAGGAGCTAAAAATTTTGTCACTAAACGTGTGTGAACACCAATAATTTAGTCGGGTAGATTAGTGTGTAGTTTAGTCGAGTCGATCCATTCGGTTCTATTTTATCGGGCGAGTAGAGTGCCCCACCACGCGATACTCTTCACTCGCTCACGGACTAGATAGGTCCGAACTGATCAGTTTATTCGAGTTCATTAGTAATATCATTTGCCGCGATGATGTCGTTTCGCTGGGCGGAAGAAATCACGTCAGACTTCGTGCGTTGCGAGTTGTTCATCGTACAAAGCGCTACTCACTTGTGAACTTAACTCGAACAAAGTGCGAACGATTGGATGGAGAGTAGCTACTAAATTTCTAGCGGCTCGACTAAACTACTAGCGTAGTGCGAACAAGGCTTTATAGATTGAAGAAGTTGAGTAGCAATGAACAAAATAAAGTAGAGGCTGAAACTTTTTCATCAAAGCATACCTTTCGGCATGTGTTCAGTAATAAACAAGAAGAACTGCTCGTCGAATATTCATTGGCATGCGCTAGCATGAACTATGGTTTGACGTATCAAATGCTTCTAACATTAGCCCACGATTATGCTCTAAAATTAGCAAGGAATCTTCCAAATTCGTGGATAGAAAATAACCAAGCAGGTTTAGACTGGGTTCAAGGTTTCCTGAAGAGACATCCGGAACTTTCTTTACGGAAGCCAGAAAACACAAATCTAACCAGGGCAACCAGTTTCCATAGAGCAAATGTCGAAAATGTCGAAAGTGCCCCTCCACGGGGCACATTTGAACATTTGTTGTTACTCGAACTTTTCAATCATAACACTCAGATTATCTGGTGAATAATAAAATTTATTGTTGAAAATAGGTAGGTAGGTTCGTACTGAAGCGATGGATGATCCATCCCTTCAGTACGAACCTACCGAGCCTTAGATAAACACGTCGTTTAGATTCAGATATTAGTGCGCTATTCGAGAGTTTGAAGTTGGTGAATTCCACACGATGGCTGAATTTGGGACCCGTTTCGCAAGGTACGTAAATTTTATATATAATTTTTCGAATTATGTGGAAGTTATCGTTGGTTTTGTAAAGTTAAATAATTATTGTATCCCATAGAATTGACATCCAATCCAAAAAAATGAGACTTTTTTCGTATAGGAGTTTATATTTTGGTGTAATACATATAGGATATTAGGGAGTTATCAATGTATTTTTATGACAGGGGGTTTTCACTGAACGAAGCTCTGGCTATGTTGGAAGTTAATCCTGAAGTGGCAACAGATGTAGATGAAATAATTTTGATGCCTCCGGAAAATGCTACAACGTATATAACAGATGAGGATTCTGGTGAAGAGGATATTTTTTCAATGGATAATTTACCTGCATCTCACCTGCAAGCACCTGCCGAATTCAGATATAATCGACGTGATGATGATAACGATTTTTCATCAGAAGACGAGCTGCCGCTGTCAGAAATACGCAAATCATTATTACTGTCAGAAGGTAGGCCAAAAAAAATACATTGAAGAGGAATTATAACTGGTTTCGGGAAGATTTACCTATAACGGAAGAATACCCTCCTGAAAATCATGACGCTGAAAACCTTCATAGTCCGATGGAGTACTTCCTGAAATTTTTCGACGAAGAAATGGTTGAACTCTTTGTGCGTGAAAGTAATAAATGTGCACAACAAAAAAATCGAACACCAAATATAAAGCCATCAGAATTCAAGGCTTTCATTGGTGTTATGTTACTCAGTACAGTGGATATGTGCAAATTCCAAGAAGGAGAATGTTTTGGGAACGTAAGAGAGATGGAAATAATAGATTAGTTGCTGAGGCAATATCTAGGGATAGATTTGAATATATATTTTCCCATCTACATGTAGCGGATAACTACAATTTAGAGCCCAATGACAAATTCGCAAAAGTAAGACCACTTTTCAATTTGCTGAATAAGAAGTTCTTGGAAAATTCTATTGTTGAAGACGTGCACTCAATTGATGAAGCCATGGTGCCCTACTATGGACGCCATGGCTATAAACAATTTATCCATAGAAAATCAATTAGATATGGTTTCAAACTATGGGGCTGGGACTACTAGACTTGGCTACTTGAATTGGTTCGAGCCCTATCAAGGTGCTTCAACCAATATTAGCGAACGATATGCAGAAATGGGAGTTGGTGCAGGAGTTGTTATGGAATATGCACAAGTCTTACGAAAGTGATGGCCTCAAAAAAAGTTTCACCTATTTTTCGACAACTTCTTCACATCCATCCCACTACTGGAAGAGCTCACGAAAGAGAATTTTTTGCAACTGGAACTGTGAGAGAGAATAGACTGCCAGGAAATTCATTGATGAATTCCAAAATTCTCAAGAAAGAAATACGTGGGACATTTGACTACCAAAAAATATCGAATTAGAACATCATAGCAGTGAAGTGGAATGACAACAGCATCGTTACAATATGTTCTTATTCTGCCGGAGTGGAACCACTCCTTGTAGTCCAGAGATACTCTCGGAGAGAAAAAAAATATTCAGGTAAAGTTTTTCTATGATTATCTATCATCGTATAATTTGATAATTTTTCCAGGTTATGCAACCACATCTGATAAATATATACAACTCAAACATGGGTGGCGTAGATCGTTCTGACCAAAATATTAGTTTGCATCCAATTTCGCCGAGAGGGAAAAAATGGTATTATCCTCTAATATCACACTGCATCGATATGTGCGTCCAATGCATGGCAGTTGCACAAGAAGGAGGGAGGGAACTTCGACCAGCTGAACTTCAGGAGAAGGATTGCCATCCTATTACTTACCCAAAACAAGAATGAATACACTTTCCAACAAGGTCATTCGAGTAAAAATTCACCACAGATGGAGTTACGCTATGACCGGTTGGACCATATTGTCTCCCCACAAGACAAGCAGACACGTTGTAGATATTGCCATCAAAAAACAACTACAAGAAGCTTGAAATGTGATGTAGAAGTTCATGTAAAATATTTTTATGATTTTCACACCCAATCGAGATCGTAATGGTAGTGGAACTGCCTAATGTCCTATATATAGGACGGTCTTCTTTTTGTACCTAGAGTAAAAAAACTTCTTTTTTTCATACTTGTTATCATTTTTTATCACCTAAAGACCCAAAATTCATGAACATTTTTTTTTCAAGTCTGCCAAATAACCTATAGGCATATCTGGGTTAAGACTGACCCCAACCGAAAAGCCTGACCGCAGTACATACTGCAAATTTAATTAATTTAATATGTTAATTAGTGTTATGCTGGCCATATACGCTACGAGAAATCGTTACGATCAGACTGTACACTTCGAACGGTGCCGATAAATTACTACATGTATGTAATAAAACTGTACAGTCGAACGAAACAATACCAAAATTTCAATTGATTTATCGGCATCGGACGAACTGTGCCAACTGATCGAAACGTGTATGCGCTCGTGTTTCCGTTTTCGTGTTCAGTTTGGTAGTCGATCGACATTCGGGTAGACGTGCGCTCGCGACATGGCGTCTCAAACTAATCGAGAATGGCTGGAAGAATTTATTGAGTAATATCGCAGTGAACCTTGTCTCTGGAATATTAAAGGCAAAGAGTATCACAATCGTGACTTAAAACGTGCAACATATACTAAGCTGGTTGAAAAATTGAAAACAGTAGACCCTAGGGCTGACAAAGATGCGGTTGTGAATAAAATAAACAACATTCGCTCTACTTACAAAAAGAGGGTAAGAAGATCGCTGATTCAAAAAAATCAGGAGCAGGAACCCAAGAAGTGTATAAACCAAAACTATGGTATTACTCTATGTTGCTGTTTTTGGATGACCAAGAAGAACCAAGACGTTCACGCTCGAATATGGACGACGAATCCACAGACAACGAGTTCTTTGTGTTATTACATGAATAAATAAGAAATTAACGTAATAACTTTTTTATCACATCGTTTATTCTCAAAGAGTTAACCCTACACTGCCTACTGTATCATATTAGATACAAACAAGTTCAAAAGCTCTCAACGATCCAGTATATTGAAATTTTCCCGTTCTACGTTATGTATCATATTCTCTACAACCTTATTAATCCAGTCGAATTGTGCTTTTAGCAGGAACGTTTTGGGGTAGTTTAGATTTCTTTCATTTTTTATGTTTTTTGGGGTGCTGAATCCGAATTTGAGGTTTGCTAGACGGAACATAGAAAAAAATACAAAAAAGAATGAAAATCTCATTCTTGGTCAGTTTTTTGCATATAACTCTGACACTATCAGCTTTTCCTAGAATACCTCTCTATACAAAATGAAAGTACATAAAATTTCCTACAAATTGTACTACCACAGCTTGTTTTGCGACAATCCATTCTGGTTCAAATAATAGTTGAAATTGAGATATTTTCTATGACTCAATAAATGAAAAAAAATCAATTCTATGGTTCCGATGATGCGATCCTATTGAAATTGTGCATGAACATTCAGTATATCAGTCGCGATTCACAAAAAAAAATTTAATCGAATCGGACATTTTGTTATGGAAATATAAAGATTCTTCTTTTCAATATTCCAATTGCATTTTCTATGATTCTGTTCACACTATGGTCACACAATTTTGCATAAGGCTTATTATGAGCATCTTGCATTTGGCCGCAATATTTCATTTCGATTGGTTTCGTTTTGTCTGAGATATTGAGGAACAAAAATTTAGAATGGCCTTGTTTTATGAAACAAAATACAGCCATTCAAAATGTTTGTTTCTCAATATCTCAGCCAAAATGAAACCAGTCGAAATGAAATGTTGCGGCAATATGCAAGATGGTCATAATAAGCTTCATGCAAAGTTGTGTGACCATAGTGTGAGCAGAACCATAGAAAATTCAATTGGAATATTGAAAAGAAGAATCTTTATATTTCCATAACAAGATATCTGATTCAAGTGAATATTTTTTTATGAATCGAGACTGATATGCTGAATGTTCATGCAAAATTTCAAGAGAATCGCATCATCGGAACCATAGAATTTAAGTTTTTTTCATTTATTGAGTCATAGAAAATACCTCATTTAAAACTATAATTTGAGCCAGAACAGGTGGTCGCAGAACAAGCTGTGGTAGTACAATTAGTAGGAAAGTTTATGTACTTTCATTTTGTATGGAAAGGTTTTTCACGAAAAGTTGATAGTTTCAGAGTTATAAGCAGAAAACTGCCAAAGAATGAGATTTTTTCTCTTTTTTTGTATTTTTTTCAATGTTCCCTCACGAAATTTTGTTAGCAAACCTCAGATTCGGATTCAGCACCCCAAAAAACATAAAAAATCGAAAAAATCAAAACTACCCCAGAACTTTCCTGCTAGGGGTTCTTTTGAGCACAAATTGACTGGACTATTTCGTAAGAGGCAATACGGTCAACTATGCAATAGGGATGTTGACTCATGTTACGAATTCATATAAATTGAGGTTTTCCTCATAGAAGGGAGTTTATGCAATCCTAAAAAACCATTTTAGTGATCTTATTATTCTCGTTGAATTAAATAAAGCTGATTTAAATTATGTTATTTATTATCAACTATCACGTGACTGCGAACGCCAATCAGAGGTAATCCGTATAGAGACGTCAAACTATCCGTATTGTCATTGCAAATTCGAATGTTCAGTGCTCAGATCAACAAAATACATTCATAGGCCGGGTTCCACAAAACTCCAATCACCTTGATTATTGAAATGTCATCATTTCTCTGCAATTTTCAGTTCATTTTTGACATAAACCATCGACTTACTTCAATATAAACAATTTGATTGCCAATTAAGCTTTGTGAAACCCACGGTTCTGTGACTTGAACCATAGTATATATATATAATATATCATATCTATGATTCGAACTTACGAAGTTGAAAGCTGAAGAGAACAGAATATCTATAGTCCGTTTAAGAATTATTGACATCGAAGCATGCCATGAACGTCCAGTCGGGGCTTTATTTCTAGTTACTAAAAAGTCACTAAAAATTTCTGTGGATTCATCAGTCAAAGAAGGGAAATAAATAAACATAACCTAAAACAATATTTAATACAATATTTTTGTTTTCCAAAGCAAATTTCTGAGCTTGAGAATGTTCCTGATTCTTAAATAACATTAGGATTGTGTAAATCTCTAAACCTATCAGCAGTATATAATTTCTTACACTGTATTGACAAATTTTCGTATTTACCATCATTTGCAAATTGCAGCTAAAGAGCGAGGAAACCAGAATAAGTATAGCCCCTAAGCTTATGAATATCATGAAAAATAAACATTTATTATTTCAGTCCAGTTCAATCAAGGGGATTCAGGTTCTATTACTATATCGCTGCCTCAATAAATAAAACTATAAACTATTGAAGTACTCTAATGAGATGTCATTCATAATTCACCCATGAAGATTGAGACTCTATTGAAGATAATTAAGATAAATGTTCTTTTTCTCTGACAAACTTTCATAATTATAACTAAAAATGATTGTGTTCAACTCAAATTCAACTGAGGTAGCCAAACTGATGAAACGAAACAGTAAGAACTTGTTGATATTCTGAAATGTGTGGCCAAATTCGTTAATTGGTTATACATAATAAGACAAAAACACTAATAAAAGAATCTATTCAGTGGGTATGTTAATTGTATAACTTTAATAAACTTATCACCGATTCTGTCTGTTTCAGTAAGAGGAATATTTTATTGAATAGCTAAAAAAAATAAACAGAGCTTGTTTGGCAAAGGTGTTAAAATTAAATGAAGTGAAAAAATGTGGACCACAAGATGTTTCAATTTTTGTATGAAATTCATACTTGTTTCAGAATATACTATTGCACAGATTAAATAATGATTTCATTCCTGTATATGCTTTGGTGAAATTTGATATGAATAATTCAGTATTTGTTTGTTGATTTAACATATCCATCATATTAATTAAGTACTATTTCTTTAGATCCCATAGATAACACACTGTTTGAACTCAGTCGAGAATAGAGAAATGGTGAATATTTTGGCTTTTAATGGAAACGATTGTCAATTTAGCTTTATTTAGGTCTTGTCGGTATTATTTTAGATAAAAGTTGATTGAGTTCCTTTGAGTGTTTGGAATTCATAGAAAGCAAAAGTTAAAGTTTTAGCATAAAATCTTTATTTCAATCCTTACTATATGGTAAGGAACACACTTATTCAACATTTCTTAAAACTGACAATTCACAGTGAAAAACTAAAATAAGCTTCGGTACAAAATTGAGAAATTAATTCGGAACATTATTCCAAAATTTTATTGTTAATTGGAGACAGAAATGTTATATACAATCATAGATTCATTGAAAATAATTATTAAAAGTACAGTGGAATACTTATAATTGCCTTATACATTTTACTATTTATTTACATATTAGAATTATCTTCTAAATGCAGTGCTCCAAAGCGAACATAACATGTAAAATAACTGTTACAGTAAACATTAAAATTGTATTAACAATTCAACTTTCTATAAAATCCAACAAAGGATTTAAGTATTCCTAAGTTAATCAATTATAGGAAACTTATGTTCATGTAGCCGTTGCCAAATTACTTTTTTACAAGAAGCAGTCGTAGGTATTTGATCAACAAACCTTTGGGATTACTTTCTAATGTCCACTGGCGGATTTGACTGCCACTTTCAAATATCCATGTTTCATCTAGATAAACAAATTTTACATTTTCTCTCAAGTATTCAAGATATTACCACAAAACCGTATATTCACGATATCTTTATGTTTATCAATTTAACCAAGAATTTTCCTTCGATCATTTTCTCATACTGGTAACCAATTTTTTTGATTATTCTATAAAGTGTTGACATAAAATGATCGAAATCCAGGTGCTTTTTAGCCAGTTCAAAAATGATATCCAAAGTGATATACTCGTTGTTTTTGATTTTAGAAAAAATAATGTCATTTAATGTCTCTTTGAAGGTATAATCATGTGGAATAGGTTTCCTTCCAGTGCTAACTCTGGCTCTACCAACTTGCCTTCTACTTTTTTCTCCGAAATTCTAGGACAGTTCTAGGAGAAATCTGAAATTTAAAAACTCATTACTTAATCAGAAAACACATTGTACATGATCGTTTACCTGAAAAACCAGCACAATGCGTTTAATACTAGCAGAAATATCTGCTGAATCCCTAAAGAACTCGCAGTAACACCGATACACTGCCTGGCGTTCCCTTGCAGTAAGGTGAGAGGTATCTGGTTGTATTCCGGCCATTTTCAATTCAGTAATCAAACCAAAGTAGATTTAAGAGATATTTAAATCCACTTGCCGATTAAATCAAGAATATTCACAAATAAATTCGAAATATCTTCAATAGGTTAACTCAAACTGGAAAAAGTCAAAGTCAGTGATATTTTCAACACCAACCTAAAATCGGCAAATCGAAATTCACCGAACGGACCGATACCAACATATTTTCGATTTCCCACAGCCACCTGAGATGTCAATCATTCTTAAACGGACTATAGTTCGTTACAAGAACGATAATCTACAATTTTCTTTATAATGGAGATAGGATTCATCAAGGGTAATAGTAGTAACTTACCGAAGATAAATTCCCTTATGGTCGCAAGTTTCTTTGCTGAAAACAAGGATTTTTGTGCAGCGGAGCTTAAAAACGTGAAATTGTCTTTGTAAGTAGCAGACTTTTAACTCATATTTATTATTACAAATAAAAGAAACACCTCATTCAGCTTTTATAGACCGACATATTCATTTTGAAGGCTTAAATTGAACTTTTCCACAAGGAATCAGGCAAAATCAGTTCGCTTTGACAGAAGTCAAAGTATGTTTACCACCATAGACAAACTGACAAACTAAAAATTTAGTTAGTCTATGATGCCTACCGACTATTGACGTAATCATCATAACGTGCCGTTTCCGCGGGAAAACTAATTCTCTTTTCTTCAACGTATTTTTTTATTGGCAAATACTATATTTTTAAGAAAAAAGTAATATTTTCGTGTTTGTATAGGGTTTATCTACAAAATAAAATGAATTCCAAAAAATAGTCAACATCCCTATTCGGCGCTTATTCGAACTGTGTCTTGTTTACTTTATGCATATCGTATGATCATCAGTACTATACGGATTCGTGGTTATTCAAATCTATTTATTTACGCGTGTTTGGTGTTTTTGAATAAGAAAAAAATATTTTCTCATCGATAAAGGTAAGATGTTTTCAATTCTATCGTTATTTTGTTCAAATGAAGTTCCATGCAATCATATTATGGAAAATATTAGTTGTATCATATTCGATACATACATACATACATACATACATACATAATATGTTAGTGCATATTCGAGTTGAACATGGGAAAGTTGTTGGCTAGTGTTCTGTAGGCTAACCACTAATTTTCTCTTTCAGATGTCCAATAAATGGGACAGAAAAAGACCTCTTACTCAAAAAGAATTGGAGGATGCTATTGCAAACCTCTCAGATAGTGAGGACGATTTTGATTTCGACTCTGACTTTGAAGGGTGTGGAAGTGATTTGGAGGATGTGGAAACTTTCAATATAGAAGATATGCCCTTAGAATTCGAAGATGGTACAGTTCTTTGTCATGATAATATTCAAAGAGATGACCATGTTCAGTCATTTTCGGCAAATGAAGACGAACATTCTGTCGAAGAACAATATGTTATGCCGCAACAAGCACTGAAAGAAATGCGGAAAAAATTTTAGAAAATTATTTGGCGCAAACAGAATCTAATTCTGAGCGACGAAGCATCCTCTTTTCAAGGTATCACAGCTCTTCCGAGTTCTTTGTCTAATCTCGAAACTGCATTTGAAGTCTTCAATTATTTTTTTGATGAGACTCTTTTCGAAAAAATTGCCGAACAGTCGAATCTATACGCCATCCAAAAAGATGTCAACAAACCCGCATCATTGACAAGTAATGATATCAAACAATTTTTGGGCATTTGCATATACATGTCAGTTGTACATAATATGCCGAATATAAGGAGTTATTGGTCAACAAAACTAGGATTTCCTCAAATAAAAGCAACCATGAGTCAAAATCGTTTCGAGTTTATCAAAAAAAATTTACATTTCAATGACAACAGTAAAATGATAGTCCGTGAAAATCCAAATCATGACCGATTACATAAATTGAGGCCCATTATTGAAGCACTACTCACAAAATTTCAGTCAGTGACCTTAGACAAATGCTTATCAGTAGACGAGCAATTGTGTGCTACCAAAGCTCGACATCATCTGAAACAATATCTGCCAGCGAAGCCACACAAATGGGGGTACAAATTATATGTTTTATGTGGTACTGATGGATTTTCTTATAATTTTGAAATTTATACTGGTGACGAAAATGATCCAAAATTCCGTTTGTCTGATGAACCAGATTTGAGAAGCAGTGCAAATATTGTTGTGAGACTTTGCAGAATCGTTCCAACCAATAAGAATTACAGAGTTTATTTTGATAATTTCTACACATCTGTTCCACTTCTTGTTTACCTGGGCAACAGAGGAATCTACTCCCTAGGAACTGCTAGGCGTCCAAGAATTCCCAATTGCAAACTTCCCACAGAAATAGAATTGAAAAAAGATGTAAGAGGTACATCTTATGAATTCGTTTGTAATATATACGGAGTCGACGTATCTTCTCTTTTATGGTTGGATAATAAGCCCGTCATATTCTTATCAACTTTCAAGGGGAAAATGCCTTTAGGGGAAGTAAAGCGATGGGATCGGAAGACGAAGAAATATATAAGTATTGAGTGTCCAAGTTTGGTTCCAGAATATAATTCACACATGGGAGGGGTTGACGCAATGGACAGTTATATTGGCAGAAATAAGATGAAATTGAGGTCGAAAAAATGGTATATTCGGCTATTTTATCACCTTGTCGATATGACATTGGTGAATACATGGTTACTTCACAAGAGAATTGGTAACCAAACTGTTCAATCACAAGTGGATGTGCGGCTGGAGATTGCAGAATGTCTATGTAAGATTGGCAGTGGAGGCCAAAAACGGGGTAGACCTTCTAAAGACTCCATGTAGAAAATTTGTTGAGTGAAAAGAGAAAAAAATCCACTGTTTTCTCCCATGTACCTCCAAAAGACGTGAGAACCGACTCCATTGGACACTGGCCAAAATATGAAGAAGTTCGACAACGCTGTAAATTCCCAGCCTGTAATAATTCTTTTTCTCATTTCAAGTGTTCTATATGTGGCGTCCATTTATGTCTAAATAAGAATAATAATTGCTTCATGAGATTTCATGAGCCTTAATGGATTAAGCCGGAAGACTAGCTATTGAAAGATGTCTAGATATAAATCTAGAAAGAAACTATCAGAAGTGTGATATAGCCATACACTCAGATAGTCAAGCTGCTATTAAAGCACTGAGCTCCTACGTCATCGATTCTAAGATGATCTGGGAGTGCCGGAACAAACTCAACGAGGTAGGCAAGAAAAATAAGGTCTTTTTAATCTGGGTTCCCGGCCACTCGGGAATCGAAGGAAACGAAGAGGCCATACACTCGCCAAGAGGGCGCACAAATGTCCCTCTTGGCCCAGAACCCTTCTGTGTATATCTAAATGTACCTATAAGAAGGAGTTTCTGGAGAAGGAGAAAGCCGAGAGGGAAAAGCTCTGGCGGAATCTCCTAGGGATGGATCATTCCACTAAGTTCCTTCGGAACTTCGAGACAGCGGGATCCAAAAGATATCTGGATCTTGGTAGAAGCAATTGCACCTCCTCACTGGCTTTCTTACAGGACATTGTCGCCTTAGGAAGCACCTGTTGAGGATGGGATTGTCGGACACTGACGAGTGTAGGTTCTGTGGGGAGGAGGAAGAAACCCCCTTTCACCTGGTCACGGAATGTCTCGGCATACGAGCCTGAGGAGGAATGCCTTGGGCAAGAAACTTGTAAGAGTGAGGACTAGCCTCGTTGAAGTCTTCACAGTTACTAGATTTCATTAGATCTCTGGAACTGGAAGGCGAGCTGTGAAGGTTTTTGGCCAGAACAGCTCTGTAAGGGGGCACAATAGACCTTAAGGTCGCAGTGGACTGTAACCCCTCTGTAAACTATCAAACTATCAAACTATCAAGCCGGAAGACATAATGTATCAAATTTGCTACAACTAGTTTTTGTAGAATAAATAAAAAATTATAATCTTTAGAATTTTTTCTTTATTTTTCTAGTAATCTTTACGCCACTAAAAACCAGAAACTCATTTTTTTGAACTGAAAAAAAAATCGAGCAGTGTAGGGTTAATGTATAAAATAATTTTGCCACGGAACGCTGCCTTCGCTTGCAAAATATTCCATGTACTCTACTCGGATTTGTTTTGCGGCAATCGCAGTATTACCAAGATTTCTTCGTTGCAAATTAACTATCGCTGAATTCATTGTATCATATGCTTGGGTTATTGACCCGTCATCGACATGTTCTACGTCGAAGCATTCTTGTGAACAGTAAGAACTGCCGGAAGTCTTCATTAAATAATTATGTAAAGCACAACTGGCCATCACGACAGACTCTATTCTTTTCGGATCAATACTAATTTTTGTGTGAAAAATTCTAAATCGAGAAGCCAAGATACCAAACGCATTTTCGACAATGCGCCTTGCTCGTGATACGCAGTAATTTAGAATTCCTGTTTTGGTTGTGGTCAAGTCTGCTTGTCTGTATGGCTTAATTAAATCTGTTCTAAGTGGAAACGCATCGTCAGCCACAAACACGTACGGCAACTTTCTAGTGCTATTTGCGACAACTGTGTCGGTTGGAATACACAACTGATTAGTATCAAGTTTTTCAAAAAACTTAGTGTTTGTGAGTACGCACTATCGGAAATTCTTCCATTTGTTCCAAAATCACATAAAAGAAATCGATAATTTCCATCAACGATTGCCAATAACACCATGCTATGATGGTTTTTACAGTTCAAATACTCTGAGTCACATCCATCCGGAAGCGAAATTGCTATATTATGCTTTCCATCCATCGCGCCTAGACAGTGCGGAAAGTTCCATCTCTTTTCGAACACTTCGGCCACATCCTTCCATTCGTCCTCCGAGCGCGGGAACTGAAACAACATTACTTGTTACAGGAAATTGAAAGTGAAGCATCTCCAGCCGCCCAGTCAACTTCACAGTCGCCTCCAGCCACGCAGTCAACGCCACAGTCACCTCCAGCCACACCAACAACTGCGCAGTCAACTCCCGAGCCTCGTTCGATTCCAAACACGTCGTTTCATAAGAGTCGTCCAAAACGGAATGCAAATGAAAACCTTACTACTGAAGGTTTACAGTCTGTTCAAAACCATTTCAAAAGGCCAGCAATTACTAATGATCGATTTGATATTTATGGAGCAAACGTCGCAGCTAAGCTGAGAGACCTTACCAAACATCAACGTATTTTGGCCGAAAAAAAAAATTAATGAAACATTATTTCTGGCATAGATGGACAATTTGACTATTTCACACACAAGTGATGGATTCAACCAGTGTGCGTTTTAATAATTATGGTTACAACGTTCCCAGCCCCGTGGCACATACTCCCAGCCCTGTTGGAAACAATCCTAGCCCAGTACCTTATCAGAATTCACAGTATAATTACCAAACACATCCAGGCTCTCAGTCAATTCTCCAAACCCCCATAATGCCAACGTCTCAACAAGATCAGTCCCAACCAATGCAAAATACAGCGGCTACTTTTTTCTCTAATTTTACTTAATGTTAAACCATCATTAAAAGTACAAATTAATAAACATGACATTCTAAGTACTTCGTAGTTTTTTATTTCTTATCTTCACATGGTCTTTGCGGAGAACCTTATGTATTGCTTCACATGTTTCTGGTATTATGCGACCCAAGGATTGAGATGAAATGATGCTAGAGAATTTCAAATCTTCATAATTTCGTCCTGTTGATAAAAACCTCAAAGTAGCTACAAGCCTGTCGTGGGGTGGAATAGCATTTCGCATAATAGTGTCTTGCTTCTCGATAATTGGTGCCACCAAATTCAGTAGATGTAAATACGTATCGTGATCCATTCTTAGAAAATTATGCCAGTCGTTTGGAAGCAGCTTTAATTCCGCCAACAAATTCACATGTGAATGAACTCTTCTTTTCATTAGCCATTCTTTACACCAGATGCTACGTTTTTTCCGCTTCACTTTTTGTTCCTTCAGGGCGAATATTAATCCAATAATTGCTAAACCGTCGTCCGTTTAGTTCACCGCGCTGACCGCAGCGAAGTTTATTTTCGATCAATTTTTATTAGTTACACAATCTATCTTTTATTTTATAAAATACTGAACAAATGTTCACCTTCCCCTTTTACAGGAAGAAAAAAAACTGAAAAAAAGAAGCCAGTTTCATCCGACCGAAATTATCCATATTTCCCCGGATTCAGAGTCTGCATAAAATTCTGAGGACTGATTTGAATGTCTGGAACCAATACAATGATGATTATGTTCATGTCTTCATATGAGAAGTTTCCTCTACAGCTCACGTTATTGAATCATTTGCTTCCCCTGAGGGGAAGAACGAAAAATTGGAAATTTTCGATACTAAAGAGTGTTGAAGGAATTATTCTGCATGTTGAGGAGAGTCATTAAATTCATGTACCTATAGTTGAGTCATTCCTGTACACTTTGAATGCAATGTTTTTTCATGTTTTTTTTATTTTAGAATCCTGGAGACGACCAGGCAAGAGTCGATGCGTGCATTGAGAAAGCGTATGAACGTAAGCAAACCGTCCAGCCCTACCTGGTTGTAGAAGGAGATACACTGGATACAATAAAAACCCCATTGATTGTATTCGACAAAGTGAAGTACCAATTCCAAAGAAGCGTCATCGACGAGATATTTCCGGTCCAGAACTGGCTCTTGTACTAGGTTAGAAGTAAACGTGTTATTATTGAATATGAATAAGTAACTGGAATATTATTCGTGCTTTCCCCATCGCTTTTCTTTATTGTTATTTATTGCTTCCTGAAGCACAAAAAAATAATAAAATGCTAAAAACATTCCATTCCTAGAGCTAGTGGAAACAAATCTTATTTGATTGGTTTCTTCCATTTGAGATTTAAACATATCAACTTCTACTCATACTGAATAAAAAAAAATTAACATCCATCAACCACAAAATCTTTTCAATTACCGTCTGTTGGGGTAAGATTGGCCCTCTAAGGGTAACATTGGCCCAAAGTTGGAAAAAGTTTTGCTGTGCTGTATTTCAATCACATGATGTGTTATCGACCTAGTTTACCCATTACTGGATAGGTAGCACCACTGGCCCACCTGTTGATGAAGTGGGAGATTAGTTCCATATCTCACCACCACTCCAGTGTTGCTCCATCTTTACTGTAAGAAAGTGATGAAATTTGTTGTCTCCCAACTTTTAGTTGTGAGCTACTAGCAGGTAAGTGTATAATAATATTATATATTCAATTGTTTCAAGTATTTTTGGTGTAATAATGCTGTTACCTTTGTTATATATAAAATAATTCGATTTTACTATTTCATGACATCTTTGGCCCAGAGTTGGGGTAACTTTGGCCCAAGATGACATATTTTCGATATAATACTTGAGTAGTATTTTATAAGCAGTTTCTTACACAAAACCACTAATATATTTTTATAACTATTGTAAACACTAATTTTTTGATTTTTTTTGCAGAAAATATGCGAGAAATCGAATAAAACCTCTTGGAACAAGAAATTACGCCAATTACAAACCAGAAGTGTTAGAGGAGTGCTTAGAGGCTATTAGGTCAGGTGACTTAACCCAAGAGCTTCCCTCATCGAAAATTACATTGATAAACTCAAAGAAGAGGTTAAAGATGTTCCTCCAAATAATATATTTAATTACGATGAGACGAACCTTACTGATGATCCTGGGAACAAAAAGGTTATCTGTAAGAGAGGAGCAAAATACGTGGAGAACATTTGCAATTTCAGTAAAAGTGCAACATCAATAATGACGGCTGGAAATGCTGCAGGCGACCTCTTGTCCCCATATGTTGTCTATAGAGCTGAGCACTTGTGGTCCACATGGACTGAGAAGGATCCTGAAGGAACTCGATATAACCGCTCTAAAAGTGGGTGGTTTGATGCAGTGTGCTTCGAAGATTGGTTCCAGTCAACACTGTTACCAGGTGTTAAAAATCTAGATGCTCCTAAAGTTATCATTGGAGATAACTTATCTTCTCACATCAGTTTGCATGTGCTTGAGCTCTGTGAAGAGAATAATATAAGGTTCGTTTGCCTCCCTCCGAATTCAACACATCTAACGCAACCATTAGACGTTGCCTTCTTTGGACCAATGAAAAGATCGTGGCGTGACATCCTCCGCAAGTGGAAAGAGTCAGATTCCATGATCCAAATTTGCAACGATCCCTAAAGATTTGTTTCCACGATTGTTAAAAGAGCTAATGGCAAGTTTGGGAGAAAAGCGAAGAGACAATTTGATGGCTGGATTTGCCAAATGTGGAATCCATCCCTTAAACAAGCAAAGACTACTAGACCGTCTTCCAGAAAACCAGCCCGTGTATAAAGAGTCTATAGGAGAAGCTTTTATGGAACAGTTGGAGAAGAAAAGGGCTGAGTTTTTATCTAAAGATAGCCCGAGAAGAAGGAAGAAAAAATTGCAAGTGCCCGCTGGCAAGAGTATGGCATTTGAAGAGGTTGAAGCAGCCATCTCCGAAGCAGCAAACAAACCTTCCACCAGTGCGTCAAAGAAGGATACTGTCATTTGACGTTTGGAAATATAGTTTAAAATTTTTGAACTTTCTAATCCGATTTCAAGTTTAAGAAGGTTTTTGTTGTATTTCCGGTTTCGCCCCGGTTCTTATATTTATTGATAACAACAGCTTAGAGTTTATATAAAATTATTATGACCTAATTAGCCGCCCATATCCGCTCCCTTTTTGCCAGAGATGACAGACCAAGACATTGAAAAAAATAAAAATATATGTTTGGAATTAACACTATGTAAGATGGTAATTATTTGGTTTCAGGGTTACCGGTCACTCAGGTGTTGGAGTATTGACCCGTAGATCACTTTTTAATCAAATGAAAAGCAAATTTTACCAAATTTCGAAGAAGAAAAATTAAATTATTTGGAGAATTGGATTTTATCCAGTGAAAACTATTTCGAAGATGAATTAAAGACGATGAAGCACAAGTTTTCGTATATTAAGTCGGAATTTAAACAAATGTGGAATAAAGCAGATAAAACGGAAGCTAGATTTCTCCATAATAATGACTAATGGCTAAAAAAACTTTCGAAATACCGAGATCGCAAGCTAAGAGTTCAGGTCGACCATCAAAATCATTTCATGAGCTGAGCGAACGAAGCAAGAGAAGGAAAACTGAAACTACGTATAAAGGATGATTCACATTATCAGACATGCAACGACACGGCACGGAACGACAAAGACCCGATAGTTGCGGCAGCAATTCACATTATACGATACGTATTCGACATCTCGACGGGTTGTTTGTAATGAATTAGTTTTTGCTAAACAAAATTAGAAGCGTTGTGCTACAAAGTGAGCAACCCTCGTGTGTCATGTTTAGAAATTTTACCAATAAAGATCTAGCCATAATGGCTGTATTGCTTGATGAAGATGACGAAGCCGTAAAGAAGAATCAAAAACGATTATGGGTGCATAAATGTTACAAAAACGTAAACTGAAGGAGAATATCATACTTTATATAAAGAACGGTAGACGACGAAAGAAAATTCACCAATATTTCACTGAGTATCGCGAAAATCCAAATAAACTGTTCACACTCTCAGCTAGTACGCGTCACGTACAGGCACAGACACGAAAAACATTCTTGCCAAGAAGTCGGTCCGCTTCGTCGCTGCCTTTACGTGTCGTTGCTGCGTCGTTGTCTGTTAGTGTGTACATCAGTATTATTTATATAGAAAGAATGGTTTGTCGTGACAAACCATTCTTTCTATATAAATAAATACTGATGTACACACTAACAGACAACGACGCAGCAACGACACGTAAAGGCAGCGACGACGAAGCGGACCGACATTCTTGGCAAGAATGTTTTTCGTGTCTGTGCCTGTACGTGACGCGTTTTATCTAGCAAATAATGAAATTGAAACTTTGACATTCGGAAACATTGGAGAAATTTTCTTTCGTCGTCTACCAGTTCTTTATATAAAGTATGATATTCTCCTTCAGTTTTACGTTTTTGTAACATTTTATGCACTCATAATCGTTTTTGTTTCTTCTTTACGGCTTCGTCATCTTCATCAAGCAATACAGCCATTATGGCTAGATATTGGTAAAATTTCTAAACATGACACACGAGGGTTGCTCACTTTGTAGCACTACGCTTCTAATTTTGTTTAGCAAAAACTAATTCATTACAAACAACCCGTCGAGATGTCGAATACGTATCGTATAATGTGAATTGCTGCCGCAACTATCGGGTCTTTGTCGTTCCGTGCCGTGTCGTTGCATGTCTGATAATGTGAATCATCCTTTACAGTGGATTTTGATGTGTTGATACATGCTGCACAAACAAAATTACAAACATCTGGATAAAAATATGCTTCATGTATACTAAAGCAGATCATGAAGTCGCCGAAGAGAACTACAAAGTTGAAAAAAGCACACAAAAAACAGTTCAAGATTACCAAGAAAATCAGCTAACACCTTTATTAGCACTTTCTTTATTCGTGGACGTTGACCTCACCCGACGACAATATTAAATAATAAGAAGGACCAGTAAAAAGCTGTACAAAATCAAAAAGTGACTGCTATCCACCCAAAGAGTAATTCGAAGTGACCGAAACTTGCGCGCTTGTAAATCTTCAAGATTCATTAAACCATACCGCAACAAGATTACTGAAGTATTTGAAAGATGTTTTACGTGATCTAAGACCAGAGGAATGTGACTCTTTAGAGTTGTTTTGCAAGTGGGGCTGTGATGGATTACAGCAGGCACAATTCAAACAAAAGATGGAAAATGACGCCACAGATAGCAACATTTTCCCGAGGGGTAAATTTCTACGGAATTCCGTGTACAGATTACTCGGAATTCTTTCGGAATTCCTTCGGAATTCACGGAAATCCTCCGGAATTCACGGAAATCTTTCGGAATTCACAGAAATCTTTCGGAATTCACGGAAATCCTTCGGAATTCTTCAGGAATTCTTTTGGAATTCTTCTGCCTTCGCAGCTTTCTAACGGCTGTTTCACCACATACACACAGTGCGATGACAGGCATAGACCTGCAGGCAATCGAAACTCATTGAGATTGAATTCGCATAGGCAATTCGCATGCACACGGGCGGGAATTTCTCGCGGCAACCCGATTCGAGCAATCGTAGCGGGCCAAAGGAACCAATAATACGATTCACACGTGAATATCACGTGGTTTCTTTGGTCCGCTGTTACCCTGTGTTTCGTCGGCAAGATTCGTACGTGTGCATCGAGACTTAAACGTCTGTGTGCTGGTTCGGGCGGCTCACTGATCTTTAGGTGATTGTTTTGCGAGTAATTTCAACCAAAATGAGTTTAGAAGAAAATCAAATAAATAATAGTAAAAATTTTTTTTCAATGATGGAGAAAGAGTTGAATGTTGAAGTTCCAGAGATACTTCAACTTCATTTGAAATTTCATTCTTTGGACAATACTCTTGTGATGAGTTCGCTTTCTGATGAGAAAATAAATGAAATTGAGAATTTTGCAAGAAATACATTACATCAGCTGTTAGATGAAGAAGCGATGGAGTCGTATTACGGTAAATTTTTCAAAAAAAAACCCGAATTATTTATATTAACAATAGGACAGAAAACACTATTACAAAATATACAGAATATTTGTAAACAAAAAATTGGAAATCTTTGTGTGAAAAACTCAAGCTCAAAAACTAATGAGTTAAGAAGAAAATGTGGGAGTGCAGTTAAAACAAAAATGTCGGCAGAAAAAATTGATGTAATTAACCGTGCCCCTAACATAGCAGAAGAAAATATTAATTTGAGAAAAATATTGAGCAAAGGTGAGTACTAAGATCTTTTTATCTTCGATAATGTCCACATATCTTCACTCTTCGCTTTATTCACAATCACCTCTAATCATTCACCTTTATTAACCAAGTAACACGAGGTATAAGATACTTCTAATGGAATAATGAAATTATTAGTTTCTCGAGTAAAAAGATTCCATCAATAACGCAATTAATAACTATTAGGGATCTGATAGTTTTATACGGTTTAATGATTATAATAATCCAGGTGAAATTTCAGATTTTATAGTAGAACAGGCCTACAGTTGATTTCAGAAAAGGGAGATTATAGCCACAATGTGGATTCCTAGCTGTGAGAACTTTTTTTGTTAAATAATGTCAAGAATAATGTAGATTTCAGATAGGATAATTTGTAATTCGGATTGACTAATCTGACTTTCTATATCGTTGAAAAAATACTGGTTTGATATTGATGGATGAAGAGTAGAGGGTAGGTGCAGAGACACGAACTTCTCTTTCCCCCTGACCTAAAACTCAAACCCACTGCACTTTCATGAATTTTTTTAATGTTACCCGAACATTTTTCTCACTACGGCTGTAGTGAATTCTAATTCTTATATAAACATTTAAGGTCTCAGAGAACTTTCTTCAAAATATAAATTGGAAGAAGGATTCTGGCAGAGCATGTCAGAAAATCTCTCAATAAATTGTAAAACTAGTGAAAATGTAGAAGGAAGTACAGGCTTTATCGAATGCCGACTGGATTGCCCATTTGAAAAATGCAAAACGAAAAATAATGTAAGTATCTAATATCGTCACTTGTCACCTTGGGGAAGAATATCGCTGGGTTTCACAAACGTTGATCGTAAAACCAACTATTCAATCAAGCGATTCTGTGCTCTAAGTTCCGTGAATTTGAAATTCTATTGGACGATTTGAAAAAATCGACGAAATATTCTGTGAATCTCGTTCAATGAACGATCTTTGTGAAACGCACCATATATAGTCGGTTCACGAGAGGTTGAGCCGTCGGTTGGCCATGGAAATTTGGCATATTCTACTGTGTATATTAAAATTTTAGGTTATGTTGTTTATTTTCTCTTCAAATTAATACGCAATGTAGTCAATATTGCATTGAGTTCTCTGATAACTCGCAAGCTCGTTGGACGAGGCTGGGTACATTCGGCAACGTTGGCTTGATTTTACGTTATGACAGCAAATGCTGCCAGATAAATAAACAAACGCCTACTATGCGCTCAAACTTTCGTGAACGGACTATATCTACTATTTCTTAAACCTACAAAAGTGATGTTTTGCAATACCTATCCGCTCAGTTTTTTTATTGAATGTAGAAATGACATCGCAAAGTACCAGTCTCTTTTTGGTTGTAGGTAAGGAAATATAGAGATGCTGAACGTGACCGATGGGTACTTTCAAACTTTTACCGTCATATAGAAAATATTCATTTGTCCAAAAATTCATCCCTCAAGAAAACAAAAAAAAATCCACATCATTCAGAAGCAAGTTCTACACAAACAAAATTACACCATTTTCTGAAATTGGGCACAATCGGGGACCCAAGATATGATTGCAATAAAAATACAAAAAATTCTAATGAGCACAAATCAACATTGCGGCCTGAGACTCCTTCCAATAATACAGAATCTATTCTGCATTCACCTGGAACCGAGCCTGGAACTAGTCGATGTGCTAGTATGATAGAAGCTGAATATATAAATTCAGATTCAGAATCAGAAAATATATCTCTATTGGAATTACGCGCCAAAGCAATGAAAAGAAAAAAGATTGTTAGAAATACCGCGAACATGAAGAATCCTACGAAAAATCCAACAGATGGCGATGTTATTTTGGATTCTAGCTCGGATTCTAGCCAAGAAAAGGTGTCGAATTTTTAGGAAGTGGAGATATCGAGGAGACAAATATTTCCACTATTCTTAAAGTCTCCAATAATAACCCTAATCCACCAATATCGCGTTGGAAAAAAAAATTCTATAGCAGGGACTCTAGAAAAAAAAGGAAATTGCAAAGATCAGCAGAAAATAATCCATGCATTACGAATTTCTATAAATATCTCGACGAGATTTCAATTTTAATCAAACAAAATAGAGATTTAAGTTCTCGACTTTCTGAGCTTTCGAGATCTACCCAAAATCTTTCTAATGTGAAACAAAATGATAAAATCAATTCTCTGTTAGGCTTACTTTTGGACACTGCAAAAAAAAATATTGGAAGAGTAAAAAATAATCGATACGATTCAGAACTGAGGCAATTTTCAATTTACCTTTTTCTAATTTCTGGGAGACTGGGTTACGAAACCTTATATTCCAATATGAAAGGCTGTTTGCCTTCTCCTTCAGTGGTATGTAAGGGAATTCAGTCTTTTGAGCATTTTGATGAAGGACATGTTAGAATGGAGCAACTAAGTAATTTTCTGACTGAAAAAGGATTACCAAGGGTTGTATGGATAAGTGAAGACGGAACTCGAATTAATGGGAGAATCCAATATAGTGCTCAAAAAGACTGCTTAGTTGGATTTGTTACTCCATTGGGTCCTAACGGTTATCCCGAAGCACACAGATTTCCTGCAAATTCAGCTAGTGCAATAAACAAATATTTTAAAGAAAATACTATTGCACATTACGCTTATGTTACAGTTGCTCAAGTTCCTATCACTGGTGCTCCTAGCTTCTGTTTGAATATATTCGGTACAGATAATCGTTTCACATATGAAGATGTTATAAAAAGATGGCAGTATCTAGAATCTCAAGCAGAACGATTCCATATTACTATTTTGGGCTTCTCAAGCGATGGAGACTCTAGATTGATGAAAGCAATGCGTATCAAGTCTCATTTCCAAAAAGCTTCAGGAAATACATGGGACTGGTTCAATATGAATATATCAGAGGGACTCCTTTGTATACAAGACACCATACATATAATAACAAAATTAAGAACAAGATTTTTGAATGAAAATGTAGAAATAAAAATGGGTGACTATACTGCCAAGCCGGATCATGTGAAATATGTTATAGAAAATGTTCATAAAGGAAAACATTTGTTGGTAGAAAGTGATTTGAAAGCAGATGATAAAATGAATTTCAAAGCAGCAGAAAAAATTTGTTCTGATTTAGTTATTGATCAGTTGAAAATCCAACAAAGTACTCTTGGAACACAAATTTATTTAACCTTGATGAGGAAAATCATTGATTCTTTCCTGAATAGAAGTTTGTCAATCAAGGAAAGAATATACAACATTTGGTTTTGTGTTTTTTTTCTACGAATCTGGAGGTGTTGGATAACTAAACAGAAAGATTTCACCCTTGGAAAAAATTATATCACTCTGAATGCTTATTTATGCATCGAGATCAATGCACATGGTCTCATAAAGATAAATAGACTGCTCAGAGAAAATCAAATGGGTTTAACTGAGTTTGCTACGCATCTTTTCAGCTCGCAACCATGCGAACAGCTATTTAGGTATATTTCTCATTTTTTAAGGAAGTAGCTTATTATTTCATTCCTTTTTATTATTTGCAGATCAACACGTTCACTAACTTCTACATTTTCCACAGTGGTCAACTTCAGTTTACTGGAAATAATACAAAGAACAAATAAAATTCAGTTTTTGAATGAGTCCATAGAATCGCTACAGAAAATATTTAATTTTCCCCGCCAGGATAAAAAAATGGGATTCAGTCGAGAAAATTGCAATGTGAATCTGTGTGAGCAATTTCTGTCAGATGAGCAAATTGAACATGTAATAGGAGAAGCTCTGGAAAGTGTTAAGAAGGTTGGTTGTTGGTTCAAAAAATCGAGACCAAATGTATTTTTTTCAACTCGTTTTCCAATGAAAATGAAACTAAAAAGTAACAATTTTATATACACAAATGAAATTATTATTATGAAACGGTTTTTGAAAGTTTTTAATTTGAAATGAATTGTTTTCGAAACTAACTATGTATTTGTTTTAGGTTTGCAATGATTTACACATGGACATAGAAGAAAACTCGTGGTCAAAATTAGTTTTTTTAAATAATTGTGACGATGAACTTGACGAGAATCGGATAGATCACCCAAATCCAAATTCGAATATTAATGAAACAATGTCTGAAATCTTCGACAATATTTTTCCGGAAGATTTTCCTGGAATTTCTGACTTTATTGAAGGACACGACAGAGAAACGTCAGACGAGGAAGACATTCATGAATCAATCACAGAAACTTTAGAAGAATTGGAAGGATTGGAGCTACCTAATCAACGGACACCAGATCTTAATCAAACAATTAAAAGATCTGAAGTAATAGTAAACGGCAAAATCCTAAAGAAATCAACTCTCTGTTGGTTATTTTCTAAAAATAAAAATAAATTATCAGCAGATCGTTTACTGCGGGTGAGAGGTCCGTCTTCGGGTCCGTCTAACTTGAGCAGGCTTCAAAATGAGGAGGTCATTAATATAGAAAATGAAAAATATTATGCGGTTTTTTATCAGCAACGCTGGTATATTGGCCGTATTTTATCCTTAGAACCTAATGGCTGTTACCGAATTAAATATTTGAAGGAAGATTTAAATCAGTTTTACTGGCCCAAAGAAGATGATATAGATTTAGTTGATAAAAGATACATTTTTTATGGTCCAGTTAACCTTGTTGGATCAATTCCTTTTAGTATAAGTGAGAATGACAGAAAATACATAAACTTGAAATTCAAAACTTTCAAGAAAAATAATTAATCTACCTTTTCATATACTTTTTTATTTGAATATTTGTATTTTTCGTTTTATTACATTTTTTATTCATATCTTCACCTTGTTTTATTTTTCCTTGAATAACTACTAAAAGTCATATTGAATTTCCGGAGTCTTCAGGAATTCCGAGAAGTCTTTCGGAATTCGCGGAAGTCTCCTGGAAATCCCAGAAGTCTTTCGGAATTCCTGGAAGTCTTTCGGTATTCCCGGAAGTCTTTCGGAATTCCCGGAAATCTTTGGGAATTCCAGAAGTCTTTCGGAATTCCGGAATTCGGAATTCTTGTGTACACTATTTTGTCTAGAAATTTACCCCTCGCATTTTCCAAAGTAGCTATGTACCACTTCGTTTGGTATGTGGTACAAAATTAGTATGGCAAAATCTAACACCATCCTCACCGCGATATTGTCGTCCCATCAGAATAAGATTTTGTTCAAGAAAGTATTAATTTTCGAAGTTGTTAACTACTAAAATTAATTTTCATTACATTTTTTAATCAATATTTTGTCATTAATCCTATTATTCATCAAAATAAAGTAAAATAGCTTATTGTTGGCCAGAGCAACTCAGATTTCTGCAGCCGCCATCAGAAAGCATTCTTGGAAACATAAAACTGTTTTGGAAATTCCTGATGACATTTGAAGAATATAAATAATTCAAAAGAAAATGAGGGAAATTGCCAAAATATAATTTGAATGTATGATACGTTAAAAACATTTTTCCAAACGTTGATTAATAATTTTGTATGGTAAATACATATTTGAATCTCGGTGACCCACAGATATCGACCAGATTTTGGTGTCATTGTGTTCATTGCGTTCTCCTGAACAACATTAGTGAAACCAACAGGTGGCGGTATGTCTTAGTTTAGAAGATATGGGCCCCCAAAGTTCCAAAAATGTTCCATCTTCACGTCACTTTTTCCACCATAAAAACACAAAAACACTGCTCCAATTTGGTCTATAAATCACTCTTGAACATTCGCATAACGATTCGAATTGTTTTTTCCATGTAAATTTAATAATTAAGGCGAAAATATCGAAATTCTAGAGGTACCACGTAACCACACTTTCGGGGGAAAGCGCGCCATTCTGCAAGGTAAGTTTGGCACTACCGCAATGTCAAAGGCTTAGGGTTTATTTATCTGTGCGCACGATTTGCCAAATGTCATATAAAATGATGGCGGGAATTACGTTTCTTAGCGCGATAATTGAAACAGCTGATTGGAAACTGTTTATAAGAAAACCAGGATTTCGATATTTTATTTTATGATTACTTATACATATTTAGTTGATCTTCATGTATTGTATACCTACAGCAATTGCGATCTGGGTATGTCGCTATCTACATACTTTATAAAGGATTTTTAATTTTAATTTAGGTTAATATAATTCTTGGAAAAGCGCGCCATCGGCAACCCCTAACCTTTTATTTCTATTCTATCAATCGGTCGACGGTCAGCGGTTTAAGAGGTCACAACTCTGGTTGATGGTAAAAATGAAGTGGCAGGAAGTTTACAAAATCGCCGAATCGAGGCTTTTATTAGAGCAGTTATTAATACAATGTAGATTATTAATTATTAATTGCCCCACATGTGGAGAGAGCTGCTCTTTGAATTTTTCACAGGGGTGCTTGAAATGGATGGACCAAAGTTCTGAGCGAAGAAAAATTGGAGGCCCTGGGACTGTGGTGGAAGTAGATGAGGCCAAATTTAGAAAGAGGATATAAAATCGTGGCAGAATCTGGGAAGGCCAATGGGTGTTTGGGGGAATCGAGAGGGGAAACAAAAGGATCTTCCTGGTTCCAGTTCCTGACATAACATCAGGAATACTCTTAAGTGTGATACAGGAACATGTGGAACCGGGGACGACAATTATGTCTGATTGCTGGAGGGCCTATAGTATTCTGCCAAATTCAGAATATGGGCACCTCACAGTCAATCATTCAATGAATTTTGTGGATCCCGATTCAGGTGAGTCATTTTTGTAACCATTGAAAATCATTTGGCCATGCTGGGGAAGAATTTCAAAAAACATTTTTGGTTGATGAAAAACTTATAGCAAGTTACGAGTGGGTTAGAGATCCATTTCATATTACTCCCGATGGGCAATCAATTTCTGAGGAAGAAACCTTCATAGACTTCACGACAAATAGCGAAATCAAAAGACAGTTCACTGATGAATCACAATTTGAATACTGGGCAACAGTAGATGATGAGTTTATTTTGTTATGTGAAGATGTTTTATATGTTCGAATTTTTATATGTCCAGGATCCTACATTAGAGTACGATGGTTCTAACACAATATGCCGAAATCATCAGATTGGCCAACCTGACTATTTGAGAATATATGAAAGTAAAAATCAGATGCATGTTACATATAGGTTTACTTGCCAGACGTCCCGGTTTGACCAGGACAGTCCCGGTTTTCAGACAGCGTCCGGGTGTCCCAGTCGGTTTCCTTCACGTCCAGAAAAAATTGTATTTGATTATTTAGATGACAAAAAAATTTCAAAGCAATAAATTGTGTTGGATTATTAAGGATAATCATATTGTGATTTAATTCTGCACCTGAAGAAAAGTAAAATCTATAGAGGAGTGATGGGTTTCTAGTACATAATATTGTCATCGCATCGTCCTGTTTAGTTATCATCATTGCAAGGGTCATTCGTCCGAAAGTCCATTCGACCGAAGGGTGAGTGGTGACTAGTGACTAGTCTTCTTCTTCTTCTTCTCAGCTAAACAGCTTCCTCCTAGGCAATCCCCCTAGTTGAGGTTGCTGAATACCATGGACCAGCAAACAAGCTATGCATCCAGTCTCTCCGTAACGGGTTGGAAACTAACAGCCTGGCTCCCAGGGGTGCAGGAGTCTAGAACGTGTCTATACCAGACTGAGATGAGCTCTTGTAGTATAAGTAAGGCTTAAAAAGGGGAGTATACCAGACAGCCAGTCAAAAACGTTGATAATTTGGTTATAAATTTGAACACATACTAATGACACTGATTGCCAACTAGACGTCAAATGCAATTACTTTTAATCCAAGGATTAAAAGTAGCGTTTTTAATCCTAGGATTAAAAGTGTTGCTAAGTAACGAGTGAATTTTTGTACGGTAAGGAAATTTATGACTTTTGCACCTGAAAACAGTACAAAAATGTCAACATTTTTTGATGGTTGGAGAAAAAAGTATAATAAGGCAAGAAAACTTCAGTTCTCTCAACCTACCAAGAATGTCATATTACCTAAATGAGAAATGTATGTACCTACATATGGCATTGTTGATATAAACATGAATTTAATCCAAGTCAATTAATTTTACTGATGGAGTACCTAGATTAAGCATATGCTACGTTATGATTAATTTCACCTAACTTAACAACTGATATGGATTACAGGAATGAAGTACAAAGAGCTTTTATAACTTTACTACTTCAATATCGCCATGAAGTACCACTGTAGCGAAAGATTCTCCTTTTTGGGCCTTTTGCGTTCGTACTCTTATGAAACTTGAAAGTGATTTTCACCCAGCCTAGAGTACAAAAGTGTGTAGGACAGCGCTCATTCTCCTACATTGCCCCAAGGCTGTACAATTCTATCCCTCCGGTGATTCAGCTTGTAACTGGGTTGAGACAGTTCAAGAGGCAGTTGAGGTCTTTTATTATGAGCCTACATCGTAAGGTGGTTGCTGATCTGGTTGAAATACAGAGCTGATATGTGACTAGGTGTGTGAATCGGTAAAGTCATTTTGGAATGTTTGCTTAATTTATGTTTCTATATCGTTCTTTTTTATATATCTCGAAACAAGTGTTTCTACACTTATCGAGATCCTATTGTTTATTCTTTTATATGTTTCTATAATGTACCTGCTGTGGTTATATTTAATTCTGCCCGGCCGCAAACATGATAACTTTCGAAAGAATTGACCTAGAGACTTATACCGCGGTTGAGTTCGAGGTGAAATTTTGCAGCCACATGCAAGATTCCTCAATATTTAACCGTTACTAGGATATCAACCCAGACAGCACCAGCGAGACAACCTGTGTATACTATTTGGTTTTTGAATACTTACAAGCAACACCCTCATTTTATTATAGTTTCCCTACAACACGACTGCGTTTTAAACTTAACATTTGTTTGTGGTTTTAGAACGGAAAATCATAACGATCTTCCCAATTTAGAATTGTTCGAAGATGTTAGGTTCCGGAACGTTTTAGTAGGACGGAGAGTTCTACTCTTCTCCATATATTCATGGAAGAAGAGGTGCGGCATAATGGCGCTTCGATATGGCTACCGAACGGCTTCAACACGGTAAAGCCAATGATGACTCGTAAGAGGGGGAAGAATCAACCGCCCATACTTGTCTAGTCAACTAATACAAAATTTGGCCAAAATCTCGGAATTCGAGATACCCAGCTGTAAATCTGTAAATACAGCGTCTCTATAAATGATTGTAACAGCGCAGTTGGCTTTGGATTGGATAATACCAATGTCTAACCAATCAGAGCATAGCATGATCACAGAATTCTGTGGTTTGCATAATCCAAAGCCAACTGCGCTGTTACAATCATTTATAAAGACCCTTTACTTTTATATTGACTCCCTAAAAGTTGTCTCAAAACCTACATATGGTAGGGTGTGAGCAACTATTAAATTTTTAGGTCGAAGGTCACAAAAATCGGTTTTTTTCGCTTTTTTTAGAAATATCTCATTTCCTAGGGGTTTTTTCCTATTTTTAGTTATTATCAATATTGTAGAATACAAAATTATCTACAAATTTTGTCTGAAAAAATTCCGATAAGGTTGACCGTTTTCGAGATAGAGGGCGGAGAAGGCGCGGTCACAGCATCACTTCAGGTCAACCGGCGCCTCCGGTCGAAAACGCGCAATATACAGTTGATGAACTATCGACGTTCATTATTGATGGCGAGTTTCTTCTTCATCAATTTGTATGGAGCCGAGAAGATACTTTTTCTATTATTTTTGATAAATACATAAATTATTTACAACGGCATTACAGTTTCAAAATAATTGTTGTATTAGACGGATATTTAGACTACAGTAAGAACGTAAAAGCTATGGAGCAGCAGAGAAGAACTGCTGCACTTTCAAAAACGTATGAAGTATGTTTCGATGAAACAATGGTTGTACCAGTTACTCAAGAAATCTTATCAAATCGAAATAACAAAGAGGAGCTCATTAATATGTTAATTGAATAATTACAAGCTGCAAATATTACTAATAAACAAGCCAGAGATGATGCGGATGTTCTTATTGTTGAAACTGCAAAGAGAGAATCAAAGTCTAAAACAACTGCAGTTATAATAGGATAAGATATAGATTTACTTGTCATTTTAATTGGTCGTACACTGTCTTACGAACAAGAAATTTTTTTGAAGAAGTTGTGGAAGGAACTGTAAAAACAAGGATATACTCGACTAAAAGTTTTGATAATTATCCCCATTCCAAAAAACATATTTTATTTCTGCACGCATTGAGTGGCCGTGACACAACCTCTGCGCTTTTTAAATAGGAAAAAAAAACATTTTGAAAAGTTTTTGACAAACTGACAAATTTGGATGAACTAGCTGCAGCATTTGAGGATAAAATTTGTTCGACCCAATAAGGTTGAGTGGAACTCAAACCTTATTGGCAGTCTATAATGTTCCGAAATCGGTGAAAAGTCTCGATCACCTTCGCAATATGCATTACGTCCAGTCTACAAAATTTAATAAACCTGTGCAGCTTTCAAATATTCCACCGACAAGTGCAGCTGCTCATCAACATTTCAAGAGTATATTATCAAGTTCAAACTTGGTTAGGACATGATTAGGAACCCCAAGTATGGGGTTGGGAAATGCGTAATGATTTTCTGGAGCCTATCATGACAATTTTACCACCTGCTCCAGAAAATTTGCTGAATACAATTTTCTGCAACTGCAAGAGTGGTTGTGGTTCGTGATGCGGATGCAGGAAAGCGGGCTTGCAATGCTCTTTAGCTTGTGGACAATGTAATGGGCAAGCTTGTCTCAATGCTCTACCATATCAGAGCGACATTGACGAAAATGGAGCCTTTGACCCCGAAATCATGGAAGAACTTGAGACAAATGTCGTTGAAGACGATAATGAAAACCAGCAGCCAGAAGACGACGATGAAGATGATTCCAATTATGAATTGTAGTTTTTGTATCCTTTATTCCATTTTTTACTTTCAAATGAATTGAATGATATTTTTTAACAAAAAGATGAATTCATTCGGTGCGATTCTGTTTGCGCATAGCCATATTGCTAAGATAAAGATATGACTATCTTAGCAAGGTGCGCAATATTCTGTATTCTGTTCGACCATTCTGTGGCAATATGATCTGTCAGTTTAGTCATAACCTTGCTATCCGCATTGCTATCTTAGCAAGGTCGAAAGAGTACTTGCCTACACGGATAACAATCTTGCCCAGGACCAAAACAGTTAGAAATACGATAGAAAAACACTTATTTCATTTTAATTTTTCAAAGGGTTTGAAAATAGGTAAGTTTGTTGATATGAAAATGGAACTGACGTACTACAGAACATTTAATTTTAGGAGTATTCTTAGATTGCAAAACTAACATATCATGGACTCTAGAAGTTAATCAAAATATTTCGATCGGACAAACAAGCCGTTTCAGATTTGATTGAAAAGATTTATTACCTCGATATGTAGCATTTCCTTCAAGTTATGAGGATGTGAAGAAAGCATCAATAGAAAGGGTTTTCACAGTATAAATGTACAAGGTGTAAGTAAAATTCCATATTTTTTCTTTATATTTGAATGTTGTCGTCAGATTTTCAACAGGAACATATATTCAATGAACACATAGAAGTTGATTTCAAATTTCTATTGATTATTTATGAAATTGTTTATTGATAACAAATATAGAATAAAGCTTCATTCTGTGATTTAATTGTGAAAATTTTTCAGCCCCCAATAACATCACACCGATTGCTTCAGTTATTCGGTAAAATGTTAAGATTGTGTTCTCATTAATTAATAATTGTGTAATATGTGGAAATATCTTATTCGAAGGAAACATTCATATGAAATTGTTTATTGATAACAAAATATAAAATAAACTTCATTCTGTGAACTAATTGTAATAATTTCTCAAATAAAATCACAGTTTCAGCTATAATTCAGAATGCTTCAGCTAGTTGAAAGATGATATTTCATTAAGAGGAAGCATTTAATCTTTTCTTGTCCTATTTCACACTACATTCACAAAATTTGTTAGTTCAACCCACTTGATTTTCACCTCCTGTATATTTCTAAAGGGTGGGTTTTCCTGTCGCTTTAATTTTATTATACTCAAGGAAGTTTATCAATACTTCCATTTGAATTTTCTTGCGTTTCCTATTCCGCAACATTTTTGAAAATCTCATTATAAATGTTTGAAAACACAGAAATGTCATAACAAAACCTCAAAAAAGTAGTTCAAATATCATTTATTACAGTGTTGCCGGCTCTTGGATTGCCGATTATCATAGTCATATTGCTAAGGCGAAATTCATAACCAACATGACTATAACAGTCGAAACAGAATACGGAATACCGTAGTCATATTGCTATGAATTTGGGAGATAGCCATATTGCTTGGATAACAAGATTCATAGCAATGTGCGAACAGAATCGCACCAATTATTTATTTGTTTTTTTTTCATCATGTAAGAAGTTATTACTATCAATTAGGTTAAAATTCAAATAAAATTCCTATATTTTCATTAACAATTCTTCAATTACATGGGCAGGTAAGTGTTGTTAAATAAATTAATACTGAATAAAGAGTTTATAGGTTAGGACGAGTTATTGGAAGAAATCGAAAATGACAACTGGAATATTCCAGATGATATCGTTTTATTTTCGCCATCGAACGATATAGATACAGATGAGGATTCGGGGGAGGAAGACTGTTTCAGTGAAACGTTATTCCCAAAAGGAAAAAAATATTTTAGTGCCGCAACCTCAAATAATAAAAAAATATAATGAGAATATGGGAGGGGTGGATAGGGCAGATCAGAACATCAGCCTCTACAGAACTTCAATAAGAGGTAAAAAGTGGTATTTTCCACTCATATGCCATTGCTTAGATTTGGCGACACAGAATGCATGGCAACTATATAGCAGAGGCGGCGGACCGAAGGACCATCTGTCTTTCAGGCGCTCTGTCGCTCTATCCACATTTGAAACTTTTAGAAAAACTTCGAGACGAAGACCAAGTCGTCTATCTGCAAGCTTACATGAACATTCGAAATATGATAAGCTTGACCACTTAGTCGTTTAGAAAGAAAAAAACAGACCCGATGTGGCGTATGCACTAAAAATTGTAATTTTATTTGTGAAAAATGTTCTATTGCATTACAACCCAAACAATGTTTTCTCAGCTATCATACTGTTTGAGTTGGAACTTGGATTGTATTATGTTCTGAATATATGTTAATTTTTTTAACCAATAGTATCTTATTTTCCCACCGTTCCTTTAAAAGAACATCATTTTCCGAAAAAACGGAAAAATTTTTCCCACAAAAAAAGTTAACAATGTCATTATGTGGCTTTGGTGTTTTGTAAAAAAAAATTTTGGGGATATCTGGGTTAAGTCAGCTACCGACCAACCTTGAGACATGCTCGGATGTCGAACTGTCATACAAATTATCAATATTCAAACTTCAAAATGAACCGCGAAGATTTTGAATTTTTAGAATTTATCGATTATGTCGAAGAAAACGAAAATTTAATGAGAATGCCTAAATGGTATATCAGGGATATGGATGATACTTTGGAATTTTATTCCGACAACGAATTACGGAGAAGATTTCGGTTCCGAAAAGATACAGTAGCAAATTCCATCCTGCCGCTATGTTCCAACAAACTTTCGAAAACTAATAATAGAGGTTTGCCCTTTTCACCTACGGCAGAACTACCAGTTACCTTACGGTTTTATGCCACTGGAAACTATCAGGTAGGTAAACGATGCTTTATGTGTAAAATATAAGCCAGTTCAAGAAAGAACATAATGAACAATATTTTACCTTTGTAGGCTGGTGATTTAGCTGGAGCAAGTCAGCAATCTGTGTCCAGAATAATTGAAAGGGTATCAGTAGCACTTACTGAAAACCTTGCTCACTTCATTCACTTCCCAAGAAGTGAAGTGGAACAAAGGGGAAACATCCTGAAATTTGTTGGGACTGGGTGATGACTTGCTCGACCCCGAGGTTTAATCAGGCCTCAATCTGCCTACTCTGACTAACCCGGGATAATAACAACACCATACTCTAGCTAGGCCTCAATCTGCCTACTCCTAGCTAGAGGAAAGATGCGGGTGTTCTAACTAGGCCTCAATCTGCCTACTCCTAGTTAGAGGAAAGATGCGGGTGTTCTAACTAGGCCTCAATCTGCCTACCCATAGTTAGAAGGGAATATAAAATAGACCAGTGAAAACATGTAGAAATAGAAATATAATGAAAACACAAATATAATACAAATATAACACTACTCAATCTACTCTGTCTGTAGTTCGACAAAACACGTGTTTTAGGAATTTAGGGAAGACAATTTGTAGATATATCCCGACCGTGGAGCCATCTATTCGCTACTGTCCGTAGTGTTGAGACTGGTGCTTGTTGGAGGGTAGCGTCAACATGGTTGGTAGCGCCAACGCAGTGATCTGTAATTTGTTGTGGGAACAGATAAATCCCCACAAATTTTTCCAATAGAAGGTTTTCCTGCTGTTGCTGGTTGCGTAGATTGCACGCATATACCTGTGATCAATCCAGGGGGAACTAACGGGGAAGTTTTTAGGAATAGAAAGGGTTATTTTTCCATTAATGTACAAGTAACAGCGGGTCCGAATATGGAAATCTTAGACATAGTGTTAAGACATCCAGGCTCAACCCTTAATAGCGTAATTTTCGATAGGAGTGCACTGCGTGTCCGTTTCGAGGAGAGTCAACTACAGGGCCTCCTATTAGGTGACAATGGATATGCTTGTCGGGCCTATTTAATGACTCCAGTTATACGCCCTGGTGAGTTGATATGAACTTTTTATTTAATTGAAAAAAATTATATGAAAGCGCCGAAATGACTTCTTTAAATACAAATTCAGATGGTAATCTTATAATGATCTTTAATAATATAAATTATTTCTGAAAATTTTAATACTAACATTATTTAAGGAGAATTAAACAATGATATCCCTTAACTGCATAGCGTATCATATTTGATATATCGTATTTATGATACTGCAACGGACATCTATGAATGAGTTTACGAGTTTTATGCTGTAACATATTTGAGACAATATGCATTCCAACATATTTTATATATTTGGTTTGTGTACGTTCGTTATTCAACTTCGAAAGTGTCCAATGAGGAATGGTCAGCGGTTATGAGAGAGTGGTGAATTTCAAAGATTTTTTTCAAAGCGCATGTTCACGAAATTCTTTGGAGAAAATTCATCTGTTATTTCTTTCGTTCCTGCCACTCCTGAGACAAAGAGAGCCCTCCTGTCATTCTATGCAAACTGTCTACTATCCATCGCCCAGACGGTACACATGTGGAAATTGTTAAGGAAATGAGCCCATGTATACTAGCAGGGAAAGCTAAACTGTATGAAATGACACCTGAAGTATACGCCGTGATAAAAGACTATCGTGTCCCATTTGATCGGATTATGTTCTGTGCATTTATAAGTGGCACGGCCTTTACTAAGTAGGAAGCTCAGGCAAATCAAATAAACGAGTGGCGTAAAAACAGAATTAACGCGATGTTTACCCGTGCAGGATGTGGCGCTATCCAAGTTCCTCCGGAGTTAGCTTTAGAGCTCCCCTTGCTCGCAGATCTGCTATCCATACACGAAGATCTAAGAGGGTGTCTTCTAAAACCCATATTAAGAAATGAAACAGATGAAGAGAGTAAACTTGTCTCTCCTGCCTATTCCACGGTCAGGTCCCAAATTGACCTAATCACACAGAATTACATGATGTCAACCCTGAGGCTAACACTATCGTTTTATGCTTTGTGTGAGACTCTAGGAAATACATTACCTCCTGTTTTCCGCAAACTGCTTAGGAGATGCTACTTGGGCCAACTACAAAGGATCGAAACTAGACACAGTTATACCAAAGGGAACGTTGCAGGAGAAAACGGCGATAAACCTGGATTCTGCGACGGTCAGCAATAGTGCATTTGAGCATGACGTAGCAGCATATATTGACAGGTGCGGACGAGTGTACAACCAAGCTACACAGCCCGATCCCAGAGTTCTAAGCGTCAAACTGAAGAGCTAGGAGTCAAGAGAGTAATAGCGGCTACTTCAAGGTATACTAGAACCACAGAACACACAGAAGCGTCACTCTGCGACCTCGAAGAACTCCGATTTTTCTAGCGTAGTAAAAGTGACGAGGACAGTCGACCTTCTCTATCTCTCTCCCTAGCTTCAAACCATAGGCGTTCGAACTGTCAAAAATATTCTCTTTCGTTTCGTAAACATAACCAAACAAAGCAAAATAAAAGCTAAACTATGAAAAATATTGTTTTCTGATGTATCTGAGCATAAAAAAAGCTTAATATATATTTATTACTTTACCGAATACCTTAGATGAGAGATCATTTTATGATTGAAGATTATGCAAAATGAAGGGATGGTCCAAATCAAAAGGTTGCTAGAGAAGATGCTAAAGTATTCATTCTACAATATTTTTTTCACAATATCAATCGACTTTTACATTGATAAGCTTTCCCGTTGTATGAGTACATTATATTACATCATATGACAATGTTAAATTGGATGGCCATATCGAAAAAAACTTTTCAGGAACTGGCCTTATTTTTGAAATATAAAAGTGTTATTTCACACAAGAAATTAGTAATATTGACAGTAATAAAAACAATGTTTTAGACTAATTAGCTGCATTTGATAAAATTCAATTTCATTCTATGAATACAACACTATTCGTTGTATATAAAAATAATATGAATTCTGTTTCACCTCGATGTGATAAAATCGTGGAAATTTGAATAAGAAACGAAGAATGTTTAAATTATATAAATGTGATGATAACATTGAAGGATCAGAAGATCACAATTGAATATACAGGGTGACTGGTGACGTATGGGACAACGGCTAACTGGAGATAGAGGACCTCAAACTGAATGAGGATTGGGGGTTTAAATGTCCTATAAGGCTATTAGTTTCAGAGATACAGGGTGTTTTTTGCAAAAGTGCTTAAACTATAAACTCCCATATCTTCGTCAATATGGCAAATTTTTCGCTGATATTTGGCAAGCTTGTTTACATACATATTCTCCATCAGATCGACAAGAAAAAATTCCCAAAAATTGCAGGTCCGTATTGAAAAATTTCAATTTCCGTGTCAGGTGAGAAATATCACTCGGTATATGAAATAAAAAAAATTAAATTGGGAAATTGGAATCTGCAAAAAAACACTGAGTAAAAATCTGTTTTTAGTTTTGATGGCACAAATTTTTTAAAGTTTTTATGATATGTTGAAAGTCGAATATTACAATTTTTTCATATTGAATTCAAGCAACACACTATTCCTGAAAGAAAAAAACACTGAATTTGAGATGCTCAAATAATCCTGATGCATTTTGAATATTCCTTCACATCTTGAAATACTTTTTCATTAAATTTTCTATCAATATCATAAGAAAAACTCAAAAAACAATAAAAACACAAAAAGATTAACAGTAGCACCTATGGTTAATAAAAAAATCAAATAAACAAATGCTTAATATGCGAGAGCCATTCCCCTCACACACTTATTTGCTCTTTTGAACAATTGAAGTACGTTTCATATCCACAAGATGAAAAATTACTCTTGATAGAACAGTAACACTAGATTTCAGCTCGATGAAAGTTGGACTTTCTTCTCAGAACGCCTGAACAATAATCCATCTGATACTTATTCTTTCAACAAAATTTATTCTTTCATTAAATAATGCAATGATTCATGAGAAAACAACTAAGCAAATGCTCGAAATCAGAGCAATTTGCTTCAACGCATTTATTGGCTCTCTTGAACTCTAATGATTTCTTTCTCTTTTGAGATGAGGATTATTCTGAGACCAAATATTATATCCGTTTATTTTGCGCAATTCAAAAACAAGTATCATCTACATATTCTTCATTCGTGAATATTGAAGGCATTTTTCAGTAGATAAACAAACGACACAATTCCCAATAATACACAATCAATGAATGTATGAATATAAACGTCATTCTTTGAAATAAGCCTACTCTGTGTAGTAGGATGTATTTTATTTATAATGAATAATAAACCTCTTATTCTAAAAAATCACTTGTTTCCCTAATATTCTGTTTGCATTAAAGAAATTCATATGCTTCTCAAAAAAAGATGAAGTTGCTTCACCTGAGTACATATTAGAGGAAAGTAATTCCTCAAAATTCGTACATTATTTCATTGAAGAATAAATTTTGTTGAAAACATAAGTACCAGATTGATTATTGTTCAGGGGTTCTGAAAAGAAAGTCAAACTTTTCTCGAGTGTTTCTGTTCTATCAAGAGTATAATTTTTCATCTTGTGGATATGAAAAGTACTTCAATTGTTCAAAAGAGTCATTAAGTGTGTGAGGGGAATGGCTCTAGCATATCGAGCATTTGTTCATTTGATTTTTTTATGAATCATATGTGCTACTGTTCCTCTCTTTGTATTTCTATTGTTTTTTTAATTTTTCTTATAATATTGATAAAAAAGGAGTCCAAGATGTAAAGGAATATTCAAAATGCGTCAGGATTATTTAAGCATCTCAAATTCAGTGTTTTTTCTATCAGGAATAGTATGTTTCTTGAATTCAATATGAATAAATTGTAATATTCGACTTTCAACATATCATAAAAACTATGAAAAATTTGTGCCATTCAAACTAAAAACAGATTTTTACTCAGTGTTTCTTGAAGATTCCAATTTCCCAATTAAATTTTTTTTATCTCATATACCGAGTGATATTTCTAACCTGACACGGAAATTGAAATTTTTGAATACGGACCTGCAATTTTTGGGAATTTTTCTTCTCGATCTGATGGAGAATATGTTTAGTAACAAGCTTGCCAAATATCAGCGAAAAATTTGCCATATCGACGAAGATATGGGAGTTTATAGTTTTAGCACTTTTGCAAAAAACACCCTGTATCTCTGAAACTAATAGCCTTATAGGACATTAAACCCCCAATCCTCATTCAGTTTGAGGTCCTCTATCTCCAGTTAGCTGTTGTCCCTTACGTCACCAGTCACCCTGTATAAGTATTTGAAATGGAATCATCGTTGAAAGATACCGATCAGAATTTATTTATCGAACATATAAAGATTTGTGACAACAAAGTTTCAACTTATTTATGTGATAGATAATGGCTATATCACACTTTCTAGGTATTCATTTGGACAAGTCTTAGAGGTAGAATTTCCATGTTGATGGTGTTTATAAAAATGTTCTAGTTCCTTCTATGCGATTACTAGGATTCTGAATTCCAGTCGGTAATAGCTGTTTAGTACAGCTTGGTATATAGTCATATGAACTATTATATTATGTTGTGGGATAACTGTCGATTCTTTAAGGGTGTTTGTTATTCAAAAAAGAATTATGTGTCTGATTTTTCAATTTCATCCACTTGATTCCTGTAGGCCTTTCTTTCGTTAACATTAGATTTTGACGTTACCTTTTCTATATTATATTTATAAATGTTATTCAAGCTATCCTTTCTCTGCTCACAAGAAAATTATTGGTTTGGACTTGTTAGCTGCATTTGATAAAATTCAAGTTCATTCTATGCATACAACACTCTCCGTTGCATATAAAAATTTTATGAATTATGTTTCATATCAATGTGATAAAATCGTGGAAATCTTAATCAGAAACAATGACTATAAATTATTCAAAATGTTATCATAACATTTTTTAAGCATTAAAATATCTCACTCGAAAATAAGTATTTGAAATAGACATGTATCGTTGATAGATGCAAATCAGAATTTTTTTATCGAACATATAAAGATTTGTGACAAAAAAGTTGCAACTTAATTATGGGATAGATAATGACCAATGAAAGTTTCAAGGTATTCATCTGGACAATTCTTCGAGGTAGAATTTCCATATCGATGCTGTGTTTAAAAATTATATAGTTCTTTTTATTGATTATTAGTTTTCAGAATTCATTTCCATTTCAGTTGGTTATAGCTGTTTACAACAGCTTGGTAGCTGTATAGTCATATGAACTTGTATAGTCATATGAACTATTATATTCTGTTGTGGGGTAACTTTGTCGATTCTAAAGGGGGGTGTTTGTTATTAGAGAATTATGCGTCTGATTTTCCACCTAAATCCACGTGATTCCTGCAGGCCTTCCTTTCGTTTACATGAGATTTTGACGTTACCTTCTGTTTAGGAAACCTGAACACTTTATGATGACAGTATCCAGATTTCATGATTACCTACTCCATCAGAAATAATGCAGCTTTGTACATTCCATCCTAAGTATATCAGGCCGTAACATTCATCTGCCTCACTTTGTTGAGTTGCTTAATGAAATTAAATTAAAAAAAAAACATCAAATCAAATGTTATTATGAGAGTTTGTGGATGACATACGAGGTCTGTCAATTATATTCCCGGAAAAGTGCTCGGACGGTCCGGAATATACATAAATTCTTAAAATTAAGTTATATTCCTTCGCAGTAGTCTCCCTCTAGCTCGATGGACCGGCGCCACCGTTAGATCCACGATTGGAAGCACCCCCTGAAGCCCCCCGAAGATAGGTCCCTCAGCACCCGTGTTGTGACACTTTGCGCCTCCTCTACGCCGTCGTATCGGTTGCCCTCGAGGTAGGACTTCAATTGTGGACAGAGATTAAAGTCGCAGGGGGCCAGGTCCGGGCTGTAGGGGGGGTGCGGAAGCGTTGGAATGCCGTTTTTGGTCAAAAAATCTGCTCAACTGTGAGCATTTTGGGAACCATTTTCGCGCACAACTTGCGCATCCCTAAATCTTCGTGTAGCATCTGTCGAATGGATTCCTTGTTGATACCCAACTCGTCTTCCAACATTCTGAGGCTTACCCGACGGTCTCCGAGCACACGCACGCGCAGGCGATCGACGTTTTGTGCCGTTCGAGAGGTGGAGGGAGCTCCCTCACGTGGATCGTCCTCCAGCGACTCCCTGCCTTCCCTGAACCGCTTAGCCCACTCGTAGACAGCTGTTTTATTCAGGCAATCATCCTTGTACATGTCGGTTAACTGTTTCATAATTTCCGCGGAACTTACACACGTTTGACCAAAAATTTGACCACTACTCTTTGCTCAGTTTTTTTTATCACACATTTTCGCGACAAGGGGTCCAAACACGCCGATGATCAAAGTACTGTAAAACACGAACTGAACAACCGATCGAGACGAAACTTGCACAGACTGACGCAGAAATGAATTCTCTTTCGAATGACACCAACGCGAACGCCGTAGCATAACGGGAGCCGCAGTGGTTGCCACTTTCCGGGAATTAAATTGACAGACCTCGTATATTATTGATTATTATAAAATGCATATTATTCACGTATCATTTTTTGCATTTTAGGAAATAAAATGGTATTTCCAATGCATCTTCTTTCAACTGTGGTATTATAAGCTCTTTTAAGTTCAAATATTCATCTCTAACCATGATCTCTGATATAAAGCATCAGCAAATTCATTCACATTATATATTATATATATATTTCGTAATGGAACCTTTTTACCCCCCCGCAACGATGCTTTGTCCTCAGATAAAATCCTGCTCTCTGATTTGCACGCCGACGAACGCCGTTTACATTCATAACTCCTTCCCGCCAATAGTGCCTTCTAAATTACGTGGTCACACATTTCATTCATAAATAGCTCGAGTGTCGCTTCTGTGGTGTTCTGTGCTAGAACTGACAATTATCTTAGGTATATGGAAATACATGATGAAAATGTGAATATGATCCTATAAATAATAATATATATCGATTGGAACTCTCGGAACATTCAGATTTTCAAAAACGGCTGTTTTTATTTCGACTACTGCAACAAAGCCAAATGATGAAAATCCAATGGTGAATTAGTTTTCCTATGTATTTTTCGTCTCAACACTCAGTTTATATAGTTGACAATTGATGATTTCTTAATAGAAATTTAGAAGGAACTACAAAAATTTTAAAATTCTCTTATTAATTCATGGTTTCAATCAATACTTGACTTAAATACTCAATTTTAAAATTTTTACAGGCAATGCACATGAAGTGAGGTAATTGTTCAGCTGTCGGCTCCGCAAGACGTGTTTTCTTGGTTCTCCGTATAAAATCGAATATATTGTTGATATCTATAAGAACGCATTTTTATCAGTTACAAAGTGTAAAGTGTACATAACAGTTACTTCGGAAGTAGTTTTTTGAGAAAATATCCAGGGTAAGCGATTTATGAGTCATCATGCCACTCACACGAGAACAACAGGCAGAGATTAAAATTCTGGCTGAAGAAATGGTCAAGCAGATTTGTATGAATGATGATTTCATAAATAAGATCGCTAATAAAGTTTCGATCAATATTCAAAATTCAATTGACCTAAAACTAGGTAAATTCGAATCAAAACTCGACGAAGTTAAAAAACGCATCGAAATATCGGACCATAAATATGCAGAGGAGATTACTAATTTGTCAGAACATCTTGATGAACTCCACAAAAAAGTGCATGATTCCAGGAAGGAATCCCCAAACATCGCACAGATTGTGTCTGAAGTGAACGATATAAGAAGGAGAGAAAATAACATTTTGATTTTCGGTATTTCTGATGATATTTCTAATGAATTCAATTATGTCCTTGACATATGTAAAAAAGTTATTCCTAATGTAAATGTAGGGGATATTAAGGTAAATCGCTTAGGACGCTCCCAGCCAAATAAATCGCGTCCAATTAAAGTTCATTTTCCGGATGTAATTAACGTTTCTCTTATGTTGAAGAACAAAAAGAAACTTGCGAACTATAATGAATACAAAGATGTCAATATTCGAGCAGACCTAACACCGAATCAGAGAGAATATCATCACCAAGTTTGGAATGATCTGAAGGCACGACAAAACAATGGAGAGCAAGATATTTTTGTGGGCTATATAAATGGTGTTCCAGTAATACGTAAAAAAAACCGGTCAATTCATCCAGCAAGCGGAGTGTAACTCTGAATGATGATCTATCTGTATATTATCAGAACTGCAGAGGACTAAATACCAAAACTCATGTATTTTTAAAGAATTTATTGGCTAGTGATTATAAAATTTTTGCATTATCCGAAACCTGGTTAAGAGACGGCTTATTTAGTTCAGAACTATTTTCAGATAGCTTTGTGGTATATCGTAAAGATAGATCATACGGTTGTCGCGGGGGTGGTGTTATAATTGCCATTGACAGTAATTATTATAAATCAGAAATATGCGACCTTCAGTGTCCTCTGCAATCTGTTGATATTATTTGTGTTAAATTGGTTATTTCGTCAAGTGTATCAATTCATTTACTAGTATTGTATATTCCTCCTGAAACTAATTATATGAAATATGATGAACTATTCGAATTTTTAGAAAGCTTCGAACACATCGACAACACTGTTGTTATGGGTGATTTCAATATTCCTGAATTGCAAAATTTTTACGAAACTAATGAGTCATCAACCTAGTACTTAGATATAGATCATTTGTAAGCTTCTGTAATTTCGCCCAAAAGAATTTCATAAAGAACTGTAATGGCAGGCTGCTAGATTTGGTGCTTGCACCTGAAAATTTGAAATGTGAGGTAGTACAAGACTTCGAACCGTTGGTCAAGGATGATTCGCATCACCCGAGTCTTGCTGTGAATTTGGGCGTCGACTATCGATCCGAGGTAAAATTTTTCTCTTGTGTTGAACGTCTCAATTTCCGCAAATTTGACGACCGAAAGTTTGAGGAACTATTTCGTAAAACGGATTGGGACTTTTTGACAACAACTTCTAATAGTGACTTAGCTTGTGAACAGTTTAATGCGAAAATTCAGGGTATTTTCTCTGAGTGCTGTCCGCTCAGAACTCGCAACGGCCGCAAGTATCCATCCTGGTACACAAAAAATCTTATCATTAATATAAAAAGAAAAAATCATTACCGTCGGATGTATAATCAAAGAAGATCCTTATTTTATCTTGAACGTTTTAGGAATGTGAGACGAGTTGTTAAGAGAGAAATATGTTCTGCATACTCGGAGTTAATTAAAAAATCTGAAGATAGTTTGGTGACAAATCCGCACGATTTTTGGTCATATTTTAATTCTAAAAATAATAAAACCCGTATTCCTGGAGTTATGTTTAATGGGTATAAAAGGTTCGATGCCTCAAAAGCAATTATCGATGCCTTTGCAGATTATTTTAATAGTGTATATAAGAGTTCAGGGGATGAGGGATCGGATGTCGGTGTTGATGATCAGGAAGATCATTTGATGGATCCCTCTAAATATCTACATATTCAGGAGATTACAAGCGAACAGATACTCAAGGCGGCCGGAAAACTCAAGAATAAGCTGAGCTTTGGTCCTGACAATGTTCCTGCTAGTGTAGTCAAAAAACATATAAGTTTGTTTTGTTATCCATTGGCACTTATATTCAACATAATTCTGAGAACCAAACTGTTTCCTACAGTGTGGAAAACCTCACGCATATGTCCCATATTCAAGTCGGGCAAGGTTGCAGATGTCAGAAACTACAGGCCCATCACACTTATATCCGTGTTTTCAAAGTTATTTGAGATTGTGCTCTTCGATCTGATCTATTCACATGTGCACAGCAGTTTATCTGAGTCCCAGCATGGCTTTATGCGGTCGAGGAGCGCGGTCTCGAATCTTTGCACCTTCACTCAGTACATTTCGGGCTCACTAGATAATCACAGGCAAATTGATGTAGTTTACGCTGATTTCAGCAAAGCGTTCGACAAAGTGTCCCATAAACAGCTCTTGAGAAAGTTGGCGAGGTTCGGTATTTCTGTCGACTTACGGTTGCTCTTGAAGTCCTATTTGGATGGCAGGCGGTTGTATGTTGAGTATGAGGGAGTGAAATCTTATTATTTTATAGCTTGTTCTGGAGTTCCACAGGGTTCCAACCTGGGGCCGCTACTGTTCCTCATATTCATCAACGACGTTTGTAATATTTTAGTATCGTTAAGGCATCTTTTCGCAGATGATCTTAAGTTTTATAGGGAAATTGTCAGTATAGCTGATTGTCTCATCCTGCAGGACGATATCCGGCGCCTGTCTGAATGGTGTTTATCTAACAAATTACCCTTAAATATAGACAAATGTAAAGTAATGAGTTACTCCAGAATACTTTCACCTATTGAGTTCGACTATACAATGGAGGGTAAAACTTTGAAAAGGGTTGTTGAAACTAAAGACTTGGGCGTCTTGTTCGATCGCAAGCTGTCATAAGGTCCTCATATCGAAAATATCATTTGCGGTGCCAATAAGTCTTTGGGTTTTCTATTGCGCAACTGCAGGGAATTCTCAAATCTTGGAGCTATCCAATCAGTGTATTTCTGCTTAGTGCGTGGCAAGCTTGAATACTGCAGTGTGGTGTGGAATCCATATCACAATAAATACATTTCAGCGTTGGAATCTATTCAGAGAAAGTTTTTGAAGTTTTTGTATTTTAAGAAGCATAATATTTATCCAATTCATCCCGACCATCAGTCTTTGTTAAAAGAGTTTAATTTTACTAGTTTGAGGAAAAGAAGGGAAATTGCTGATGCCACCTTTGCATATAAATTGATCAATAATCATATTGACTCAGCATCGTTACTTTCTCTTATGGATTTCAACGTGCCTAGACTGGCATCGAGATCTAATTTAACGTTTAGGATTAGCGTCCCAAGTTCACAGCACCATTTTCACAGTCCTGTTTTGTCGATGTGTAGAAGCCTGAACAATGTCCCTTCAGTTGATGTTTTTTTCTGTCCTTAAGTAAATTCAAAAGAAAATTGTATTATCTGATAGAAAATTGATATTGATTTTATTTTTCTGCCGACGGCGATTCCGTTATTTATCATTATTTGATAATTTTTTAATGTTATTTACACCTGTAATTGGGCATGTGCCTGTTGGATGTAATACATTTAAATAAATAAATAAATAAATAAATAAATAAATAAATAAATAATACAGCACACATTAGAACCCGAAACATTGTTGACTGAGTGTTTGGCGTATGGAGAAGAATTTTTCCATGTTTAAGAAGGAATTTAACCACAAAATTGGAAACTTCAGTTGCCGTTATTTGTGCAACTGCTATTCTATATAATAAAGGTAGACGGCAAAATGACATGGTCGAAGATGAAGAATTTACTACAGAAACTCAAGATCATGATGTTTCACCGGTAAATAATAATCAGATCGGCTTGTTATATCGTTCCGAATTTATAAATCAACATTTTTGATTATCTTTGTGTTTGCTACCCAGCTGAAGTTAGTGTTAGGTTTTCACTCCCAGTCTCTGAAACAGAAATAATTTAAAAAATTTTAATTGTTCTGTTGGAATAATTATTTCTGTTTCAGAGACTGAGAGTCATATAATCTGGGAGGATTCTGCATTTCTGAAAAACTTTTTAGGTTTTCACTCCCAGTCTCTGAAACAGAAATAATTATTCCAACAGAACAATTAAAATTTTTTAAATTATTTCTGTTTCAGAGACTGGGAGTGAAAACCTAAAAAGTTTTTCAGAAATGCAGAATCCTCCCAGATTATATTTCAATCGATATGGTTTTTTCTACTGAGGTTCTTCTCTGAGCTCTGGTATCATATTTAGAATAATATGGTACCCCATTTGGCACTTACTTCAGCTAGAATTTTTTTTGTTTTATTTATTGTATTATGTTAGTTCTTAGTTTAATACAATATAATGGTAGACAAATGTTCTTACTGAGGTTTTTGCCTGTGCTCTAGTATCATATGTTGAAATATATGTTCAATTTTATCAAAACCATATAACTTCTCAAAAATATGTTGATAGTATACCTCTCATCATATTTTAAAGCTATATCTTGATTAAACATGGTAAGTCACATAAAGTCGATCACAATTTTTCTTCGATCCTCAAGAAAGTTCGCCCAAAAAATAACTGCTGCCTGCCGCTTGGTTTAATGAACTTCCAAAACTTCCATCACACTATTGCCGCGAAGATACAACAAAAAATACCACTGCAAAAAACAAAGCCGAGCTGACCGTTTTATAGTGAAAAATGCGATGGAAAGCCATTGAACTCTTATGTTCAGTGGCGTAACTAAGCCATGGAGCGCCCCCCCGCCAGCTGATCTGCCAGGTCGATTGCTGATGATTGACAACCCGTAAAGCGGAGGGCGCTTTGCGCCCTCCGGGGCCCCCCGTACTGCTGCGCCCCCCCGCGCACAGCGGGGCTGCGGGGGTGTTATTTACGCCACTGTTTATGTTTTTGATAAAATAATGCAAAAAATATTGGTCTTTTTCAGCCGAGACAAGACCAATGCGATGTTTGCTGCTGTTTCCAAACTTCAAAGATTTCTGAAGCCGAATATAATAATAATAATAATAATAATCTTTTTTCCTGACTCTTAATCAACGAATGTTGGTGTCAGAGCCTTTGTAAATTGTTACAAAAATAAACTTTAAATTCTAATAATATAACACATAATTTTTATGAGATCCTAGTTATTTTTTACATACATTTTAAGGTTTTTAACAAATTTGTAATAGTCATTATTTTCCACTATGTTCCCTAGTATTCTATTATATGCTGCAGTACTCCTAACTGTTTTATGATCATATAAACAGTTTTTTCTACATTCACACTTAATTTATTATTGCACAGCCATTCAAAATATAAATCTAGATCACAGTTTATTATCGTTTCCAACTCTTAAACATCACTGCCTGACATGACTAGTAAGGTATCGTCCGCATACATGAAATATTCAATATTCCAAGGGTCCCAGTACTGATCCCTGTGCTATTCCAACTTTCATTTTTTGCGTTTCACTCACAGTATTGCTAATCCTGGTAAAGTGTTTTCGTCCTTTTAGCCCAGTCAAATTAGATGAAAAAGGGGGCCAACCTCGGAATGAAAGATAATAAGCTGAAAATTGGTATGAACCTTGGTTTTGTCATTCTAAATGTTGTCTCAAAAGTCACAAATGATATCGTGCCGGCGTCTTAAGATATTGAAGGTCAAAGGTCATAAAAATCGGTTTTTTGCGAATATCTGCCTTCCTATTGCTTTAATGAGATTTGCAGTTATAATGAAAGTTGTAGACTATAAAATTTTCTACAACTTTTGTTTGAACTTTTTTTTCATACGACCAACCGTTTTTGGGGTAGAGCGCGAAGAGTGCGCTGCGTAGTCATATATGACCTAATGCAAATTCAAGCTTGAGTTACGGTTAGCAGTTCGTTGTATAAAGTCAATTATTACCTAACCATTATAAATATTATACAATGCCCACTAATTATGTACTAATTATTAATTAGTTATTTAAAAAAGGAAAAAAACTGTTACTAGAGCATTGGAGAAAATTTTCAATTTGGATGAACTGGTGGAAGTATTTCAACAAAAAAATTGCCCGGAAAAAACATTTGAAAATGGAGTGCGCATCTTGTTGGCATTATATAATGCTCCAAAATCTGAGGACAACATTGACCATTTCCGCTACACGCAATTCATCAAATTAACGAAACTAAATAAACCTGTACAATTGTCAACACTTTCACCAACAAGTGTAGCAGCTCGTCAATATTCAATCGTGTCCACTACCAGATCAAACGTGTTTAGGGAAGGACATAGAACCTCAAGAATGGGGCTGGATGCTCGAAAATGAAATCCTGGAGCCCATAAGAACGTTACTACCTCCAGCACAAGCCGAACTACTAAACGTTATATTTTGCAATTGCAAAAATGGTTGTGGTTCCCGCTGTGGATGCAGAAAGTCAGGGCTACTATGTTCTTCAGCTTGTGGCTAGTGCAACGCACAAGCTTGCCTCAACGCTTCACTAAATACAAGTAATCCCGATTCCCGATGAAGAAAGCACATATGAGCCTGAAATTCTGGAATATGACCGATGATGAGGATGATGACAATGAACTGAACTTTTTGGAGCGACAACGAGGAGAAGACGACGACGAAAAAGAAGATAATTAGCTTTCTTTTACAATTTTATTATAATTAAAATCAATATGCCATATTAAATGATAAATAAAGATATGTGTGAAATATATTCCCTTACTTTTCAATATAAAATATAATTGAAATATATAATCCAGAATTAATAATATACTATAGTAAAATAATAATTATATATGAATAATTCAATTACTTATTTTAATTTAATATAAATAATTAACAAATAGAACATAAATAATGGGCATTGTTTAATAATTATAATTGTTAAGTGAACAATTGACTTCATACAACGAACTGCTAACCGTAACTCACGCTTGACCCTGCATTAGGTCATATATGACTGTACGCTGCGCACTCTTCGCGCTCTACTTCAGAAACGGTTGGTCATATGAAAAAAAAGTTCGAACAAAAGTTGTTGACAATTTTATAGTCTACAACTTTCATAATAACTGCAAATCTCATTAAATCAATAGGAAGGCAGATATTCGCAAAAAAACGATTTTTATGACCTTTGACCTTCAATATCTTAAGACGCCGGCACGATAGCATTTGTGACTTTTGAGACAACATTTAGAATGACAAAACACAGGTTCGTACCAATTTTCAGCTTATTATCTTTCATTCCGAGGTGAAATCCTAATTTGACTGGGCTATTTAGAATATGTTTTCAGTAGTCTGTGGCATACCCCTCTGAATCCCATCTTCCAAATCTTGTCCAGCAGTATTTCAATATCAACCGTATCGAAGGCTTTTTTCAGTCACATATAACAAAAAAAAAGACAGAGCAAGACGGTCGTGATCTTCAGACTTAAACTCAACATTTGGTGTTTTACTGTGTACGGTGGTCAAAGATTCTTTTTTCTGATTTTAATGTAGGTTTTTTTTGGCTTTCGGGGACGGAACTTACGAGTTAATTAGTGCTATTAATTGGGGATGATAACGATTCCGAAATTGAAGTGGTGGAAGATGAGATTATCGTCAAGAAACGGTTTTGCCGTTGATAAATGATGCTGATTCTGAGCTAACTGCGAGTCCAGATACATCGTCTGCAAATGCACCAGAAGCTCGTGTGAAATAGACGAAAAGTCCAGACACTCGCCGAATTTTTGATGAAAATTTTAATTATATTACGCGTCTCGTCCTCTAGATCAGTGATTCTGAACCTGTGGTCCGCGAAATGAACAGTCTACAATAATCAATTTAAATATTGGCTCTTGAGACGTAAATTAATGCGTCTGCCTGTTCTTTTTTAACTCAAAACGTTTGCAGTATTGTGTTGACCAGAACCAGACGACCAAACGCGCCTGAACACAGGCAGATTTTTGGATAGGATGACTTGATGAAAGTCCACTGCAAAGTGAAAAAGCTTTGGAACTTCTTCTTTCTTCTCATTCCACTTATCTCTGTGAGGCAGCATTCTCAACATTATGTGTTTTCAAGAATAAACACAGAAATAGGTTGCCAAATGAGAATGCTCCTATGATACTGGCTTTCGAGCCAAATACTGAGAAACTTTCAAGTGAGAAGCAAGACCAAGGGAGTCATTAACATCTCAATTTGGAGCTATCTATGACTTTTAATTGTTTTTTTTATATTTCTTTTATCTTTCCCTATGTATTTTCTTTTTTGTTTTTTAAATAATAAATTCATTAGTAAAACTTCAGTGTTCATTTCATTTTACCTGTTCAATTCAATACAATTTTATTTGCTAAGTACATAAGGGGATTTACAATTATTTAATTACCAAGACAAGCAAAAGCGGACTGTGCAGCGACTACATAAGCCGATCACAGCAGATGCCATGACACACACTGTGTAGCACAAACGCATCAAAATACCACATATGAGAGTTTGAATTGTGGAATTCATGGAACAGAAAAAAAGAAACCTTCCCCGAAGGACAAAAAAATAACTAGGGAGCCCTAGGATGCAGAACGGAGTAAGTCGCCACTTTGGCAAATACGCACTTTTGAAAATTGAGCAGTATCTAGTTTATTTTGGACGCGTACACAGGAAATTTTAATTTCTTTTTTGTAATTCCAAAAGTTTAACAGTTATAAACTTTTTAAACTTTGAAAGAGAAAGCTCTAACACGTCTGGCGGCAGTTCATTCCAGTAGCTAGTTGCGAAATAAGAGAATGATTTTTTTAAATTAGGTAGTCTTGTGTTTGGCAATTTTAAATTTTGAGATATTTCTCGTATTATGAACATGGTGATGTGGCTGCATCAAGTTTTTTAGGTAGGATGGTTGACCTGTCTTTAAAATCTCATAGATAAAAATATATGCATGACATTTTCTTCTATGTTTCATGTTTAAAATAGAACGCTCGTTTAAATGTGGTGTGATATGGTTTCTGAAAGGTATGTTAAACGAAAAACGCATACATGCATTCTGAACCTTTTAAATATTATGTGACAATTCCGCTGTGAGAGATTCGCCGTAAACTACATCACCATAATTGAACAACGACAAAATCAAAGTATTGCAGAGATAATATTTATTATGTTATTAAAAAATATTCATTTTATATCGAAGTGGTCCGCCAAGAATTCTGAAAGGTGCAAGTGGTCCTCAATGGTGAAAAGGTTGAAAAGCATTGATCTAGATCATTTAACGTAGTAGGTATATCCAATTCTGTACGAAGTTATCACATATTCAAAGCAAAATTTAAAGCATTTCTATGATCCTGCTCTGTGGTCCACTCCCACATTAGGTTTGCGCGCCATTATTCTTTTACGTGCGAAAGTGTTAACACACCAAAAAAAGGTTTTTATAATGTTAAGAAAATGGGACTAAAAATGGGACGCTATTCTTTTACATCATCTTCATCCGAGGATGAAGAAACTCGCATTAGGAGATTAGAAAGAGAAGTCTAAAAGCTCAGAAGGAAAAGACATCATAGGGAGCGGAAAGACGACTCTAGATCAAGATCTAGAAGCCCCTCATATTCCATGAGGAAACATAATAGCCCCGATAGAAGCCCACAAGATATCTTCTCATCTCAGCCCTTAGACTTAGTAGTGAGCAGCTCAGAGTAAGTTCGAAAGCATTATATGTAGTTTTTTCTTAGAGAGCTTCCTGATGGCCAACATTGTCGAACTGTTGTGGTAACTTGAGGAGCAGTGGCGGCTCCTCAGGGGAGGCAGAGGAGGCCGGGCCTCCCCTAATTTCACTGCATTTTATTCAATTTTAAATTCAAGTTCAAATGAAAAATAATAACGTTTCTATATCTGTATTATATCCATCATTCTTTCTACTATCCAAATCCCAGGCATCAATGATAAATTAAAGGAAGGGTTCAGTGCGACCGCAGTTGATGGTTTCCTATATGGAAATAACCTTGGGGAAAAATCAAAGAGACCAAGGCTCTTGAGGAGGCTTCAGAAGATCTGAAACTGAGGAGACCTACGAATCAGGTGATGATAAAGGCTAGCAAGCCTTTAAACTCAGCTGTACCAATACATGCAAGGGGCAGACAGCCATTACCATTTATCCACACAACTGCGCTCAACGTGGAAGAAACCATAGAGGCAAAGTGCCAGGCAGGTCGCCTATAGTTATTTATGTACCAAGTGCGTTATATGGATCCTAACGCCCGGAGGAAACATTCGGCCCGAGGGCCTTTGGCCCGAGGGATGAATGTTGCCCGATGGGCGTTAGGATCTAATAACGCTCGTGGTGCATACAAGATTTTATTTTTCACGAATATATCAAGAGATCGAAAAAAACGAAAGAAATTGTTGAATTTCTGACATTTCTTAAATTGCATCATTTTCGATGTCATTCTCATCGGAAAATTAATGAGAACTGTCAGATCTGTGTCATGTGTGTTTACGTGTGGGAAGTGCTTGAGAATATTTGTTCATTGTGAACGAAATAGGCCAGATTCAAATGAAACAAGGTATGAATATCCTTTTTCAATCCTTTTATAACGTTTATTACTAAAAATCATCTGTCAAAGTGGTTCAGAGCGGGCGTTATGATCCATAATGCCCGCTAAAATGCCCACGGGCATAATGAGTGTATTTATAGCAACCGTTTCTAAGGTAAAATAAACATTGTACAAGTGAAAAATAAAAGATTTTTATTGATAGTTGGAAAGAATTTACAATTGATTCATCAATTTTATCTTGGCTCGAGGGCTACAAAATTCCATTTGTGAAAACCACAAGACAACTTAATGTTCCTAAAGAGCCTGACAGGTTTCCAATGAAGAGAGGGCAGATTGTAAAACACATATCAGATAATGAAACCTGTTCTCTCTTATTTACGAGGAAATAAGGAAGTCTTAATTTAAATAAGGTGCAAAGAAAGTTCTTCACCAGAGGTGTTCAAAAATACTACTACACCTCAGTTTTTTGACTTCTTCAAGTAATTCAGAATAAAAATAAGCATAAATATCAACAGATTACTCACCACCTGCTGATACTGCAGCAATCGCTCACCTTCCTCCTGGAAAGAAAAAAATAGATTAGTGAAATTATAAATATTATAGAAAAATATTGAATGCTCTAATGCAATCTTTAAATGATGTTTCACCATTTCCATGAACAACAGAACTGAAGAAAAATTATTTCCAAGCAAATTAAATGAAAGCTTCAAATGATGGTTCTCAAGCTAAATGAATAACAGAACTAAAAAAAGGTTTTCAAGCCAAATGCAGTTTTTGTACTGGGTCCAAAGAATTCGATTTCACAATAATATACAGGATGTCCCATTACTCGACGTCAACTCGGAACCGGGTGAAAAGGCAAGTAATGCTGGTTGTCAGAAAAATATAAAAAAAAATCTAAGTTGCATGATTTTAAAATAATGCGCATTTAAAAAAACACGCAAAAATCCACACCCTGTGGCAGTCTTTTCGCTCCTGTTGCCACAAATATCAACTTTTTCCAAATTTTTTCTTTGCTGTGTAACCTTGAATAATGCTTGTCTAAACTGTAATCAAAATTTTGATACCAGCTGGTCTAGGTTTCATAAAAATAGGGCTTACTTCTCGGAAAAAAAATCGAAATAAACAATTGCCTAGTTTCAACTGACTGTATTGAAAAAAAATGTACTACGTAGGTTTGGCATGTTTTTTCAAAAGTTGGCGCATTTAGTGAGGATTCCAAAATGGTATAATACTTGTTTAATTGTAGCTGCCGTAGTTCAAATTTATTTTCGATTGCCTTTGAATACACTTTTTCGTTAACTGCTTCCCAGTAATAGAGTCCAATGTGTTCAAGTCCGGTGAACGGGCCGGCCAGCATATTTGTAAACGACGTCCATGATTGCGATTCGGTTGTAGCCCGAACGCTGCCGTAACCTCTTCCGTAAAGAGCCTACGATATCGCGAATCCTATTTTTTAAATAGCATCCGTGATTGAAAATTTCAACTGTCTTAACTTCTTTTGTAAACGGCAGACGATATCGCATCATCCATCTAGCAAATAGCATTCGTGATTGCAAATTCTGAAAGTGCTATAAGTAGGCGTGATGTGTTAATAAATAAAACAATGTCAATAGATTTTGGCACTTTAACTGCAAATTCAATTAACAAAATATGTATTCTAGGTAATAGGTTGTTATAAGAAGTAGGTATGTATACTCTGTTCACGAAAGGTTGAGCCGTCGGTTGGCCATGGAAATTTGGCATATTCCACTGTGTATATTGAAATTTTAGGTTATGTTCTTCATTTTCTTGTCAAATTGATACGCAATGTTGTCAATATTTCATAGAGTTCTCTGATAACTTGCAAGTTCGTCAGACGAGACCGGGTACATTCGGCAATGTTGACTTTATTTTACTTTATGTCAGTAAATACTGCCAACTTCAGATAAATCAAAAACGCCTACTATGCGCTCAACCTTTCGTGAACGGACTATATGTACTTTGAATAAAAAATATTATTTAGCAATATTCCTTCTGCCTAGGGACTTATTGTCTTTAACGCATTTATGTAAATCATGGGGTGCTAACCTCTGTTTCTGAGTTCCATTTTTCGGTTTCTTCCTGATTGGAATCGCCTTGTCCCTGTAAATTAGTTTTTCTGCGCATAATAGTAGTTGGTTGTACAGAAATTTTCATGACCTTTCGAGAAGCGTTAATTAATCGTTTGGTGCTAGTACCCCTTAATTTAAAGGCGGTATGTAAACTACTCAAAATGCTGGAGGAAATTTTCACATTCGTATTATAACTGTTTTCAAAGACTTTTACTCCTTCTTGAAAGTTTTCCGGGTCATCCCTCAAATTTTTTTCGATATCGGATGTAAATTTCGTTGCAAATATTTTCCACTCATTCCTAAGAGCACTGGTATTCACTTCCTCTATAGGGTTGTCATTCGCACACACTTCAAAATCATTATCGCAATCTGTATCTTATTAAGATAGAGGTTGTGATGAGTCTTCCTGACAAATAATTTGTATTTTTTGTTAAACAGGTAGTGCTTAGTCTTTCACTAAAAGAAGTGGTTTTAACAACTGGTTAGGTTAGGAGGGTTCGTTCAATACTAACCGTTTGGTTTGCGTTGTACTAACATCAATCTTACCGCTTTTGGCGTTTTTTTCCAGACTGATTTTTAACGAACATTTTTGCGATCACGGGTGTTAGTTACCCAAGCGATTTGCCATATCGTCTGCTATTTACCAGAAATGTTCGGGCGAAAGCCGACTGGCGATCCTGGGTGTTGTATACAAATATGCGGCCGGCCACGAGATTGGACCAGAACGTCCGATTCATCTTCCGGGAAAAAATGTTACCAGAAAAAAAAATTCAGAGAAATTTCTCAGGAAAAATTTTTTCTGGAAAAATTATTTTCTCTGGAAATTTTTTTTCTGATAACATTTTTTCCCGGAAGATGGATCGGACTTTCTGGTCCAATCTCGTGGCCGGCCCGTTCACCGGACTTGAATCCATTGGACTCTATTGCTGGGAAGCAGTTAACGAAAAAGTGTATTCAAAGGCAATCGAAAATTAATTTGAACTACGGCAGCTACAATTAAACAAGTATTATACCATTTTGGAATCCTCACTAAATGCGCCAACTTTTGAAAAAACATGCCAAACCTACGTAGAACATTTTTTTTCAATACAGTCAGTTGAAACTAGGCAATTGTTTATTTCGAATTTTTTTCTGAGAAGTATACTTTTATGAAACCTAAATCAGCTGGTATCAAAATTTTGATTACAGTTTAGACAAGCATTATTCAAGGTTACACAGCAAAGAAAAAAGTTGGAAAAAGTTGATATTTGTGGCAACAGGAGCGAAAAGACTGTCACAGGGTGTGGAATTTTGCGTGTTTTTTTAAATGCGCATTATTTTAAAATCATGCAACTTAGATTTTTTTTAATATTTTTCTGATAACCAGCATTACTTGCCTTTTCACCCGGTTCCGGGTTGACGTCGAGTAATGGGACACCCTGTAGGGAGAGCTTTGAAGATTAAATGGCTCTATGTAGGAACAATAAGTGGCAGAGAGGTTTCAGAAATTGATTTGAAAATGTTTTCGAACAGCAATCGCCGACCTGGACATGAAAAACCTCCAAAAAGTGAAAAAAATTCGACGTTCAGTATTGATGTCATGCCGAACATTGTATAAGGGCCCACTCACTAAGAGGGAAGCGCGAAGACTTGAATGCGCGTTGTACGTGGTACAGTTAAAAGTGTGTGTGTATGGCGTAAATTTGGAATGCGCATTCATCTCCATCGTGTGGCGTGTGCATTCTTCCCCGTACGTGGAAGAATGACCAAAAACGACCGTGTATGGGCAACAAGTCTCTGCACGTTTCATATGTTTAGCAACACAGTGTCGGGTTCGATATTTATACCTTAGAATTTTTTTCCTAAATAACAACACACGCCACTGCCATTAACATCAGATCTTTTTTCGACGTCATCTCACGCTTGTCGCACATCCAAATCAACACGCAAAAGTGTATGTGTGTGGGCAATATGAATGCACACGTTTGCGTTACAGCAAACATGCAGAGACTTAACTGCGCATTCTTCCTTCCTAGTGAGTGGGCCCCATATGAATTGGAGTTCCTGCATTGAAGCAGGTTCAACGTTAAACGCTGAGTGATTACAATCTTGCATCTTACTTCTGCAAAAATTAACAGCAACAAGATTGTAGTGCCCTCTATCTAGGAGTTAACATACCTTTCAAAACAACGCCACCTTGCTTATCAAGTGGTGTAGCATCAAATGTTTCATCTTTCCTACCAGTGATGGCTCGAAAATATCGAGAAATCGTTAATAATTACACAAAAGGACTGAAGGACTTCGGTGGACTTATCAAATATTATGTCAAAGAGGTACTGTTCAAAAGTTTTTAGTGATTTTTAATCTGAAAGTATATTCCTAATGCCATGTGTCCGAGTACATAGACAACTTCAAGAAATACTCGATAAGATTTTCATACAGGGTGTCCGGGGAATAACTGTACATACTCTTACCAGAGATAGAGTTGCACTAGCTGACTACTGATTGACTATAAAAAATTAATTTCTGGGTTTCCTCAGAAAACTACAGGGTGTTTTTCCAACTTCATGGAAATACTTAGACCATCATAAAATCCAAACTTATTGACGGATATTATTGAAACTTGGGGGGTTATTGGCACATGCTAAGGTTGAATCAGAAATACATCAATTATTTCATTATTCCAGGGCCGGACTCATTAATCTCCATTTAAAGTGTTCAGGGTAAAAAAAACACTTTGTATTTCGAATTACGAATAATTGATTCACTTTTCAGAAAGAAGCTAAATTATGCATTAATTTGAGGTATCGCTTAAAGTTGTCACATCAACAATTATTTTTTTATGAATTTTTGAATTTGGAAAAAGTTCGAAAAATTGAATTTATTCACCTGAACAGGACTTAGTCACCTCGTGGAGGTCGGAAATAAATAATAAATTTTCTTTAAAAAGTCACTGCAAGTGAGAAAGACTATACTAATTTGTTGATATACTGGGTGGCCACCCTAGACGCGGATCTCTTTGCGATGAAGTGAATAACGGTATATTGCGAAAAAAAAATTATTGGCGACATGTATAGGGTATACCTAAGCATATTTCAGAATTATTCGTTCGACAACAAAGATATAGATCAAAGTGACTTCTTCCAATGAACACCCGGTATACATACGAATAATTTTGAAATATGCTTATGTATACCCTATACATGTCGCCAATAATTTTTTTTTCGCAATATACCGTTATTCACTTCATCGCAAAGAGATCCGCGTCTAGGGTGGCCACCCAGTATATCAACAAATTAGTATAGTCTTTCTCACTTGCAGTGACTTTTTAAAGAAAATTTATTATTTATTTTCGACCTCCACGAGGTGACTAAGTCCTGTTCAGGTGAATAAATTCAATTTTTCGAACTTTTTCCAAATTCAAAAAATCATAAAAAAATAATTGTTGATGTGACAACTTTAAGCGATACCACAAATTAATGTATAATTTAGCTTCTTTCTAAAAAGGGAATCAATTATTCGTAATTCGAAATACAAAGTGTTTTTTTTACTCTGAACACTTTAAATGGAGATTAATGAGTCCGGCCCTGGAATAATGAAATAATTGATGCATTTCTGATTCGACCTTAGCATGTGCCAATAACCCCCCAAGTTTCAATAATATCCGTCAATAAGTTTGGATTTTATGATGGTCTAAGTATTTCCATGAAGTTGGAAAAACACCCTGTAGTTTTCTAGGGAAACCCAGAAATTAATTTTTTATAGTCAATCAGTAATCAGCTAGTGCAACTCTATCTCTGGTAAGAGTATGTACAGTTATTCCCCGGACACCCTGTATATTCCTAATTCCTAATGTCCAAGTATGTACATAAATGACTTCAAGAAATATTCGATAAGATTTTCATTTTTTTTTCACTGAATCTATAGTCTGTTCAAATGTAAGAAGGAGCAATAACAACAAGTTTGGCGCAGCGGTGGGAGGGCCTTCGGATAGGTACTTTTCGTCCATAGTTGAATCGAGGAGATTTCATACAATCGTTCAGTTTTAACTGAATATTATTACACGAATGCAATTCTTACAGCACATCTAAGTGAAATATATAAACGCTCTCATTTACCCCTTATCGAATTTATTCCATTTGGAGGCTCCACACTGTATACACTTCGTCAAAAGATAGCATCCAGTGCGTTTCGAGTACGAACCTGGCAGTCTCTTAGGGCGGTCAAAGGGAGTGTTTTTATGACAGTTTGACCAATAAGAGCTTTATTGTGCGCAAACCAGACGATTATGTTTGTTTACAAAGCTCCTTCTTATATTTGAACGGCATATAGTAAAGGTACAATTATCTTGGACAAAATTTATAATGAAAGATTATCCACTAAATTCGAATCTCGCGATGTTACAACAAATATTTGAAATATATAAATGTGGACCAAAGGAATGACATTTCAATCAGTGAAGCTATTAGTCTGAAGGAGAATTAAAACAATTTTCTCTTCTCTTACATTCTTCCTATTTTCAAACTGATTTTTACCCTTTTTTTTTCAATCAACATAAGAAATCAGATATAACTTGAAGAGATGAATATATACATATATATATACATAACTTGAAGAGATGAATATATAGAGATGAATATTTCATTGAGTTATATTCTGAAATATACTTTTGAGACACATTCAGTTGTCTGCTACATTTGTTATTGTTGACTGAAATTATTTGATTCATTTGATTGTAATTAGTTTTTTCTTATGTATCGCAAATCATGGGTTTATATTATCTTTCTTTAATGGTACTCAGACCATTGAAGTTGAACTAAAAAAACCACAATATCATAATATCTAATACTTCTCAATAAAATATTTATTTTAGAATGATTCTTCAATCCTTCATACATATTTCTGTTTTCTTAGACGTTTGAGGTGCCTGGTCAACACACATCTATAAGCACAAACTGCCACTGTATCATTAAGTGAATTCCAACCAAAAGACAAAAGCAGAAGCTTTAACAAGAACTTTTTCTGTTAATTTTTCAGTATGATCACTTTTTTGGCATATTCACTTAAATATCAGCATTGAATCTTTGCGAATAATAGATTGAACACCTAAAGAATGTTCTACGTTTATACTAGTTGATTTTGATAGAGTGGGCATAGAATGCAATTTTAATTTGTGTTTATAAAACTGAATCCTCCCTTCGACATTTAAGTATAAAAATTATTGTACTACATATTCTCTACCTATAGCGTATATGGAACCTTACTCGATCACTAACCCAGGTTACGAATTGACAGCCATTCAACTGTTCACTTGTCAATTTGAAATCAGAGTTCGTGATCCAGTAATTTTCAGAAAACGCCACTAAACTGCTAATGTTCATTTCGATTACCAGCATTCATACTAAAACTGCGTGACTTTAGTATGAAGTATATTGAACCAACCGGATTATAGTAAAAATGTCTTGGTAAGTATATGTAATAGCAGAATACATTTATATAATATGAATCTTACCCTCCGAAAGAGATAAGGGAATTTTTTTTATTCATTGACAGGAAATTTTTTTTGGGCCACTATGCCCTTTATACAGCAGTTTCCTTAGAAAATTGTGAAAATACAATTACCAATTCTTTCCAAAGGGGACGGTGATCAAGTATCTTCCAGATCATTTTTTATTAGAAGGTATTTCCATCTGCCTAATTTGTGATTGTCTGTATGTTTGTTAGTTACAATAGATATTCGAATATCAACGTCGCTGTTATGTCGTGGACATTTATGATGATCATCTTCATTATTTCACTAATAATTCAATATTCAATCATTCTTTTGTTTCAATTTTACCCGCGGTTTTCAGCACAGAACACAGAATACTATCATTTTTCAGCATCGGACTCGTCCACAGAACATAAAATATCGTCGGAGGTTAGAAGAACAGAACCACAGAACATTAATGCTGCTTTCCACTCACAGGGGTGAGTCGCCCCGGGACTATAGTCTGTGGTCCAAAACAAAGGATTCCTTTGTTTTGAAACACAGACAACAGTCCGGGTGCAACTCTGAGCTGCTCAGAGCAACTCACCCCCGTGACTGGAAAGCAGCAAAAATGTAACGGTTCAGACCACAGAACATATGACAATGACAGAGCCATGGTGATAAAGGAAGTGAAAGGGACCTAACGGGTAACGTTTGACAAGTGTCCCGTAAACAACACAAAACAAAGGAGGGACACACCAACTGACCAACAGTAGGTTCCACACTTCCACAACGACCACGCTCACGCTCACTCTCGTTCCCGTTCCACTAGCTTGTCACAAGTCCGCGGACCTTTTTGACGGTTTGCATGTGGAACGGTGTTTGGGCGTTATGGGCGATTAATGACAGTTGTCGAATGAGATTCAAATTTGTGTTTTGAATTTTACGCAGAGAAGTTGCCTTAACATATTTGGGGAATTATTTAACCATTAATGATAATATATCTAACTGATAATGCCGGGAGGGAACTTATAACTGCAATATTCAGTTATTTTACCAGGCTCTGAACATGTTTTTCAACTCCGTTCATAATACATTTATATTTTACCTTTTCCACATATTTGCTCATAGGTCTGAATAGCTTGAAATAGAATATTTTTGTTTGATCTATTCTTCAGAAAATCAGGTGTGGAATATGTTTTTACCATCAATTATTACAATAATGTTGTCTCTCAATTGAAAAAATCGTTTGAAAGTATGAATTTGAACTTATTTACTTCTATACCTGATCGTACCATTATAACGGGTTATCCATTTCGCGGTTTCAAAAGTATAGGGCTGGAATTCGACATCTGTCAAACGAAGTTTTTAAAAAAATTTTTTTGTTCAGTTGAAAGTCTGACATTTATGAAAATGGATAGCTTGACTATCGCACAACGCATGAAAATTGTAAAAACCTAATACAAAAATGGCGATTCTGCACAGCCACATATCGTACCTTAAGAGCAGATTTTGGTTTACATAATCGTCCAACTACGCAAGCAATTGGTAAAATTGTGAAGAAATTTGAAGAGACTGGATCGGTTACAGATATTGTAAGCCCTGTGCATCATCGTTTTGCTCGTACCACTGAAAATATCGCTACTGTAAGTGAAACTGTTGCCGAAGACCCGAATCTGTCGATTCCTCGTCATTTTCAGGAATTAGGACTGTCTTGCGACCCATTATGGCATATTTTGCATTAAGATCTACAACTACACCCATATAAAATTCAGCTCACTTACCAACTGAAGTCAGCCGACCATTCACATCAACATCGTGGATACGTCGAATGGGTGCTTGAACAGCCGGCGGTGGACGGCGATATCAACTGGCCACCAAGATCATGCGATTTGACACTGCTTGACTTTTTTGTGGGGCTGGCGAAAGACCGTGTTATGCAGATAAACCTTTAGCTCTTGAGTAGTTAAAAACCAATATTCGTCAAGTTATGGCTGAGATACTGCCCAATATGTGACAAAAAGTGGTTGAAAATTACCTCAAAAGAATCGATGCTTGCAACAATTCGGGTGGTTGTCATTTAAATGATGTAGTGTTTCACACATAATGTCAACGTTCAAACTTTATAATAAAAAAGAAATATCATGATAAAAAATATTTTTTATGTGTTTTATTCACGTTTACTTTTGAAACCGCAAAATGGATAACCCTTTATTTAGTTTTCAAATTATAGATATTATTCATTGTCCCTACAGTATGAAATTGTAATAGAATAAAACCAAAAATTATCAATAAAATGAACTCTATATCCGCGTAACATCTATTGAAAGTTAGAAAGTTCACCCGTAGAACTTAGATAACTTCGATCTATTTCTACATTTTCAACTTCTTTACGATTTTCATCATCCTATTCCTCATTCATTATGCAAAAATTATGTACAAGAATATGCCATTACTCCATTACTGAATTATTTCACAGGTTTGCATGTTGACAAACTCCTGAATGTCGGAAATGTTTTGATTTTGTTAACCTCCAAAGAGGAACGGATGACAGTTCTCCCTAAACGCTCACGTCGACCACCGTCCTGACGTGGGTCTCCGTGGGCCTTTGCGGGCGAAATTGATGACGTCATCAATGACGTCACAAACACTCGCGTGAGCGTTGCGGTCGTTCAGCGGAATGTAAACATGAGGCGTTTTGGGCGTTGTGTGATCGCTAAGTGGAACGTACTGCAATATGGCCGACTTCGAATTTTTTAAACGTTGAATTTTATTATTTGTGTCTCATTTCTTGTCATTTTCACTTCACTACAATTTGTAGCAGAAATATATTAAGCACCCAATAAAAGATGCAGAATAGAAGGTGAACAAGTCCTCAATTGTAAGCACCTAATATTGGTGGGTATTGTAGTTATTGGTCCTTTATCAAAAGAAGAATACCTCTTCGTTATAGTCAATTACTATAGCCGCTATAAAGAAATTCACATTATGCGATAAATAACTGCTGCTAATACCATAATGATTTTGAAAGAGATTTGTTCAAGTTTGGGAAACCCTCTGTTAATTAACAATTATCTAATTAAGGAAGAGATGTAGTGTATGGACTGCCAAAACTTATTCAGATCCCGATGTAGTTGAACGAGATATAGACTCTTGAAGTTGAGAGATGACTATAATAATATAATAACTGGATTGGAAAGTGAATACAGGTACATATTGACAGAACATAACAGATGTATCATTCGTATATAGTTTGACTGAGGAAGTAATGCACGGAGTCAAGTTAAATAGTATTTTATTTCAAACCTGTCAAATAAAGTGTATAAAAAGTGTAATTCTACAGGCATAATGGATGAAAAACTTAATAATGGTGTTTTTTGCTCCATGAAAATAATGGCACCTTGCCTTCAAACTAGTACTTTACTAACTGGGAAACCCTATGATATATGTGGTTGGTCAACAATTTGTTAATCCAGGCCTTTCTTGTATCAACTTATTCCAGTACATCAAAGGCATTGGTGATATGAACTGATGCTGCATTTTTCTAAGGAAACCTGTAAAAATGTATAGTCCTATTCTTGCTTTTTGTCGATAAACAATTGAAAACACAACAGTTACAGTTATGCACTGTTCTTTTACGATTAGAAGAACTTTGTTCCATTTGTTCACTCATGATGCACTAAGATGTGACTGAAAATAATGTTTATTATAAAAAATTCTAGATTACTGTAGATTATATTAATGAATTAATGCACAACTCAGTAGTTAAAAACTATGAAATTGCATTTCTGAATCGTGAATTGAAAAACTTAGCTCCAAACAGAATCTTTCAACCTAAACCTCTATAATATATCATTTGAAAGCACTAAAATAAATACCTTTTCGGATATTCTTCCTGACTCATTATTTCTGCTGCAAAATCCAGTACAATATAGCAATAACCACAATATAAATACTCCAAAAAATGATAAAAAACACTTTGTAAGTCGAAACAACCAAACTAAACAGTAAAACAGTAATGACAAAGTAGGTTCGGGAATTAGCCACCAGAGGGCGTTTAGATTTTTGGATTCGCCAATAAAAGATCACGATGCAGAGTGAAGTGAGCGAAGAGAGCTTAACAAAAGACCAGCTAAGCGCAAGAAGTGCACGCCGAGCAGAATATTCAGACTAAGCATAAGGGCCGAATTCATAGTCGTACCTCAAGCTGAGGGTCCGAGTGCTACTCCGATAGGGGCTACTCAGCACTCACTCATAAGTCGAATTTTGGCGAGCTGTGGTTACATGTAACTATCTAACTATCACGTGATCATTTGACAGTTAATACACGTATTTTCTGTCAAATGATCACGTGATAGTTAGATAGTTACATGTAACCACAGCTCGCCAAAATTCGACTTAGCGCCCATTTCATAAAGCGTACTCCAACTCCAAGTATCCTTACCATGTTATCTATGATCCTTACGTGAGTGAAGGTCTTGTTGAAAAATAGACTTGGCAACGCCGATAAATGACGAATATGGTCGAATATTTGTTTGGTCCTCGTGCAAGTTTGACAGGTGAGGGTACAACAACCTCACTTTTCCTATGTAAATATAGCAAAACACGAGAGATTTTGGTATTTCCCAAGTGTTTGAAGTTGATTATTTATTTGTTCTTTGGACTGAAGAATCGTGAAAATGGACCCATCAAATTGTTCTTTAAGTTCAGATCATATTCATCCAGGACAATATGTAGAAAAATATCAGTTTTGGGCACTCACCTTGGTCAACTGCAGAAGGAAGATATTCATCTATCTAATGTGGCTCATTTCACAGATAAAATGTTTCCTGATATTACCAATTATTTAGTGGGAACAATGAATGCTGCTGCATAAAGTCAAATGATATTTATATTTATTCCTCAATATATCGAAAGGAAAAAAATGATGTGTTTATCAAAGGAAAGCTCTTGAATTCCATAATGAATTTCTTAAAATAATGATAGACTACGAAAATGAATAATTGAATTTCAATTATTCACAACGTAAAAAAACATAATCATGTAATGTGAAATGATAATTAATTTAATAATAAAAAGTAAGAAATGAGTATGTTTATGCTATTTTCTCAAAAAAGTGAAGATATCCATTATACGTTAGCTTTACACAAGTTTCATATAAAAACAAAACATATACTGCAAATTGAAAGAAGTCCAGATAAGTTTTAGTCGAGTGATATTATTTCAGGGATATATTTATTAAAACTTGTGGTATCACAACAATTTTGTCAGTTGACGAGTAATCAAGATACTCGTCTTTTCTCTAACAGTGAATTAGAAGTACATCCAATAAAATTATATATTTCCTTCTCATAAGTCCAATATTAAGTTTGACACTGGCTAATCTCTGCGTCTTCACATCACAACTCTAACTGCTTCCTCTGGTGCAATAAACTGGTGGTCAAGTAATGAATATTATTGTATCATAACCACCATCCTATCAAATGGTAACCTGTAAAAGATTTTCAATGTTTTATTCACCTGAATAAAAATGTATTGAACATACTTCACCATACCTTGTTAATCCTTCTGGTCTAATGATAATTTTTTTCCTTTCCATATATTCAAGAATGAATATCATTCCATTCATTGTACCAGCACTCATATTTTCTACTGAATGATGGATAAAAATATCAGGATACATTTTATCTTCGGAATAAGCCATATTAGATAGATAAATCTTCTGCAGAGAAACTGAGAAACACCAAAATCTCTCGTGAGTTTGTTATATTTACAAAGGAAAAGTGAGGTTGTTGTCAAACGTGTAGGAAGTAACGAAACACGCATGCCCACGCCCCTCAGCTGCCCGGGAATTTCACCGACGAGAAGCTGGCTGGCTGAGCTGGCTGCTAAAAGTTCCGAAGATACCCGAACGCACAGTGGCGTCGTAGTCGATACGGACTGGCCGATCTTCACACGAAACGGCACCGCGTTCACTCCGTTTATGCTCGATACGTTGGAGTTATGTATTATTATCCTGAATGAAACATTTCGCATATATCGGTCTGGATGCTTTCGTACAATAGATATGATAGAAATATTAAAAGATATCATATATGATTGAAATAAAATCGTTTTTCATGGACAAATCACCTTATCTATACTGGGAAAAATAACTCGCTTAGAAATCAAACATTTCCAGATTTTTTTCGAAACTTCTGCAAACGAGCGCTGTGTTGAAATATTATCAGATGGTTTCTAATAAGTGTAAAGAACACGTTTTTCATGAAATAATCACTTCATCTTGTTCGAGGAAAAACTGCAGCCTTTCAAGAAAAAAAATTTTCAACAATTTTTTTCGAAACTTTTGCAAACGAGCGTTGTGTTGAAATATTATCAGATGGTTTCTAATAAGTGTAAAGAACACGTTTTTCATAAAATAATCACTTCATCTTGTTCAAGGAAAAACTGGAGCACTTCAAGAGAAAAAATTTTCAACAATTTTTTTCGAAACTTTTGCAAACGAACGTTGAAATATTATCAAATGGTTTCTAATAAGTGTAAAGAACACGTTTTCCATAAAATAATCACTTCATCTTGATCGAGGAAAAACTGCAGCCTTTCAAGAGAAAAAATTTTCAACAATTTTGTTCGAAACTTTTGCAAACGATCGCTGTGTTAAAACATTATCAGATGGTTTCTAATAAGTATAGAGAACACGGTTTTCATAAAATAATCACTTCATCTTGTTCGAGGAAAAACTGCAGCCTTTCAAGAAAAAAAAATTTCAACAATTTTTTTCAAAACTTTTGCAAACGAGCGCTGTGTTGAAACATTATCAGATGGTTTCTAATAAGTGTAGAGAACACGTTTTTCATAAAATAATCACTTTATCTTGTTCGAGGAAAAACTGCAGCCTTTCAAGAAAAAAAAATTTCAACAATTTTTTTCGAAACTTTTGCAAACGCGCGCTGTGTTGAAACATTATCAGATGGTTTCTAATAAGTGTAGAGAACACGTTTTTCATAAAATAATCACTTCATCTTGTTCGAGGAAAAACTGCAGCCTTTCAAGAAAAAAAAAATTTCAACAATTTTTTTCAAAACTTTTGCAAACGAGCGCTGTGTTGAAATATTATCAGATGGTTTCTAATAAGTGTAGAGAACACGTTTTCCATAAAATAATCACTTCATCTTGTTCGAGGAAAAACTGCAGCCTTTCAAGAAAAAAAAATTTCAACAATTTTTTTCAAAACTTTTGCAAACGAGCGCTGTGTTGAAACATTATCAGATGGTTTCTAATAAGTGTAGAGAACATGTTTTTCATAAAATAATCACTTCATCTTGATCGAGGAAAAACTGGAGCACTTCAAGAAAAAAAATTTTCTACAATTTTTTTCGAAACTTTTGCAAACGAGCGCTGTGTTGAAATATTACCAGATGGTTTCTAATAAGTGTAAAGAACACGTTTTTCATAAAATAATCACTTCATCTTGATCGAGGAAAAACTGCAGCCTTTCAAGAGAAAAAATTTTCAACAATTTTTTTCGAAACTTTTGCAAACGAGCGTTGTGTTGAAATAATATCAGATGGTTTCTAATAAGTGTAGAGAACATGTTTTTCATAAAATAATCTCTTCGTCTTGATCGAGGAAAAACTGCAGCCTTTCAAGAGAAAAAATTTTCAACAATTTTTTTCGAAACTTTTGCAAACGAGCGCTGTGTTGAAATATTACCAGATGGTTTCTAATAAGTGTAAAGAACACGTTTTTCATAAAATAGTCACTTCATCTTGATCGAGGAAAAACTGCAGCCTTTCAAGAGAAAAAATTTTCAACAATTTTTTTCGAAACTTTTGCAAACGATCGCTGTGTTGAAACATTATCAGATGGTTTCTAATAAGTGTAAAGAACACGTTTTTCATAAAATAATCTCTTCGTCTTGATCGAGGAAAAACTGCAGCCTTTCAAGAGAAAAAATTTTCAACAATTTTTTTTTGCTTGAAAGGCTGCAGTTTTTCCTCGAACAAGATGAAGTGATTATTTCATGAAAAACGTGTTCTTTACACTTATTAGAAACCATCTGATAATATTTCAACACAGCGCTCGTTTGCAAACGTTTCGAAAAAAATCTGGAAATGTTTGATTTCTAAGCGAGTTATTTTTCCCAGTATAGATAAGGTGATTTGTCCATGAAAAACGATTTTATTTCAATCATATATGATATCTTTTAATATTTCCTATCATATCTATTGTACGAAAGCATCCAGACCGATATATGCGAAATGTTTCATTCAGGACTAATAATACATAACTCCAACGTATCGAGCATAAACGGAGTGAACGCGGTGCCGTTTCGTGTGAAGATCGGCCAGTCCGTAGACGCGTTCGGCAATTACATCCCAGATCGGACAGATTTTTTGTCACGTGACTACAGATATGTCTGATAAATCTGGAATTGTCGAACGATCTAGAGCTAAAAGATTGACAACTGACAAATTGACGTCTTAGGATTGTTTTGGTATTTGTTTACAACTACGAACCACATTTTCCAAGCTTTTCCTGGACGGTTTGAAATGAAAAAATCATTTTGCAGATGTTAGTTATTGATATTTAATGTATTTATCTATAATTATTGTGCTATCAAATTCGAATTCCAGATCTGTTGTGAAAATAAAATTAGGTATTTCGAAAGAGAGTTTCTGAATTGAATTTGATAGAAATGTCAGGATTTCAAGAAGATCCATGGATAACATTAATAACAGAACATAATAAAACGTACTTCTAGCATAATAAGTTATTTTTATTGCAATTTCGTCCTAATCTTACATAGGAACTACAAGTTTCTCAATACATATGTATTTCAAAACAATATAAAAATTACATCACTTCTTCAAGATTATCTATTATCTATACACTCATTTCCTTTGTCTACTAAATCGAGTAAATTCATCCTCACTTACGCAGATTTTGTATATTTTTTGTTGCTTTTCTTCTCGCAAATCCATTTCAAAAGCGGCCAGCAATAAATACAGAACATACAGCAATCCAATAGTTAGAATCCGTAGCTAACAAATCAAAACTAGGTACAAATAGGTAGATTATCTTGTTGTTGTTGTTTATAACACAAGTAACACCTAACCTCACATTAACAGATTAATCTTTTTCCTCCGTCTCTCGAGGCCGAGCAAAAAGATTTCATCCGGACGGTCCAGATGTCAATTACCGAACGAAACAGATTTACCTCCCCTACATCCAGACCACAGAACATAACGCAATAGACGCAATTACCGAACGATTCCGAGCAATCCGACACGTCCGATGTAATTGCCGAACGCAGTGCGTATCGACTACGACGCCACTGTGCGTTCGGGTATCTTCGGAAATTTTAGCAGCCAGCTCAGCCAGCCAGCTTCACGTCGGTGGGACTTTCGAATATTCAAAGTTAAAGAGGGGTAATTCACAAAAACATCATTGTTCCAAAAACTTATACTGGATTATCTTCCTGTTATTTTCTAAATGATGTGTTCCTCAGAATATGAAACCTTATATTGAAGGGTAATAGGTATATCAATCTATATTTTGCATTTTCTTATTTTGGCATTTCACTTCAACAGATATTTGTGAATTGTGGAGTAGTGAATTTCTAGAGGGTTCTCCATATCTTGAATGCAGCTCTTTCGTATACGGCTGTTTACGACTCTCATTTTCACTGTCAGATTCGAAAATCCTACATTTTATAACGAAACTTCAATATTCATTACTCTTTTCGCTACGATGTGAACAAAATTAAATTAAAAAACGACAGAAGAGAACCTGTCAGAATGACCAAAAACTCATCTCAAGGGTTCTATCGCCGTCCCTCATGTTGAGGCTGGAAAAACTCACACTCCACTCACTGAGTATGATTTATGAAACAGAAACAGCTACTCACACTCGATCTCAGACTCACACTCGCCCTCAAGGGTGAACTATGAATTCGGCCGTAAGAATCCAAAATATTCCCGCCACAAAGTTGCTCATACCAATATGTGACACTTTTGGAACAAAGGAAATATAGGAGATGCTCCCTCCCCTTCCTTTACCTCCATAGACAGAGCGATCCGAACAGTCCATAGAATAAAGATACCAGTTTTCTTTATTCAAAGGAACAGTCCGATGCGCCAAACGCGCTTTGTGCTTTGTGTAATATTCTGTTCATTTTTTAAATAAAAAATTCAGATTCGATTGCCCAACCAAGCTCAGTGAAAACCACTGAAATGTTTGAAATTTTTATTTTTTGTCAAGTTACACACGTCAATTAATTAATTCAAAAATATGAAATCAAAGTCGAATTTTGGCGAGCTGTGGTTACATGTAACTATCTAACTATCACGTGATCATTTGACAGTTAATACACGTATTTTCTGTCAAATGATCACGTGATAGTTAGATAGTTACATGTAACCACAGCTCGCCAAAATTCGACTTAAAGCTTCAAACGTCAAGGCTGAAATCATAGAGCAATAGTCGAATTTTGGCGAGCTGTGGTTACATGTAACTATCTAACTATCACGTGATCATTTGACAGAAAATACGTGTATTAACTGTCAACTATGTAACTATGGTAAGCTGTGGTAAGCTGTAGTTACATCGCCAAAATTCGACTAATAATTTCTAGTTTATTTTTCTATGTATGCGTGGAATGCGGAATGTATTGTTTTTATTCTCCCAGACCTACATTAACGAAAATGGTGGAGATGACTAGAACTGCATTTGAGCAGAAGCTGGTCATTCGCGTTCATTCCTCAAGGGCCAAGACCAAAGACAGGACCAACAATGACCACGGTCATTACTAGTCATTCGCTTGAATTAGATTATGGTCATAGTCGAATTTTGGCGAGCTGTGGTTACATGTAACTACCTAACTATCACGTGATCATTTGACAGAAAATACGTGTATTAACTGTCAACTATAGGCCCTTTCTATTTGAAGCCGCATCACTTCCAAACTGATGTAAAATCAGTTGATGCGCGTTCTATTTGACAATGTTGTGATTTTGAACTGATGCGCATCACTTGCAACTGATGTTGCTTCTCGACAAAATCAGTTTAATTTCCGTTATCGCTTCAGTTAGTTTGTTGTTGTTTACTTGACTAACATAACCCAACATTTTGGCAAAGAAATTGTTTGCGTTTAAGCAAGTTATATTGAAATGGATAATAGAATAGATATTGATGCGGAAGAAGATTTTATTGTGGTAAGTAGTCATGAATCTGTTGTTTAATTAATTAGTCTCCTTAAAATGTATATCTTAGTGATGGGCAAAACCGAATTCTTTCAAAAATCGAAAACCGAATGAATTTGAGAATCGAATGATCATTCGAATGATTTTGCATTCGGTTTGGGGCGACACCTACAATAAAAACAATACCTCAACCTTTGCGTGCTTTTTCTTAGGGAGGATTTGGAAAATGAACTCTATTGCTATTCATTCGGTCCAAATTTCGAATGAATCATTCGTTTTGCATTCGGTTTCGGGCGGCATCTATCAGAAATTGTAGTTACTATGTTCGTATAAGGCTCAATATCTATGTCATTACGTGCTATTTCTTATGGAGGTTCTTTAAATTGAGCTCTATTGGAATTCATTCGGTATTAATTTCGAATGAATCATTCGGTTTCGGGCGGCATCTATCAGAAATTTTAGTTACTATGTCCTGTTGTGTTAATACTATTATCTAGTTAGTAGTTTTGACAGTAGTTGTCAATTATATTTGAGATAATAAAGTCTCCAATATTGTTATATTATATTATTTATTAATATAACATGGCGCAGTCGGTATAAGTCGGTGAATAAGTGAACGAGGTGATTTCTTAATAGAAACATGCCCAAAAGAAAGAGCAATTCAGTTGAAACTCTAGAGAATAATTTAATCAAATTGAATAAAAACTATGAAGAAAAAATTCAACAATTGACAGAATTCATGAATAAAATTGGCATTGGTAAAACGTCAAGGAATGATTCTGATATTGACATTGATAAAGCCAAAGACACCAGTGAAATTACAAATATTACAAGCAGAAACATGGATCAGGCATAGATTTATAATACTAACTAGATAGCGAACATGTCAAAAATTTTGAGGCAAACGGCGGCCATTTGCAGTTTGGAGTGAAATTGACTAATTTGAGAGTTGTCAATTTTTCAACGAACTGAAATATTAGAATTAGCGAGGTTATACCGTTTTTGAGGAATCTATTGTGTATAATCATCATAATTATACATTATTTTAATAACTAATCACACGAATCGAAAAAAATTATTATTTGATATAGACCGAAATATCAGTGTTCACAGAACACTAATATACAGAGTTCGTTTTTCATCATTTCTTTCAAAGGAACGTCTATGTTTCAATCAAAATTCGAGCACATATGGCATAAAACATCAAAATATTTGTGGTTCACTCCAAACTGCAAATGGCGGCGATTTGCCTCACTTTTTTCTACGTGACAGTTAGGAAGTTCGACGTCCAGTTAGTATTATAGGTCCATGGATCAGGATCAAGAACCTGCACGTCCAAGATTATGTCTATCTTCTGCAATACCAGGACCAGAGAAATTAATCGATTCTCTAACATATGCCCAATTCAAAGATTGGAGAACAAAATGTGAAAATTACTTCAAATTCCAAGATGTAGAGAATATCCCGGAATATCAAATGGTTGCATTACTTATGAGTTTCTTTTCTCAAGAAGTATCAGACATTGTGAAGTTCATTTTGAAAATTAATGTGAATAAAGCAAAAGTGCCAGAAATTTTGGATAATATCGAAAAATATTTCAAAGGTAAAGAAAATAATCGAATTCGAATGAGTCAATTTATGAATCGTAGACAAGAACCAGGTGAGTCATTCATATCATTTTATAGAGAAAAAGTAAAACTTTTTCAACTATGCGATCCATGTACACATTGCTATGAGAGAACTCTAACGGATCATATTATAGAAGTGTTATTCGATTCAGAAATGAGACGAAAATGTAGATCTTTACCAGATACCATCAAGATTATTATTATATATTAGAAGATATTATCAAAATCTGTGAATCGGAGGAAATCGCACAACGAGAAGAAAAACAATCTGAGTTATGTAAAATCTAGTAGTAGAAATGAAATACCAAAAAAATGTCCGAGATGTTCTCAAAATTGGCATAAATATTTACGTTTGTGTCCAGCTAAGAATACTGTATGTGATAAATGCGGATTGAAAGGACATTTTTCGGAGTGCTGTCGAAAAAAGAAGATTTCAATTATCGATATTCAAGAAGATAAGTCATTAAATTTAACTCACATGTCTATATCGAGTATTAATCATGCCTATAAAATGAATCGTCAAATTGAAATTTCCATTCAAATTATAGGTTTTCAAAAACAGTTTACATACAGAGCGACACCTGATACAGGTGCAGAGGTTTGTGTAGCTGGTACAAATTTCCTAGATACAATGAAGATAGCAAGATCTAAAATACAAACATCCAAAATCAAACTCAATTCTGCTGATGGCTCAAATATAGTGGTTTTAGGTTCACTGGAATGTATAATCACTTTCAGACAAAGAACTTCAAAAATAACCTTATATATTTGCCAAAATGTAAGAGAAATTTTGATTAATAGACAGGCTATGATCGATTTAAAAATTATTCATAAAAATTTTCCCGAACCAATAGAAAATGAAATTTCAGTAAGGGCATTATCTATTGATAATAATTTATCAGAAGATCCAAGTCCTAATGAAATCGAAATAATTCGGAAAAAATTAATAAAAGAATACTCAGATGTATTCAATACCGAGGGTGAATTGAAAGTTATGAATGGCAAACCTGTACATATCCATTTAAAAAGAGATTATATCCCTTTTTCCATATCATGCCCTAGGAAAATTCCATACTCATGGAGAGAAAAAGTAAAAGATGAACTTAAGGAGATGACACAAAAAGGTATTATTAAACCGAGTGAAGATTCTCCCACAGATTTTGTCAGTCCATTGGTAGTAGTTCAAAAGCCCAATGGAAATATAAGAATTTGTATAGATTACACAAAATTGAATAAATTCATTAGAGACCAATTCATCCTTTCAAATCACCGTGGGAAGCTGTATCCAACATACCCAAAAATTGTAAATTTTTCTCCACTTTGGATGCAAAATCTGGATATTGGCAGTTACCTTTAGATGAAGAAAGTCAGAAACTCACAACATTTTTAACACCATGGGGTCGATTCCAATTTTTAAGGGTTCCGATGGGATTAATAAGTTCTGGTGATGAGTTCTGCAGACGAGGAGATGAAGCATTAGCTGGCCTCGAAAATATTGAGAAGGTAGTAGATGACATAATAATTTTCGAAAAAAATTTCAGGTCACATGTATTGAAAGTTGTTGAAGTATTAGAACGGTGTAGAAAGATGGGAATAACTTTAAATATAGATAAATTTATGTTTGCCAAACAAGAAGTTCCATATGTGGGTTTCATTTTGAATGAGAACGGAATAAAAGCGGACCCAAAGAAAGTTTCTTCAATAAAAAATTTTCCAAAACCGAAAACATTTCGGATCTCAGGTCGTTTCTCGGACTAGTGAATCAATTAAGCCCATTCACACCCGCATTAAGTACCCTGACAAGCCCATTGAGAAGCTTGTTAAAAAAAAAGAACACTTTTATATGGAACAATGATCACACCTCAGCATTCAAAAAAATTTGCGATACAATAACTGAACCACCAGTACTTGCACAATTCGATCCAGAATTGCCATCTGCACTTCATACAGACGCATCTCGTTTGAATGGTATTGGATATATTCTCATGCAAAAACATGAGAACGATACATGGAAATTTGTACAATGTGGTTCAAGATACCTTTCAGAAACGGAATCCAGATATGCAATGATAGAAATTGAATTATTAGCTATAGTTTGGTCTATTCATAAGTGTAACATTTATTTGAAAGGATTAGAAAATTTCAAAGTTGTAACTGATCATAAACCTTTAATTACAATTTTGAATAATTCAACACTAGATTCTATAGAAAATCCAAGACTCCAAAGACTGAAAGAAAAACTAATTGGATATAGTTTTTCAGCTGAATGGGTCAAAGGGAAATGTCATTTCATAGCCGATGCTTTCACGCCATCCTATCTCAAAACCAAATAATGAAGATTTATTAGCAGAAGATACATCTGAGCATATGAGATCATTTGTTGTACAGCAAATATCTAAAGCCGATGATACAGATCCTTTAACGAGATCCTCACATTTGCAAGATCCTATTCTAGAAATGATCAAAAATATTGCACGCAGGGACGAGGATTATCAAAATTTGAGACATCTGATCAGATGTGGATTTCCCAGAACCAAAAATGAACTTAAAAATGATCTCAAACCATATTGGAATATACGAGATGATTTATCATCTGAAGATGATCTTATTCTAAAAGGTTCCCAAATCGTTATTCCAAAAATGGCTCGTAAAATGGTATTAGAACGTCTTCATGATTCACACCAAGGCATAGAACGTACACGACGAAGAGCAAGGCAAACAGTTTACTGGCCTTGTATAAACAATGAAATATCTAACATGATTGAGAACTGTGAAAATTGTCAAATTCTTAGACCTTCTGAAAGGAAAGAACCATTTTTGGAGGAGCCCAATCCAATATTTCCGTTTCAAGACGTGTCTACTGACTTATTTTCATATGCAGGTTACCACTTTATGGTATATGCTGATCGCTTTTCGGGATGGCCAATCGTATGTCATTTTGGAAAAAGAGATCCTAATACAAAGAAAATTATCGATATTTTGAGGACTTTATTTTCAGACACTGGTATTCCCATTCGATTGAGATCAGATAATGGACCTCAGTATAGTTCCTATGAATTTAAAAAATTCTTAGATAGATGGAATGTATCTCATGTGACATCATCTCCATACTATCATCAAAGCAACGGACATGCAGAAGCCAACGTAAAAGCAACGAAACATTTAATAATAAAGTGTTTCGAATGTGGAAATTTGAATGAAGAACGATTTTATGCAGGTTTACTCGAATTAAGGAACACTCCCCGAGAAGATGGTTTATCTCCAGCTCAATTATTATATGGTCGCCCCATCAGATCCTTACTTCCAACGAATTTAAAATTTTTCGCTGAAAAATGGAAAAAAAAGCTGATTTTTGTGATATGAAGGCATCCAGAAATACGGATTATAAAATAAATGTGTATAATCGAGGTACTAGAAGCCTTCAACCTCTTTCTATTGGTCAAATGGTTAGAATCCAGGATCCACTGTCCAAACTATGGGACTCTATTGGTAAAATTATTGAAGTGGGCCAGAATCGTGATTACACCATAATGAAACCAAGTGGTCGCGTTATCCGAAGAAATAGAAGATTTCTTAGAGAAATCAAAAAGAAGAAACTTTCTGATGGGAGAGAAGAGATGGATGAATGACTTGGGAGGAGATGTTGTGTTAATACTATTATCTAGTTAGTAGTTATGACAGTAGTTGTCAATTATATTTGAGATAATAAAAAGTCCAATATTGTTATATTATATTATTTATTAATATAACATGTCCATAAGGCTCAATATCTATGTCATTACGTGTTATTTCTTATGGAGGTTTTTGAAATTGAACTCTATTGGAATTCATTCGGTCGGACTTTCGAATGAATCATTCGTTTTTCATTCGGTTTGGGGTGGCATCTAGCAGAAATATTGGATACTATATAGCATTAAGGCTCAATATCTCTGACTTTGCGTGCTATTTCTTATGGAGGTTTTTGAAATTGAACTCTATGAATCATTCGTTTTGCATTCGGTTTGGGGTGGCATCTAGCAGAGATATTAGCATTGTTTAAGGAGACCTTAAACAATGATATTAGATACTTTATATCAATAATGATCAATATTTCGTATAATTGCTATGTCTTAAGAAGGTTTTTGAAATTGGACTCTATTGAAATTCATTCGGTCCAACTTTCGAATGAAGCATTCGTTTTGAAATCGAAATTTCATTCGTTTTGAGGATTCAAAAACATAATGCCCCTTAAGGCTCAATATTCTCTGTTATTTTATATGAAAGTTAACTTACTGGAAATCTATTCGATTCACATTAGGAAATATCATTTGTTTACGGTGGTGTCTCCCGAAATATAAAAATGCTATGTTAAATTATTGTATAATATTCCTTCAATGATTATATGAATGTACATAAGGCACGAAAAACACAGCATTGACATTTTATTCATTATATAGAGATTTCGGTAATTGAGCTTTTTCAGTTGCAGAATTGTAATTTCTTGTGACAATTTCTTCATTTTTCGGTTGATACGTTGAAATTAATCTAATAGTTGTTTTATGCGATATTTTGAAATATATTTCATTTTATGATAATTAGAAATTAATGATACCGTATTTTTACATTACATTGATATATGTAATTATGTACAAATTGAAAGTTACGAAGAACATTCATGAAAACCTTCTCTCGTTAGTTTTGGCCACCCCAAATCGAATGCAAAACGAATTATTCAATCGAAATTTGGAACGAATGAATTCCAATAGAGCTCAATTTCAAAAACCTCCATAAGAAACAGCACGCAAAGGCAGAAATATTGAGCCTTATTGATATATAGTATCTAATATTTCTGCTAGATGCCACCCCAAACCGAATTAAAAACGAATGATTCATTCGAAATTCCGACCGAATGAATTCCAATAGAGTTCAATTTCAAAAACCTCCATAAGAAATAGCACGTAATGACATAGATATTGAGCCTTATGGACATAGTAACTTAGATTTCTGATAGAGGCCGCCCGAAACCGAATGCAAAACGAATGATTCATTCGAAATTTGGACCGAATGAATGGCAATAGAGTTCATTTTCCAAATCCTCCATAAGAAAAAGCACGCAAAGGCTGAGATATTGAACCTTAATGACATAGTACCATAGTACCTACCTGATTTTTATGATAGGTGTCACCCCAAACCGAATGCAAAACGAATGATTCATTCGAAATTTGGACCGAATGAATGGCAATAGAGTTCATTTTTCAAATCCTTCCTAAGAAAAAGCACGCAAAGGCTGAGGTATTGAACCTTAACGACATAATACCTGATTTTTATGATAGGTGTCACCCCAAACCGAATGCAAAATCATTCAAATTGCTGAAATATTGCATTCGAATGCAACGAATACTTTCAAGAATCGAATGCTGCATTCGATTTTTCATTCGAATGGCCCATCACTTTTTATGCCCCATTTACGAAGGACAAAGGCATAATATAAAGGTATATCATCTGAGTATTGAAATCCTGAAGAAGGTTTGAACAGTTTAGTTTTATTTTATTCCAAAAGTTTTTTGTGACTGTTGATTAATAAATAAACCTTATCTTTGATAGTTATAGTAAGTTGTTCTCTTTCATGAACTAAAATCATTTCAGTAATCCGAAAGCCTCAATAATCCGGGCAGGTACCAGAACGATATCTACCCGGACTACTGAAGTTATACTGTAATTTCAGCAAAAAATTTTTAGTTATACAGGGTGTCCCATTACTCGACGTCAACCCGGAACCGGGTGAAAAGGCAAGTAATGCTGGTTGTCAGAAAAATATAAAAAAAAATCTAAGTTGCATGATTTTAAAATAATTCGCATTTAAAAAAACACGCAAAATTCCACACCCTATGACAGTCTTTTCGCCCCTGTTGCCACAAATATCAACTTTTTCCAACTTTTTTCTTTGCTGTGTAACCTTGAATAATGTTTGTATCAACTGTAATCAAAATTTTGATACCAGCTGCTCTAGGTTTCATAAAAATAGGGCTTACTTCTCGGAAAAAAATTCGAAATAAACAATTGCCTAGTTTCAACTGACTGTATTGAAAAAAAAATGTACTACGTAGGTTTGGCATGTTTTTTCAAAAGTTGGCGCATTTAGTGAGGATTCCAAAATGGTATAATACTTGTTTAATTGTAGCTGCCGTAGTTCAAATTTATTTTCTGCTTCCCAGTAATAGAATCCAATGGGTTCAAGTCCGGTGAACGGGCCGGCCACGAAATTGGACCAGAACGTCCGATCCATCTTCCGGGAAAAAATGTTACCAGAAAAAAAAATTTTCAGAGAAATTTCTCAGGAAAAATTTTTTCTGGAAAAAATATTTTATCTGGAAATTTTTTTTTTGATAACATTTTTTCCCGGAAGATGGATCAGACTTTCTGGTCCAATCTCGTGGCCGGCCCGTTCACCGGACTTGAATCCATTGGACTCTATTACTGGGAAGCAGTTAACGGAAAAGTGTATTCAAAGGCAATCGAAAATAAATTTGAACTACGGCAGCTACAATTAAACAAGTATTATACCATTTTGGAATCCTCACTAAATGCGCCAACTTTTGAAAAAACATGCCAAACCTACGTAGTACATTTTTTTTCAATACAGTCAGTTGAAACTAGGTAATTGTTTATTTCGAATTTTTTTTCTGAGAAGTAAGCCCTATTTTTATGAAACCTAGATCAGCTGGTATCAAAATTTTGATTACGGTTTAGACAAGCATTATTCAAGGTTACACAGCAAAGAAAAAAGTTGGAAAAAGTTGATATTTGTGGAAACAGGAGCGAAAAGACTGTCACAGGGTGTGGAATTTTGCGTGTTTTTTAAATGCGCATTAATTTAGAATCATGCAACTTAGATTTTTTTTCATATTTTTCTGATAACCAGCATTACTTGCCTTTTCACCCGGTTCCGGGTTGACGTCGAGTAATGGGACACCCTGTATATGATAGTCAAATTCTAAGAACAATAATTAAAACTCATTCGGAAATAATTTTATGATCATTTCAACCAACTAAATATATGGAGGTTCTTAGAGAAAGGAACTACATCATTAAATATTTTATATATTAATAAGAAACAAGTATTTTACATAATAAATAGAAAACAAAGATTCCTTTAAAAAAATAATACATTCTGTTATCACAGATATCAATAATTATTAAAAAACCTTATATATATAATTTATCAAAAAAGTTTTAAAAACAGGAACAACATTTTTAAATACCTAATATAATTAATCAAAAACAACAAACAACAAATATATCTAGAGGAACTATGTACCGGGTTTTTCACTATAATTTGACCCCCCTTTAACTTTGTTACTAAAGAAGATACAAAAAAATGTTTCGTATAAAAGTTTCAGGAAATCAACTGAGGTTTTTGGATATGAGTCCAGAAACTGAAATATATACAGGGTGGCCAACATATTGATGGCAAGTTTATTTTTTGAAATGAAACACCCTGTATATGTTTCCATGTTTGGCTAGCTCTTTTTTCCCCGATTCCGAATATGTAACATATGTTGGGCTATCTCTTTTATTCTGAGAACCACAGAGTTTCAAAGTTTAAGAACCACCTGTCAAGATCCGTAATCATTTACAAGTGGCAGAGTGCGTTTAATGAAAATGCTCATTTGTGGAGTTATAATAACTTCAATGGGAAGATATACAGGGTGAACAACATTGAATGCAACTATATTTTTTCAAATGGGACACCTTGTCCTGTATATTCTTCTTTTTTTGATAGGCTATTTCCTCCTGATCTCGAATATAAATGCGTATGCGGATGTGTCTCTTCAATTTTCAGAGTTTCAAAGTTTTGAAATGATGACACCTAAAAAAAAATATGCGAAATACCTACGAAATTATTAATATCCAAACAATTACTTTAAATTATTATTTTAGAATGAATACTTAACAATTACTTAACCAATGAAAAATGATAAACTATGGTATTATGGTAAGAATAACATCAACTAAAGAAATTGCTCAAAATGACCACCTTCATTCAATACACATAGTTCATATAGTTGTCTCAAGTTGTTTAGACTATTTTTGATAGCATTATTATGGCTCTGATTCAAGTCAGAAATTAAAGCTTCAAAATTTTGTTTCTTATCATTACAATATTATCATTATTCTTTGTGCTTTGACGGGATTAGTTCCGAATTATGGGTTTGATATTGGTTGATTTTATATCATTAATATTATTCTCGCTCTCATTGATTGTCATTATTGCTAAAGTAAATCAAATTGGTCACTTAAATATTCACGAACTTCCAAAACGCTATGCCAGATGGTTATTGAAATTTGAAACTCTGTGGTGCTCAGAGTAAAAAAGATTATATGTTACATATTCGAAATCAGGGGAAAAAGAGCTAACCAAATATGGAAAAATATACAGGGTGTTCCATTTGAAAAAATGAAGTTGCCATCAATATGTTGGTCGCCCTGTATATATTTCAGTTTCTGGACTCATATCAAAAAACCTCAGTTGATTTCGTGAAACTTTTATACGAAATATTTTTTGTATCTCCATCAGTAACAAAGTTAAAGGGGGGGTCAAATTATAGTGAAAAACCCGGTACATTATAAAATACCTTAAATAATAATAATAAAGATTTCCTTGAAAAATAATAAAAAATGAATTAATAATTATAAAAACTCTTTATATAAATAATGAAATAATAGCAAATGATAAATGAAGTAGGTACTTTCTAAAATAATTCAAATGTTAATAATAAAAAAAAGTAAGGAACAGTTCTTAAAAAAAAGCGGTTACAGTTTTTATCACAGATTTTCCCTCCTTGTCCTTGCAATTTCCTCTAAAGCTACCACAGCTCTCCTCTGCAGCTTTATCCTTTCTTCAAGGAGGTCATCCCTTCTTTTCTGCCTTTTTAACTTCTCGTTATAATAGTCCGTTTTTATTTTGAGATATTCGGAAGTATAATTCTTTTTTCTCTTCTGCCCATGTTTCGCTTCTACAACCGAACCATTTTGCGGATTTTCCAAATCGTCCAAATCTATCTGACCAGTGAGATCTGTATCCTGGCCTGTCGGTACCAAGTCAGTCTGACTCGACATTACTATGTCGGACTGATCGAAAACTGCCAAGTCAATCTGATTTGGACCATCATTAAAGAATTCAAACAGTGAGATGGTGTTTTAATATTTGGTTTGTGGCCTAAGAAATTTTCAAGCATATCAAAATACTTGAACCTAATGGGCCCTCGTCCTGATTTTGACGCAGGATTTATAAGTCCTGACTAGGTTCTGCCACTTTGAGATGTGATCTAGAAAAGCAAGACTCATATCAATACATTATATTCATGAATCATAAGCACATTTACCCATCTTCTAGCAACTGGTCATGAAAATTCATATGCTTAACAAGAAGAAATTGGGTTCTAGTATTCTAGTAGTATTGGCGAATCCAAAAATCTAGACGCCCTCTGGTAGCTAATTTCCGAACCTACTTTGTCAGTACTGTTTTACTGTTTAGTTTGGTTGTCTCGACTTACGAAGTGTTTTTTATCATTATTTGGAGTATTTATATGTGGTTATTGTTATATTGTACTGGATTTTGCAGCAGATATTGAGTGAAGAAAAATATCCGAAAAGGTATTTATATTAGTGCTTTCAAATGAATATACAGAGATTTAGGTTGAATGATTCTGTTTGGAGCTAAGTTTTTTCAGTTCACGATTCAGAAATGCAATTTCATAGTTTTTAACTACTGGGTTGTGCATTAATTCATTAATATAATCAACAATAATCTAGAATTTTTTATAATAAACATTATTTTCAGTTACATCTTAGTGCATCATGAGTGTGAACAAATGGAACAAAGTTCTTCTAATCGTATAATAACAGTGCATAACTGTAACTATTGTGTTTTCAATTGTTTATCGACAAAAGCAAGAATAGGACTATACATTTTCAAAGGTTTCCTAAGAAAAATGCAGCATCAGTTCATATAATTATTAATGCCTTCGATTGTACTGGAATAAGTTGATACAAGAAAGGCCTGGATAAACAAATTGTTGACAAACCACATATATCATGGGGTTTCCCAGTTAGTAAAGCACTAGTTTGAAGGCAAGGTGCCATTATTTTTATGGAGCAAAACACAAATTATTAATTTTTTTTTCATCCATTATGCCAGTAGAATCACACTTTTTATACATTATTTGATAGGGTTGAAATAAAATACTATTAAACTTAACTCCTTGTATTTACTTTCCCAGTCAAACTATATATACCAATGATACATCTATTACATTCTGTCAATACCTGTATTCACTTTCCAATCCAGTTATTATATTATTTTAGTCATCTCTCAACTTCGAGAGTCTATACCTCGTTCAACTACATCGGGATCTGAATATGTATTAGCAATCCATACACTACATCTCTTCCTTTCAACAATTAGATAGTTGTTAATTGACAGAGGGTTTCCCAAACTACTTTCAGTATCATTATGGTATTAGCAGCAGTTATTTATCGCATTATGTGAATTTCTTTTTAGCGGCTATAGTAATTGACTATAACGAAGAGGTATTCTCCTTTTGATAAAGGACCAATAACTACAATACCCACCAATATTGTGGTTTTGTGGATATTTTAGTATGATTTTATGAGATTTTGGTTTTATTATATTGAAAGAATGATTTCACTTCTTGTCAACTTTTATTATATTTTGTTATTCTTATTCAGCCTACTTATATGGAATTATTAAATATTACATAGATATCAACATAGAAGAAACATTGAGTTTTATATATAGTTAAATGGCCAACATTCAACACACCCCTTAAAACACAATGTTTCATTTGGTAAAAAAAATATTATGACTAACCACCATCATCTTTAATTTTAAAAATCCACTTGCTAGTAAGAACTTCTTTTTCTTTTGTGGTCTTGGGATCAACCAGTTTCCATGTATTATTTTTCTGTAATGATTGTTTTTCCCCTTCAATAGCTTTCTTCCAGTTATGTTTATCTGGACCATTCATACATTTTACATATGTTAGCATGGCCAATTCATAATCGTCATATCTCTGAGGTCTTCTTAGGTTTTTTCTATCCTGGAAATTTCTTGATTCTTGATTCTCTTCAGTGTCTCTTTTTTTAAATTCTTGATTTTCTAAAGTCTTTGTTTCTTCATTTTCTTGATTCTCTGCAGTCTCTGTTTCTTCATCTCTTGATTCTCTGCAGTCTCTGTTTCTTCATTTTCTTGATCACGGCAAACTACATATTCCATCTCTTCTTCTCTATATGCTTATCCTCATCAGTGACCAGTTGTTCATCTGCGACTATTAGATTTCTTCTTTTTATATCTTCCGTCATTTCTTCTTTTTTATGGCACTCTTGTTTTTCTTTTTCTGGTAGGAACATAGAAATTATAACTCCAATGGAAGCGGCGAAAGAGAGAGACTCGTGATGCCATAAGAAAGATAGAGCTAGTGGTGGCAAGATTAATTGGATTAATTTCATTTTTTGAGAATAATTTGTTTTCTTGCTATTTTTCAGACGTGTTTCAAATTAGTATATATTATATATTAGTATCATAGTATGTATAGCAAAAAAAACAGATTATTCTCAAAAAATTAAATTAATCCAATTATCTTGCCACCACTAGCTCTATCTTTCTTTTTGCATCACGAGTCTCTCTCTTTCGCCGCTTCCATTTCTATGATTGGCTCTCAAATGGGATTGCGGGCCTTTTGCCACCTCTAGCTTATCTCTCTCTTGGCATCACATTCTCCGAAAGTGTTGAATGACAGGCCTCATCCATGTTAGGTTAGTATATCTATGGGTAGGAAGGATTCTTTCTGTGGTTTTATTTTCATCTCGTGTAAACCATTTTTGGATTTTTGTCCTAGAATAGTAATTTTATTTTAAGACTTCTACACTGGTCTTTGTAAACAGAACATCACAATTATTTTCTGTTATTGCATCAACAGACATGAGATTCCTGCTGAGTTCTTGTTTGGCAATTCTAACAGTTCCGTCATATTCACTTATATTTGTCAGTAGATTAGCTTTGTTACACATATGTCCAGTACAGGCACTATCTACTACCATCACCAAATCTTTATTTTCTTCTGTCATGTGTATTTCAACTTCTTGAGTACGATTTATCTTCCTTCTTTTCATTTCTTCTGTGGTGACATCTTCACATGTATAAAAGGAGATTTTACCATTATTGTTGTCTTTGCCATTATTCTGTCTGTTGAATTTTCCACCTGGTTTGAAAAAACAGTTTTCTTCTTTATGGTTTGTCTTCTTGCAAATCGGACAGGCTTTATTTATGTCGTCCTTTTGACAATTGTTCTTGAACTCCCGTTTATTCTTGAGAAAACAGTCTTCTTCCTTGTGGTTCGTCTTTTTGCATATAGGACTTGGTTTAAAAATTTTTCTGTTTTTATTGAAAATAGTTTTGAAGCCAACTCTTTCATCGTTATTATTTTTCAGTCTTGATTCTTCTCTAATTAGTCGTCCAATTAAATTCTCCTCTTGTTGATTCCCATGCTGTGGTAATAGTATATTATTCAATGAGCGGTAATGCAGGTCAAAACACACGCAGATGAGTTTTGCACCACGAGCCGTCAGGCGAGTGGTGTAATTCATCAAGTGTGTTTTGAGCATTACCGCGAATTGAATACTATACTTTATCCACGACTTCTTCAGTAAAATCGAATTAATCTGCATTTAAAATTTTGAACAGTTGTCAAAAGCATTGACAACATTTCGTCAAACCTCTGTACTCTGTGGTCGGGAATCAAATCAGAGTCTCTAATCAATCAATATGGTATGTTCTGTGTCAATCAAGTACTTTGGCAACTTCAAAAATTCACGTTTTCCAAAAATAAATCTGGAATGAATCGCTAGAACGTTATCTTGATGGCTGAAATAGAGTTCCGGATCGATCCTACTTTTTATTCATTTTTTTTTTGTAAGCAATTTCATTCTTCCTAGGTATTTTATTAGCGGGAGTTATGAGCGGGTGTTATTATAACACTCGCTTTTCGGTTCATAGACATGTCTACGGTTGTGTTATGACTACCTTACACATAGAAATTAGTTAGTAGGAGTGGATAAAATAGTTGACTTCCTCGGGTAAAATAGACAATATTTTTGGTATGATCATGTTGTCCGTAATTTGTTCTTTTTTTAATTTATTTAACTCAAAGGCAAGATTTTGTATAGAGCTTATGTTGCTAGCCATATCTTTTGATCTATTATACTTGAAACTGTAGAATTCTTGAAGCAATTGTTGTGCCCTCTGAGAAGAGTCTCTTTTAAATATTGATTTCAGTTTTTCATACATTGCATGTGACGTTTCACAGCACAAAATATGGGTTTTGACGTTTCTATCAATGGTTTTACTGTCTTTCTGCGTCCACTTCTTCTTGCTTTCTTCCTTGTCGCAATTTTCGAGTTTTTCAGTTCCATCGACAATGTCGATTAAGTCTTTTGTGGCGAAAAGTATTCTTATCTCGAAGTCCCACATAGCGAATGACGCTGGGTCTTGAAGAACAGCGAGATCTTTTATATCTTGACTTTCCTGAGTCATCTTGGAGGATTTTTTGATATTTTATCTTTATTTGTAGAGATCTGGGCCCGTAACCTGTGGTTTTGTGGATATTTTAGTATGATTTTATGAGATTTTGGTTTTATTATATTGAAAGAATGATTTCACTTCTTGTCAACTTTTATTATATTTTGTTATTCTTATTCAGCCTACTTATATGGAATTATTAAAATATTACATAGATATCAACATAGAAGAAACATTGAGTTTTATATATAGTTAAATGGCCTACATTCAACAAATATTAGGTGCTTACAATTGAGGACTTGTTCACCTTCTATTATGCATCTTTTATTGGGTGGAGCCCTCAAATAATTGAAAACGGTATTCAAGCTCAAACAGTGCACCATTGTTCCTGTTGAATTATTGTCTATTTCGCCAAGGATTAGACTGAAGGAACCAATTTTTCACCTTAATTTTATAACTTTATAAAACATCAATCACAATCCACTAATTTACTTTCAATATGTCCAATAAATATATAGATTTTCAAGAAAATCGTACAAAAACCTCCATCTCTCTATACTAATCTTGAAAATAGTACTGACAAACGTCAAAGTTTGTTTACAGTTCGCAGCGCCATCAACGTAAATTGGATTCGCCAATAATTTATGATAACAATCTGTGTGAAGAAATTCACCATGTAACTATGGTAAGCTGTGGACTGTGGTAAGCTGTAGTTACATCGCCAAAATTCGACTCATGTTACATGTCATTGGTCAATGTCAATTGTCAATATATTTTATATTCTGTGGTCTGTTGTCATTGCACTCATTGCGTTGAGAATTGTTTATTTTTATTTGATACTAATCGAAACGCTGAACCTATATTCATTAATAGCAAACATTATTAATTTCTTTATGGTAGTAATGAGGACTTTTTGAATGGAGCAAATTTTATATTGAAAACAATCTCAACAAATCCTATTTGTAACAATTTGGAAAACATACCTCGTGTCATTGTATACAAACGCAGTTGGAACTTTCTATAGTTATGGCTTCTGTAGAACAACGTCTACAATTAAAGCGTGAACCTATCGATAAATGGTCTGTCAGAGAACAATTATGTTTGGCATCTGCAGTATCAAGAAGTGGTGACCAAAATTGGATGTCTGTCAGTAGATCTTTAAAACCTTTTGGTGATCAAAATCGTCCTTCCGATTGGTTTCACCAAAAAAATTGCGCTGCTCAGTATGGAGCACTATTGTCTAATGTTGAAACTCCTAAAAGAAAGAAAAGATCTTCAGGAAGCGATAATGGTATTGAAACTCCTACAGAAAGTATTTTGAAACAATTGAAAACAGACAGAATAGCAGAACTGCGGAAGTTGCTTGCAGAAGAAAAAGCAGAGTATTTGAAATTACAAGAGAATATGACAGTATTATCATCTGGTAATTTGAACATTATGACCAAATTATATTTTACTTATTTAAAAATTATAAATATTTCAATCAAACACAACTTCAGATAGCACTTTATTATTTCAACAATCTAGTTGCCTTGATTTTCAGGTAGATTTACAGAAGATCAGTTGGATAGGTGGTGTAAGGAAATTGATGATGAAGAAAATCGAAAAGAGTTAGAAACCATGAGACATTCACAGTGGTTAAAAGAAAGGGAAACAAGAAAGATGGAAATAGAGAGAGTGTGGAGACCTGCAAAACTAAATACTTCACAGATGACTCCTCAGAAACGTAAAAATTCAGATTCACTTGATGTTTTACTTGAAAACGACCAACAACATTTGGAAGATAATAGTTCAAATTCTAATCCACCTATACCTGAAACTCCTAAGCCACAATTATCATTGTCACCATTACTGACCAGTTTACTGAAATCGCCATCTCAAGTTCAGAATATCAGCCAGGCATCTATTTTACACTCAGCAATCACTAATCAAAGACCAGTAGTGGCCAACAATACACCTAATATAAATACTAGTATCAGTTCAAATACCTCTACAAATCCTATGATAGCAAGTTTGCTGAATTCAACAACCAATGTAGCTGTTTCAGCTGGATTACAGCATTTGGTTAGCAATGCCATTGGGCACGAGGCAGAAAATGTGGCTATCGGGATTCAAAACGCTGATCTAGCCACACCAGATATATTAGATGATGAAACTCTGAGAAATCTTAAAATTGAGGACATTACAAATAGCATAATTGTTCCCGACGGTCCTTTGCCAGAGATGAAAAATGATGTTGATGTGATAATTTCTGACCTCATTGCAGACCCTGAACAACACTTGCAATTAGATAACAATGGAGATATAAATATTAACCTTGAATTGGATGATTTGGAAGATGGTGATTTGGATGTCGACTCAGAACAAAAAATAGAAGAACAAGTCATAGAACAACCACAGGTAGGTTATGATAGTTTTCTACTTCAAGTAACATAATTCTTCCAAATTCATAGAGAGGGAATGTTCTTTATTATCAAAGACAATGAGCTATGGACCTAAGTCCTTCTGCACGTTCCAAATTTATATTATGTAGGGTTTTTCACAATTGAATGGACAAACTTTCAATCTGAATACAGCTATTTTAGGCGGTATGGCGTTTATGAATATAATAAAGGTGCTGTGTCGGTGTGCCAATCATATAAATTGTAACTACTGTCTGGTCATAGCAGAAAAATCCGAGTTCCTCAAAGTCCAGGAGTGACACTTCTGTTATTATTTTGTGATATCAGTTGAATTCCACTTGAAACTCCAGTTGCATTGATTAATGAAATGTCATTATTTCTGTGGAACTTTCAGTTCATTTTTAACATCGATTAAGATCCAAATCTACGATATGGTTGCTCAAGCAAGCTGAAAAAAATTAATATGTATTTTCGTTGTATCTTATGAGACCCTTGAAATTATCCAAAAATTTCAGCCTCAGAACCTTCAAGATTCACTGCAACCTAATAGGTAGGGATATTTCATCTTCACCATTTGGAAACCGTTTTTAGATGTTCCTTAGTTTCCTCCTCTTCTCTACAGAATCTGCATTCATTGTTGGTGGCCACACCTAGTCTCCTTAGGTGTTTTTTGATATGGTAGTGACCTGTGAGAAGGTACAGCCTATTCCTGTTGAATTGCAAGAGAGTTAAAAATTGTGAAGGTTCTGCAAAATTTTCTGGAGTGTTCTTGTAAGGTTCTGCTAACCTGCCAACCAAGATATTTGATAGATCATAAAGATAAAAGGAGGAATTATTAGGAGAATTACATTGGATGTTAGGCCTACAATTAAGATAGGTACATTGATCAGATAATCACAAACTCCAAAAAACATATAAATATATAATAAGTTTTCTCACTCAAGTATGAATGATTGAGACTTAGATGCGTTTCTCTAAAATGTAGAGGGATTTATTAACAATATCCAAACATACAATACAACGTACCTAAAATGTAGAGGGAAACAACATTTAAAGCCTCTAATTCGAGTTTTCAACAAGCACCATTTAAATAAAATTCTCTCTCTGACAATTTATAACTGTCTGTCCTGACATTCCAGGTAACTAAATAAAATATTGAAAGAAAAGAGCAACGCATACTTTTCTTTACAAATATATATTTCACAGCTGTCCTATCACAGTCCATATTTTTATAAATTAAACAGTGTCTAATAAAATTATCACACAAATTTATTTCTGGGCTTCAAGATGATCCACAACAAGCTTACTGAATTTGCTCTTCTGTATCACAGTCTTGATTAGTCTTGGTAGCTGATTAAAGATTTTTTTTCCAACAAATATTGGTGAACATTGTGTTTTGCTGGTTCTTCTCAGTGGTCTCGTAATTAGTTCTCGTTATCTAGTTCCATGTTCATGTGTTTCCCTGCCATAGTGAACTTCTTGAGTTATTCTAAAATATCTATTTATGAGGCCATGTACTAGTTTAGCTTCTTCCAAAGAGTGAATTCTATTGATGTCCAGTTTCTCTATAGATCATATCTGTTTTTGTGAGTCTACTCTATCAGTCTATCCTAAGATGTTCTTAATAGCTTTGTTCTGAACTATCTGTAATGGTTTTATATACGCAGGAGCTCCATTTCCCCATCATAGGGTTGTCAATATCACAAGAAAGATTTTTAAATCGTGGAATTCTCACAATGTTAAATTACATCTGAAAATTGAAAAAGTTCTGAAGCAAGCATTATGTGACGAACAAAAACGTTGTATGATCAAAACGATCATACGATCAAGATATATCTGGAGTAATAAATGGTGGATGCATTGCTTGAAGTGATTTACATTCACAACTGCACGAAATTTTTTTGGAATAGCTTTCATAAATTCATGTACATACATACCTACCTAGTAGATGCTACCCTATAGTTCAGAAGCAGTGTAATTTTCACATGTGAAAATCAGTTATTATTATGGTTGTTGATAATGAGTAAATATTGACACGGCAATATCCTAGTGATGAAAAAAGGTTTAAAGGGAAAATATTTGTTAGATTATCCTTCTGAGCCGGAGGAGGGTTTTTATTTACATGTATGGAGCATTTGGTTAATTGACTCAATACACCTATGATACCTTTGAAATGAAAAACCTTCAGCAGAAAACATTATTATGAGAATTTATATTTTAAATAGTTGAATGTGAATGATGTTCAACAATTCCTGACAATCAGTGCGATTCTGTTCGCACATTGCTATGAATCTTGTTATCCAAGCAATATGGCTATCTCCCAAATTCATAGCAATATGACTACGGTATTCCGTATTCTGTTTCGACTGTTATAGACATGTTGGTTATGAATTTCGCCTTAGCAATATGGCTATGAGAATCGGCAATCCAAGAGCTGGCAACACTGTAATATATGATATTTGAACTACTATTTTGAGGTTTTGTTATGACATTTCTGTGTTTTTAAACATTCGATTGAGAATTTGAAAAGTGTTGCGGAATAGGAAAACCCAGAAAATTCAAATGGAAGTATTGATAAACTTCCTTGAATATAAAAGAATTAATTATAACCCATTAAAAATATACATGAGGTGAAAATCAAATGGGTTGAACTAAAAAATTTTTTGAATGCAGTGTAAAATGGGACAAGAAAAAATTTAATGCTTCCTCTGAATGAAATATTTTCTTTCAATTAGCTGAAGCATTCTAACGAATAGCTGAAATTGTTATGTTATTTGAGACTGAGAAATTATTACAATTAGTTCACAGAATGAAGTTTATTTTATATTCTGTTATCAATAAACAATTTCATATGAATGTTTCCTTCGAATAAGATATTCTCACATATTAAACAATTATTTATTGATGAGAACACAATATTAGCATTTTACCGATTAGCTGAAGCAGTCGGAGTGATGTTATTGGGTGCTAAGAAATTTTCACAATTAAATCACAGAATGAATCTTAATTCTATATTGTTATCAATGAATAATTTCATACAATATAAATGAACATTTGGAATAAACTTCTATGTGTTCATTGAATATATGTTCCTGTTGAAAATTTCTGTCGACAACATTTTTTGTCGACAAATAAATTTTGCCACATATTTCCTTTGCATTGTTAGAAAGAGTATTGAGAAATAGTGTCATAATTCAGGGCTGGATAGGATACCCAAAATTTCCTAGAAGAAAACAATCTCTTCTTCCTTGCACATACTTTGATCTCATATGCCGATAGATTTTTGAAACAAGGCAAAGCCGAGTTGTGGGCAACTCCATGTAACTGTGCATTTGTTATTATTAAATTTACATCAAATATCTGAAAAATAATGATTCAATCAAATATAAGGAAAAAATATGGAATTATACTTACAGCTTGTACATTTATACTGTGAAAACCCTTTCTATTGATGCTTTCTTCACATCCTCATTACTTGAAGGAAATGTTACATATCGAGGTAATAAATTTGTTGAGATGAGGTTCTCATTTTATGTATTACTGTTCACATAACTAGTAGGCTCATTTCTAGATTGAAGTCCTCACCAAATGTAGCCTTATAGCTGCCATAAGCAAAAAATAGGGAACTTGGTTCATCATTAATTTTTTCCAACTTTTCAATCGAATCAAAAACGGCTTGTTTGTCCGATCGAAATTCTGATTAACTTGTCTAGAGTCCCTGATATGTCGGTTTTGCGATATAAGAATTCTCCTAAAATTAAATGTTCTGTAGTGCGTCAGTTCCATTTTCATTGCAAAATACTTACCTATTTTCAAACCCCTTGAAAAATTTGAACGAAATAAATGTTTTTTTCGGCAACTGTCCGGGAAGTACCCACTTTCCGGACGCTTTTTCTTTGAGAAAGAAGCCTTTCCCGGCCTAGTCCGGGAAGTACGTACTTCCCGGACTAGGCCGGGAAAGGCTTCTTAAATATACCAGGCATTTCAAACAAATTGAATCCCTCAATATCAGTAATTGCTCGAATTTTAATATAAATATTAATATAAATAGAATTAGAATGTTTCTGTTAATGTGTGATATTTTCTGTTCTGTTTAATTTAAATAAGAATTAAAATATATAAAAAAGAAATGTGTCTCGTCTCATTGATTTGTTATTCTAGACGGTTGCCGAAAAAATATTGTACGCAACACGCCCGAAAATGGTTTTTTTGGACTCATAGACTTCTAGGACTCGCTTGCGCTCGTCCTAGAATTTTGTCTATTCGTCCAAAAAAACCCTATTTTCCGGACTTGTTACGTAAATTACTATTCTATCGTATTTCTAAGTGTTTTGGCTTGACTGCATGACATGTGTGGTAATGGAAAACGTACCCATTTTTAGCTCTTCTCACATCCTCATCACTTGATGGAAATACTACATATCGAGGTAATAATTTGTCGATATGAGCTCACTCACTTTATTTATAGCCCTACTTATAACTGGTTGGCTCATTCCTAAATTAAAGTCTTCGCCAACTATAGTTTGATAACTGCCATGAGCAAAAAATTGTAGACTCGCCAAAACCTAAACAAATCGGTTAAATTTACGTTATTTCCACTCTGTCTTCAAAAACTCACCTGTAAGTGAAAGGGAACGGCGTCTCTCCTAGTAGGTTCATCAGTTATTTCCCTCAATTCTTCAATTAAATCTGAAACGGCTTGTTTGTCCAATCGAAATAGTTTGGTAAACTTCTCTGTTGGCAACTCAAAAGGATTGCTGCTGTCCCTGATAGCTGTTGCAATCTAAGAATTCTCCTGAAAATTATTGAATGTTCTGTTTTTCTATCGTATTTCTAACTGTTTTGGTCCTGGGCAAGATTGTTATCCGTGTGGGCAAGTACTCTTTCGACCTTGCTAAGATAGCAATGCGGATAGCAAGGTTATGGCTAAACTGACAGATCATATTGCCACAGAATGGTCGAACAGAATACAGAATATTGCGCATCTTGCTAAGATAGTCATATCTTTATCTTAGCAATATGGCTATGCGCAAACAGAATCGCACCGAATATAGCTATAATAGTTTACTGTTATAACAGAAAGTAGTGTAGAACAATAATAAGTTGAAAGTAACAAACAAAAACTTCCATAATTAATAGAGTGAAGTTGTCACTATGCTTCACCCACACTACATATCAACTATTTACTGCTTTGTTTCGCATATAAAAAGTAGTCAAAGAATCATGGTTGTTCGTAATGTGAACATATTAATATGAAATCTTATGAGTAAAATGCTTGAAAGGATTTATATTTGTTAGAAATAGAAATAGAAATAGAAATATATTTTACCATCAAAAGCTTACATGGTTTGTCAATAACATAGTTAGCCCATTGTATATAAAACAATTACAAGCATAAAAACAATTAACAAGTATAAAAACAATTATATGTAAATGACAATTATAAGTATTAAACGTGACAACTATCTTGTGCAAACACTCCTACACAACGTGAAGTACTCCTCCAGGCCATAGAGTGGATCGTTAATCAGGAAAGCCTTCACCCTTTTCCTGAATCTTATGCCATTCAGGTGTTTTAGGTGACCAGGGAGAGCATTATATAGCTTGGTTGCCATAAACAGTGGTGAGGACTGTGTTTTCTTCAGGCGATGTTTTGGTATCTCGTATCTTTTTTCCTTGTGAAGTGTTCATGAACGGTGGCTCGTGTAGCAAACTGGTGTCGCCTCTCATGAAAGTAAACCAGACAACTGTATACATAGCTTCCATACAAGGTGGGGATTCGGTATTTCCTGAAGAGGCTCCTGCAGGAGGTGGTCTGTGGTAGCCCTGCTATTACACGGAGCGCCTGTTTCTGCTTCTTAAAAACCTTATGTGCATCTGCGGATAAGCCCCACAATAAAATCCCATAGCTCATCAAGCTGCCAAAGTGCGCGTGGTAAGTGAGAAGCGCATATCGTTCACCTAGCAATTGAGCTATCCTTCTTACTGAGAATATTTGGGTTGACAGTCTCTTGCACAATTGCTCGACGTGCGCAGACCATGAAACAGCCGTATCCAAGGTAAAGCCCAGTAGAGTCAGGGTGTTTTTCTCCGAGATTTTGGTAGTTAGCAGTATCTGCTGGGTTTTATCGGTATTTAGGGAAAGTGCATTCGCATCAAACCACTCTCTGGCACCTTCCATACTTCTCTCATCTTTGGCGCGGCCATCTTTTCCAATTTTATTCAGGAAACTAGTATCATCTGCAAAGATTTCAGTGCAGTCCGCCTCAATGTTGTCAAATAGATCATCCACATATAGAATGAATAATATAGGACCCAATATGGAACCCTGAGGTACTCCATTTCTCAATCTGAGCTTGGGGGAGAAGTTGTTTTTCCATTCCACAACTTGATGCCTGTTCTGCAAGTAAGATGACATAAGCTCCAGTACTGGCCCTCTTATACCATAGTATCCTAGCTTTTGCAGCAGTATCTGGTGGTCCACACTATCAAATGCCTTGCTAAGGTCTAGACATGTCAGGGAGGCATCCTCGAAATCGTCAAAAGCCTCAAACACCACTTCCATAATATCGACTAGAGCTGTTGTCGTCGATTTGCCTTGTCTGAAACCATGCTGTCCCTTGTTTAGGAGTTTTCTTCCTTCGATGTATGTCACTAGTCTGTTTTTAATAAGTGCTTCGAACACCTTCGATAAATAATAATAATAATATAATAAATCTCTTTATTCCACAATGGCCTCAGTTAATTACAAAAGAAAAAAACACGAAACAAGTTGGAACAGCGTCACAGTGTCTGCCGCCTCAATTCGAGCTCCATCCCCAATCTGACATAGAGTAGGGCTCCAATTCCTCAACATCTTGTATATTCTTCGCTTGAATATCTTTAGATGATCTATTCTCTGAACATCCGATGGCAAATCATTAAAAAGTTTGACACATCGATATTCTAACTGTTTTTGAGAAATTGCTAGCTTACATCTGGGCAATATATAATTATTTCTTCTTCTACTATATGGATTTTCATTTGTGAGATGTTCAAATAGATGTTTGTTTTTATGTAAAAAAAGTAGACACTCTTGAATGTACAGACCATACAGAGTCAGGATACCAGTCTTCCTAAACCACCCCCTACAGGACTGCTTAAAACTCAGAGAGTTCAGTATTCTTACTGCTTTCTTTTGAAGAACAAACAATGGATCTAAATTTCCAGCTCCATAAAATACCAAGCCAAAACGCAATCTGGATTCAATAGTTGCACTATATACTGTCTTCAAGATATCTTTACTTAAATATTTAGCCACCATTCTGAAACCATATAGTGAAGTCCCAATCTTTTCAGATACTTTTTGTATGTGGAATTTCCATTTCAGTTCATCATCCAAAACCATTCCTAGGAAATTTGTTTGTCTTGAAATTTGAAATTTGGTGTTGTTCAAATTTACATTTCCAGGGGTATCTTGTGATCCAGTGGGTTGAAACAGTATAATCTTTGTTTTTTCTTTATTAATCATCAAATTATTTTCATTGAACCATCTTTCTGTCAATCCAAATGTGATCTCAGCAAGTCTCTTCAATTCAGGCCAAAGGTCTTCGACTACGAGTATGCTGGTATCATCAGCATATTGAACGTTTGTTGTTTGATGTAGTTCGTCTGTGTTTCCATAGTCATTTAAATATATTAAAAAGAACAACGGACCTGCAATGCTTCCCTGTGGTAAGCCCAGCTTAATTTCTTGTGGGTCTGATCTGACCACTTTACCTTTTACTCTTATTTCAACCAACTGCGTTCTTCCCTGAAAATAGGACTTGACCCATTTCAGCGCGGGGCCACAAATCCCATATTTCTGGAGTTTCACAAATAGTTTTTCAGGCTTAAGACAGTCATATGCTTTTGTCAGGTCCAAGAATATACCCATAGCTAATTCCTTATTTTCAAATGCTTTTATGATGTTATTAATGTATTGGTATATAGCTGTTTGGATTGATTTTCCTTTTTGGTATCCATGCTGACTGTCTTTGAGAAGAGCATTTCTGATTAAAAATTCCATTATCTGATTACAATAAGCCATTTCAAAGATCTTTGAAAAACTGCACAAAATGCTGATCGGTCTATAATTTGTGAAATCTAATTTACTACCCTTTTTATATACTGGCTTGACTAGCGCTCTTTTCAATTTTTCTGGGAACATTCCTTGCTTTAATGAGTTATTTACAATATATTTCAAAGGTTCCATAATTTGTTCGGCTGTTTGCTTCAACATGTTGTTTGAGACATCATCTATTCCACTACTAGTTTTATTTTTAAGTGATTTGAAAATGTTTCTTAGTTCTTCAGTTGTGATGCTCTTGAGGAAAAAGGATTTATCACTCTGTTCAATATACTCTGCCTGTGTATCACTTCTTGGTATTTTCATGGTAGATGTTACATTCACATAATATTCATTCAGATTGTTAGCTGTTCTTTCAGGGTTGTTACTTGTTGGGAACTCAGTATGCACATTATTCTGCCTCAAAGATTTTACTATAGACCACATTGCCTTATTCTTATTGTCGGAGTTTCTAATTATGTTATCAAAGTTCTTCTTTTTTGCTTCAAGCAGAGCTGAATCATATTCTTTTTTTACTTTTTTGTACTGCTCTATGTAATTTTCATTCGTTTGGCTTAGCACCAAAAGTACATCCAATTTTTTCTTTATTTCTTGAATATTTTTATTTGTTTCATTTCTTGGACTTTTCCTTTTCTTGATTGGAACTTTTTTAACTGGGCAGGCTTTGTCCAGGAGTGTACAATATTTCTGATGGAAAGTATCAAATTGTCTATTCACATCTTTTATACTAACATTGTAAATTTCAGACCATTCCTCATTTCTCAATAGTTCAATGAAATTTAAAATATTTTCTTTGGATAAAATCCGTCTATGTGTGTACTTCTGACTATCCCTTGTGCACTCAAAGGTCATCAATTGAGCAGTATGATCTGATATGTGATTATGGATTACTACCTGATATTCTCTTTCCATATTTGTAAAAATTCCATCGATGCAAGTTGCAGTTGTTGTGGTCAATCTTGTTGGTTCTTTTACTGTTTGCCTCAGATTATACAGGATTGGGATAAAGTTCGGCACCAAATTAATATCTTTAAAACGGAACGGACGATAATTTTGAAATTTGGCAGCTGAGTGTAATGGACCACAATGCATTTGATGAGCATATTTTCATTAATGAGATACTTCCGGTTTAACCGGAAATGACCAAGTTTTTTTTATTTAAATGGGACACCCTGTATATTTCTGCAGATTCTGAAAGAGCACTTTGTTTCGGATCTGTCCATACCAGGTTCCATGTAAAAATTATCTGTAAAAAGAAGAATTGAGACAACGGATTCTTGATGAATGTGCATTAATACATAGAGAATTCTTGAGAAAAAATACTCAAGAATTTGTTAATAAACTGGCATATTGTCAGGAGGTGAATGGCAAGTACTTCGAACAATTAAAATGATTTTTTTAAATTATTTTTAATAAATTTTTTCTACTAGTAAAGTAATTTCTTGCTTTTATAGATTTTCATAAAAAATACGTCATGAAAAGCAGAAAGAGTTATCTACTACAAAGTATTTCGTTTTATTTCTCACTATTGATACAAATAACAACGATTTATTCATTTGAATGGATTTTTTCTCAAACGTACAAAAAGACATTTACAGAGAATTTTTACATGGAACCAGATATGGACAGATCCGAAACGAGGTGCACTTTCAGAATCTGCAGAAATATACAGGGTGTCCGATCTAAATAAAAAATTTTTGGTCATTTCCGGTTAAACCGGAAGTATCTCATTAGTGAAAATATGCTCATCAGATGCATTGCGGTCTATTACACTCAGCTGCCAAATTTCAAAAATATCGCCCGTTTCGTTTTAAAGATATTAATTTGGTGCCGAACTTTATCCCAACCCTGTATGTATTCATGAAACAAATAAGGTCGTCTTTCTTCTTAGTTTCCTCCATTACAACAATATTGAAGTCTCCAGCAATTATCACTTGAACATCTTGACTAGTGAAATCATCCAAAATTGGTCCCAGCTGTTCGATTAATGGTTCAACCTGTCCGCTATTATATACAGCGATGCAGACATGCCTTTTACCTGCTACAGAGAACTGTACTGCAGCACATTCCAAGACGTATTTTTTGGATATCTTGCTTATTTTTTTAACTTCTGTCGCTTTTAGATTTTTGGTAGTGTATATGGCCACACCCCCATGTTGTCCACGTTCTCTAGAAAAATTGGCAGAGAGTTGGAAACCCTGTGGTGTATAATGTAAGAGCTCTTCGTAAGACTTCCAATGCTCGGTAACACAAAGCACTTTGATATCTTCATGTTCTCTTATAACCTCCTCTAGCTGTTCCAAGGAATTTCCAATAGATCTTATGTTCTGGTGAAAAATTTTAAATGCTGAAATTGAAGAATTATTAACTTGGTTTGTGGTGGTTTCTTTGGGTGCACTCTTGTTTGAATTTAATGATTCCACAAAAAAGGTAGTGAACCATTATTACGTTTTCTGTAGGTATCTACATGAAAACGTCTGATACCCACATTGCATGGCCAGAAGCTTGGGTCATATAATGTGTCTTTTGTAGTTAGTGGAGCTACAACCACAAAACTTTTCAACTCTCCCCGAGTGGGTAACTCTTTTACTTCAACCACTGTATTTTGAAAAGCGGAATGCTTTTTGATGTATGTTTCAATCATTTCTGATGTTACATGATTTTTGATTCTGTGTATATTTATCCATGCTTTCCGTTCCATTCCAACAAAACCCTCATTATTCCCTTTTTCGTCAACAAGGGCTGTTCCCAGTCTTAATTTTCGTTGTCTTCTGCTCCTCTGTACCTGAAAATCCCCTTCTTGTATTGTTTGTTTTAGCTCCTCATTTTTTCCATCTTTTATGTTTTGATTTGTTGTTTGTGACATTTGTGTCTGAGTGACAGGAGTAAGTTTACTTTCTGTCACTCGTTCATTCATTTGTCTCTGTGAATTGTTTTTCCCTGTCATATTGGTATTCTGTGGTTCTCTCTGTGACATCTGAACTACTTGTTTATTTGCTTCGGAACTTCCATGTACTGTTCTTTCAGCATATGTTCTAACTTTCTGATTTGATTGTTTTATACTATTTGACATTGCTTTATGTTCCTGGTTTTTTTCAATGTTTTTGTTTTTTTCTAATGCGTTTATGCGTTCTAACAACAATCGGTTGTTTTCTTTCAGAATTTCGTTTTTATCATTTGATTCAAAAATCAGTTTCTTCAAATATTCTATTTCCATTCTCAATGACTTGACGATTAAGGATGAGTTTTCATCTGTACTCACGTTTTCAGCCATTTCCGCCTCACAACATATCACATGTTTATCACTCAATATTTCGACATATTTTGCCCTTTTGGCACAACTTTCATGGTAGAATGAAAAACAATTTTTACATGTTAATACTTTACATGCTTTTCCGCAGCACTTGTAAATCACGATCGGATGCGTCTACTTCGTCGCCCGCCATTTTTAATCTTAATAAAGCTGGCAGGATAGAGATTGGCCTGTAGTTTGAACAGTTATTGGCGTTTCCTTTTTTGTAGATTGGCAGGACTCTCGCTAGTTTGAGTTCCTCTGGGAAATAACCCCCCTTGAAACACTCATTTATGACGTAGCTGAGTGGCTCCGCCAGGTGGTCCACTGCTCCTTTCAACAGGGGCACACTGAATCCATATATATCCCGACTGTTAGAACCTTTCATCCTTGAAACCACTTCTTTTATTTCATGAGGAGACGTCGGACTCAGAAACATAGACTCACAGTGTTTTATGTTCTTTTGTTTTAGAAATCTAGGATAAAGGTCCTGTTCCAAGTTTGTACGGTTTCCTCTTCCAATGCTAGTGAAGTATTCGTTCATCATTGTCGCTGTTAGATTGCTATCAACTTGTTTTTTGCCTGTCTTAATTTTTGAATTTATGACCTTCCACAAAGCAGCACTCTTGTTTTCAGCTTGTTCCACCAGTTCCATATCTTGTATACGTGTTAACTGGGTAATTTGTTCTCTGTATGTTCGTTTAAGCTTATGGTATAGTTTTCGGGCCTCTTCAGTCTTCGCAGTCTGGAATATTGTGTGAGCTGCATCTAGTTGGTTCTTTAATCTTGTGAGCTCAACACTTTCTACCTTTTTTTTTGTTTGAGTGCTTTCTTTGATGATCTTCTCTGGAAAGCATTCGTCAAAGATCTCCATGAGTGAACGGTGAAATTTCTCATAGAGCAATTTGGGACTATCCACTTCCTTAAAATCCCACTCACATTTCATAAGTTTTTGTAAAAAAAGTCCCTTATTTGTGTTGTTTATTGGCCTGACCTTCTTGTAAATTTTCCCATCCTGTCTGGGGAATTTTTCAACCTGAATTGTCTGCGCAAGATGATCCGACATATGAAGATTTACTGTCAGCTTTGAGTACATGCTAGCATGTAGATTTGTGAAGTAGTTGTCAATACAGGTACAGCTTTGTGTCGTTACACGAGATGGTTCTTTGAATACTATGTTAAGTCCATAGGTTTGGAGCATGTTTTCCAGTTCCATCTTTATGGGAGTTTGTTTCTGAAAGTCAATGTTGAAGTCCCCTGCAAGCACAACAGTCCCATGCCGGTAGTTAGTGTAGATGATATCCAGCGTTTCGTTTAGGCGCGACATAAACGTATCTACGTTTCCCTGAGGTGATCGGTAAACACTCATCATGGTAATCTTGAGTGATGGGATATGGGCCGCACACATTTCTATGTCCTTTTCTATTGAAAGTTCGCTAGCAAAATCGAGTGCCTCATATTTCATGTCATTTTTCGCCAGAATCATTACTCCACCATGTCGAAAGTGCTGTCTAGAAAAGGACGTTGTCACTGAATAATTTTTTATGTTCAGTGCGTTCATCTGTTCTTTTGCCAACCAGTGTTCAGTTATACTCGCGATATCGAAGTTTCCATTGTCTAGCTCGTAGCCTAGGGTGTCAATTTTTTTGGTCAAAGATTGAATATTTGGAGGACCATCCCTGGTGTCATGGTTTTTCCTTGCTCTCCCCGGGTCAGTCACCCATCTATCATCTGGTTCCTTCGTCTGTGAAAATTACCTTGGAATTCAACAAATTTTTTCACGACGATTTGTTTGGGCCAAAACTCACTCTGCAACAGTCTGGAACTATGTTCCACTGGAATCCTCACTTTGAAGCTTTTGTAATTTCCCGATTTCACATTCAATTCAGTGCATTCAGCATTTATATTTGGTATTTTATCTTTAATAAATTTCACAATATCTTCTGCACTATTTTCCAGTTTTATTTTCGAAATGTGAATGTATGATGATGGCGTATATGCTCCTAGTATTGACGGCTCCAATTGTGAGCCGTATATAGGTTTTGTTCTCTGGGAATGTTTTATTGGAGAGCGTTTTCTCTTCTCTTGCCACTGATTTGAGGCTTTGGAGTCTAGTCTTCTATTTCTTGGCATGTCTAAATTTTCTGGTCGCCTACCGTTCGACTTCGCAGCATGGGCAATCCGCACTTCACCCTGGGGGTTTGCTACTATCTCCGTATAGCTAGCATCCTTCACCTCTGGTACATGTAATGGGCTGCTTTGATCTCTTGATGTAGTTCCATGGTTTGTTTCTTCGGGATTCTGATGGTTATAATCAGGATTATTATCAATATGCTGCAAGTTATTCGCTAGCATTCCTGCTGAATATTTCGGCCAGGTGATCCTGTCTCATTTGTCTGCATTCTCTTAAAGTATTTTTCCTTGTTGTTATCATCAGTTTGTTTTGTTCCCTGCTCATGTTCCAAATGTGATATATCCCTTCGTAGTTCTAATAGGATGTCTTTCTTGAGTTCGGCATATAACCTATTGTACAAGCTGCTCACCCTTTCACTTTCTTGATGTTTGGAAGATATCTTCTCCTTCCCAGCTGTCTCATACAGATTATCTATCCTCGTTTTCTCCAGTTCCTCACGGTATAGTCGGCATTCCTCAGTCAACAGAGTCAGCATGTTGTTCATACTTTGCTCGGTCTGTTTCATCTGCAATTGCATATTATGTTCTCTCCATTGAACTCAATAAACACATGGAACGGCCTCGCGATGCAGCAGAATCGACTAAACGTGTGTCCAAAAGTGTGGGAGAGAGATGGGGCAATTGAGGAATCATTATCTCTTTCTACAGTGTTGTAGAACTCCAATAACTCCCCATTTGAAATCGGTGGATATTCCCGCTTATGATTCGCGCAAGATTACGATGGAGACCCCCACCATTGTGGGATCATCATTACACTCTGACATTCTATCTCAGTCGGCCTCACTTCATCCGGATCGCGAGGCCGTTCCATGTGTTTATTGAGTTCAATGGTTCTCTCAGATCCTCATTTTGTTTTGATATCAGTATGAGGTTATATTTATGTTCCGTGAGGCTATTTGCCACTGTCACAGTAGTTCCAGTGTCCACGATCTGTGCTTCTTCCTTCTTCTCATTCTGTGAACAACAGCCGCATTCTATGAGATAACCTCCCAGCCGCTTAATGCCAGGATAATCGCGACTCAGACAGCTGTTACGTCAAAAACAATGTACACAAATAGAATTTCTAATGTTTTGGTTTTTATGACATGCGAATGTTTTTTCACCACTGATTTGCATCACATCTGTCGGGATAATTCCTTCGGAATCGTTTTCATTTTCCATTTCACAAATTTCGTATTGTAGTTTTCAACTAAAATTTCACAGCAAAAGGTACTGTCTCTAGTCAGCCACCGTTTTATATCAACTTTGATATTATTTTGTTAGGTAATCCTTCTGAATTAACTATTGAAGAAGTTTTTGATTTACAATTCAACAAGTGTTCAGGGAATTTACACAATACAGTAATAATGCTCTCAAATACAGAAGAACTTTGAGTTTATTTGTTTATTCTGAATCATGAACAATTATTCCTGACAATATGTAGTTATAAAATATTTCGAGTACCATTCATATTTATTTATTTATTTATTTATTTATTTATTTATTTCACATAACTTCATAGAGTTGCACTTGTGAACTATTATAACAGGATGTAAAAAATAATTGAAGGCAGAGATCAACCACATCCATATGCAATACATTGAATTAGTTAAGGTACAATTAAATAATAATTTCCATTAACAAGATTCAAATATCTAGGGAGTAAGACAATTTCCTTATGTTATTTGAACAGGCATATTAGAAAAGAATGGGAGACACTTTACGATTGAAATTTGTTCTGGATATAAACAAGCGAATAAACGCTTAACAATTCAGGTGAAAATTTCACTGAAACGATTACCAAATGTGGGACGATACAAGAATTTTCAACTATAATCTTCAATATTCTGGTGGCATTCTGCTTCATCTCTTCTTATCATTTTTTTTACTTTGAATCCGATTGTATATGGCAATATACAGGGTGTTTCATCATGAACTGGACAAACATATATTCGTGTAGAGGACATCGGGAGATTCATTTCTGCTTTATACAATAGGTATATCCCGTTTTCGAAGCATAAGCGAGATACAGGGTTAAACGTCATTTTTGAGCAAGATTCTTATGAGTGTTGTCAGTAATATATAACACTTAAAGTAACGGTTTTTGGTCAAATCTCAGCCTGTAGCTCCCCTATGCTTCGAAAACGAGATATATTGCATAAGGCAAAATGATTCTCCCGATGTCCTCTACACGAATATATATGTTTGTCCAGTTTATGATGAAACAACCTGTATAGACTCCCTATCAGTAACTTCAGAGGTGTATATTGAGAATCAAAAATTGTATTCCAAATTCTTGAATGCATATCTGAAATATTATGAATATTTGTTTGAACTATTTCTAGAGAATGGAGATTGGTTAAAATTTTGTCAGTAATAGCTAAATGGGTAACTACTTACATAAGTTTTGAAAGTATGATTCCAAATTTATTTTTGTACAAGTAAACATTATTGTAGTAATTTCCATCATCAGAAACATCCATATTAGTGAATTCAAATGTCCCTATAGAAATCTGATATTCTATAGATATGTTCACCTGAAATTAGACAAATTTAATAGGCCTTACTAGACAATATTTTTATCACTAAATGAAGATAACTCGGACTCATTTGAGAAGTATACTCGAAGTTACTCACATGCATTTCGTATTTCACCTAGAGAGTTTGAAGTTTCCTCTGAAACATTTTTCATTGTTCATGAATGAATCGATTTCTTCATAAGATAATTCTGATGAATCGTCGACTCCAAAATATCCTGATTTGAACTTAAGGAAGCACCTTTAGCTGCATCTACATGCATGTTATACTCGATAAATAATATGAAGTGTTGTGAATTGTAAATGAGATAACCTCTCTGGCTCTCTCGTATCGAAAACGCGTCGAACGGCAAGGTTACGTTAGGCCTGGCAACGTTGCATTAAAACCGGCAAATTATTCCCAATACTGCTAACCTAAGACAATGAAACCAAGGCCGACTTTTCTATCAATAATATGCAAACAAAGTATACCTCAATCGTGATTCATTGAGTCCATGATATACACTCCTTTTAGTCTTAGTGCTTTGAAAGTTCGAGCACCTGTGCAGGGCTCCTATAGATGGAACTAATTTATTTTTTACTGACATTATATGGCTACTCCAGGTCAATTTCTCATCAATGGTCAATCTGAGGTATTTGTATTCGTTGACTTTTTATAGCTATAATGTCAATTTGTATAATGATGTTGTTGTCTACTAGCTTCTTCGTGTTTTCAATCAGTTAAAATACTGTTTTGTTTATTTTGATGCATAATCTCTTCTGGAGCATCCACTGAGCATGAACTTTGAGACCCCTCACACACTATCATACCAAGACCCTCCAAACTCCGCCCGCTAAACATCAGAACTGTGTCACCAGCGAATTTGACATATTTTGCTTTCAATAGTAGGTATTTCAAACTTTGGGCATATCAGAGGTAGAGTAGTGGACCCATTACATCCCCTTGCGCCATTCCTGTCTCTCACTAGCTACGGCATTCACAACAGCAAACTGATATATCCCCTTCAAGTAAGAACTCATCAAGTTGAAAGATTCTCCCCTAACGCCCATCAGCTCCATCTTCCTCAGTAGTATTGTCTAACTAGATTATTCTTATCCACTTACATCATATACAAACTCCAAGACCTCTGTTGCAGCACCAAGTGGACTCGAACGATCCTGAAACCCAAACTGAGATGCATCAAAACCAAAGTTCTCCTTGACAGATTTTACTATTTGGTCCTTCATAATCACTTCCACTATTTTAGGGCAGTTAGCACTAGTGATAGAAATGGGCCGGTAATGTTCCCTATCAGTTCTTGACCCAGACTTATGTACAGGAATTATGTAGGTTGTTCTTAATTCCTGTGGGAATAATCTACTTACCACTTACTTTTATTAATGAGTTGAGTCAATTTCTCCTCTACTATATTATAGATACAAAGAAAATAAAATCCAGGCCCCCGGGTGCCATTCGCAGACGCTGGGTTTATGTAAGGAAAATCGCTGGAAAACATGTTTTGGAGCAGAATATCGTTGGATTAGTGTGACATATTTATTACTTTCCTTTCACTGTATTTCAAACTCTTATTCAGACGGTATTCTGCTTTTGGACAGCAAGTTTGTCCAATCATCTGCTGATTAGCCTGTATAAAACATCTTATTGTTTTCATAAATACCATTTTATTCATTCAGAGAGCATATTTTTCAAACAGTGGTACCTTAACATTTCCATATTTTTCCACTCTCCTGTGTTATTTATTTATATTTGTTGTTCTATACTGTTTCTTTGATATTCAATAATTTTTGGAAATTTCAAGGTTATTGAGGAACCAATCATCGATGAGGTGGAAAAACCTATAGAAAAAGTTGTACAGCCTGTAGATCCCTTTGAATTTCAAGAAGACCCGGAATACGAACCGAAGATTCCTATGAAACAACCTGATCAGAATAAATTACAGACTGTACAGGTTTCAGTATCTCCGACTCCTCAAATAGCCGCGCAAGAAGAAGTAAGTGAGGTAGTGGAAGACAGTGTTACCACTCTGATTGAAGCTTCAGATATAGAATTCGAAGATGAAGATTCTAGGAAGGAGAACAATGATGAAACTGCTACGGCTTCTGGTTCAGTGGAGATTGTAGAGGTTGCCACGGAAGAAGAAGATATAGGGAACGTGTTGGATAAGACCCAAATTCAAGATATTGTTCATTCCAGCAGAACGGATTATCCAGAAGAAACTCCAAAGACAAATGTAGAAGAACCTGAAGTGGATCAACCAGTGACAGAAATAAAATTGGAAGTGCCAGATGAAAAGGAAGAGGATAAGGAAACTCAAGAAACGATAATAGAAGCTCCTGAAATCAAAATTGAAGTTAAGGAAGAAGAGTCTGATTACTCGCCGAACAATATAGCTGAAACGTCGTTGAATATTTCACTTGAAATTGATAAGTCATCAGATAGCACCACCTTAGAACAAAACTTTTCAGATGAGTTATATGATGACATTCAAATGGAAGTGAAAATTGATAAAAGTGGTAAAGCTAAAAGGGATTACTCGCGTACTAAAAAGAAAGAAGAAAAGGACTTTGATATTCTGTTAGCTATTGAGAAGGCACACATGGAAGAAAATGAACTGATGGAAGATTTCTCAGATCGGGAATTTTCGGATAGGAAAGAAGAAACGAAAAAAGAAGAGCCCAAAAGTGAAAATGAAAGATCAAACAGTCCTTGGACAGAAGAAGAAGATGTTTCCAGTTCACAGTCGAAGCGGAGAATGTCGACACCAGCAACTCCTTCTGATTCTATTCCCAATTCTCCAGCCTCCAGTTCTGCCTATTATGACGATGATAAAGAGTATAGAAATTGGAAAAAGTCGATAATGTTGGTATATAGTTGGTTAGCCGCTCATAAATATTCTTCCCTCTTTCTTAAGCCTATCACTGATGAACAAGCCCCTGGCTACCATAATTTGATATACCGACCTATGGATTTTCATACATTACGTAAAAATATAGAGAATGGGGTTATTCGAACCACACAGGAGTTTAAAAGGGATGTTATGTTGATGTTAAATAACGCTATAATGTATAACAAAACCAATGGAACTGTTTTTAACATGACACGGGAATTACAACAAGAGGCTGTTGAATCGATCCAGTTGTTACTGCAAGCACAGTCTAGTGAAGATGCACCTCCAAGGCGTGAAACAAGAACAAGTGAACCTGGATTGAAAAGAAAGAGGTTATCAGAAGATAACACAAGAAGTAAGAAGAGAAAGGAAGATTGAGTGATAAATGGCACTTCTGGTTCAATTTATCCAAAGATAATAAGTTTCCTTTTGTAACTCTGTTGGACATCTGATGCCACTTTTATTTAGGAGAACTTTCAATGAGGTTGAAGGGTTTGTACTCCTCAGAAATTTTATTCATTGAAATAATTGGCAAATATTGTTTTTCATCATCTGCTCTCAGGAGTTGTTGAGTTCAAATTTTGTTGGTGTATATTTTTTGAAATTTGATTCAAGAATTTAAAGTTAGAAATTTGTAAGGAATATTCATTTCAAAATATGTTTCATAGTGAACAAGATTGTATATAGATATGATTTATTTGAAAAATAAATACTTTCAAAGAAGCCCATGTGCTCTTCATTTCAATTATAGAATAAATCAGAATATATAAATATATATATCGCACCCCCGGTGCGACACTGTCACTTATGCAGAAATGTAGTTTCTCAGGAGAAGCTTTTTAAACTTTGACACGTCACAAAACGATAACTATAGAAGATAGAGATGAGACAAATAGCTTTTACTACAATGTCAACTTTTAACTTCACTTTTGGTTGAATAATGATCACTAAATACTGTAAAAAATTTACTATACGATTATTTAAACATTTCAACCCTCTCAAAAGTGACGTTTTGGCACTATCGAAAAATTATAACTGTTGTTGTGTCACACTGAGTTATGAAAAAACGAGTACAAAATGTTTACTGATTTTTATTTCAAATCAAATAATGCACAGTTGTTAATAAAATAATCAAAAACTCTTCAAAATGAACATAAACTTTTTAACAGTTTTTCATTGATGTAGTTCAAAAATATTTAAATATTGGAGAAATAATGTCACAACTACTGCATCTTGGGTCACTATTGCTCCAGAATCGAAAAAATATTATATATTATATGACACAATTACCTTAGTAACAGTGTAGCTCCCAGCGTAACCGTGTTTCGCTCCAAAACCACAAAGACACTGTAGCCCTCTTAGGAAACTGCGCCAAGTAAAGGGGTGCCTTAGGACAACTAATACATATTTAACTCAATTTTGCATGTTTTGCATAAGTGACAGTGTCGCACCGGGGGTGCGATATGTTCTTGGTTTATAATGGTCGCTTATTTGTGTTAGTGGATAAGGGAATCGGCCTAGTTTTTACCAATAATACTCTGGTTTCTTTGCCAAGCTTTCGGATTTATTTTAATCCATCTTCAGGGCGTCTACAAGATTAAAAAAGATATACAAATGTGGTAAGGTTACTAGATGGATGGTTGAACAATTAAATATACTACAAACAGAAACAAATCAAGACTAACATACACAAATATAAAGTTTTTTAACTTGCAGAATATTGAGGTTTTCTGGTATTTACAATATTAAATTCATTTGAATAATTCATACAATAAATTACATACAAGAGGTATTCGTTTTTCTTTGTTTGAGTTTGCGAATGTGTGGGTGAAATAACAATGACAGTGAGACAAGGTACATATGGGTGTAAGCGAGATGTGTTATCACCGTATTTATATCGACTGGCGTTTATCTTCATTCATCTACAGGTCCTTCATAAAATTGTTCTCTATTTGGATAGGTTAGTAAATAGGTGTAGGTATATTGCACTCAGATTTTGTGTGTCAGATTTTCTGTTTATTGCGTTTTCTTCTTTGTTAATGTGAATCATTTCGAGTACAATTCTTTTGTTGTATTTCGTCTGTTTTTCCACAATCTCTATGTGTGTGAAGTTGGCCCAGCACTTTTTGATTTTCGAAAAAAAAATTGTTGTGCTGAATTGTGCTAGGTTTGTGCTGTTTTGTGCTGAAATTTTTTTTTCTAATTCCAAGTGGTTTTCGAAATATTTCGAAAACCGAAAAAATGAGCCAGCCCAGCACTTTTCGAAAAATTGGATTTAAATGATTGATAAAAATTGTGCTACACATGTACTGAGTTGTGCCGTTCTAATTTTCTCGAAAGTCCCTCTCATTTCCTGAAAAATCGAAATTTAAGAAAAAAGATAGCCCAGCACTTTCGTTTTTTTTTCTCACGAAAGAATGTAAAAATTTGTGCTACATTTGTGATGCTTTGTGCCGTAAATATTTTCACGAAAATCCTTTCTGTTTTCCTGCAAACTACGAAAATAAAAAAAAGTTATCCCAGCACTTTTGGTTTTTTTCGACGAAAATTGTTTCATATGATTGTACTCTATTTGTGCCAACTTGTGCTGATCAAAGTTTCAGAAAAATCATGAGTTTTCTTCTTATATGGGGGAAAATAAGAAAAATCAGTAGGGTGGAGGAAGAACCAGTATACCTGGCAACAGTGAGTGTGAAGTTGGCCCAGCACTTTTTGATTTTCGAAAAAAAATTGTTGTGCTGAATTGTGCTAGATTTGTGCTGCTTTGTGCCGCTGAAATTTTTTTTATTTCATTCGGTTTTCGAGATATTCAATGAAATATTTTGTACCTTCCTATACCTATGTGCATTTTCCAAAAATTGGTCTTCGTCAACTGAAATAAATTGTGGACTGGATATACTGAGTTTAGTACTGACTTCTGCCGTTCAAATTTTTTCAAAAGTCATTCTAATCTCTAAAAAATCAAATGAAATAAGAAAAAGTTATTTCAGCAAATATGTTTTTTCTCCCGAATTGGTGAATAAAATTTTGCTTCTATCGTGGTGAATACATGCTAGTGGAACTGCCAGAAAAAAAAAACCTTCATTTCTTCTTTCAATTGTCGAAAAATAAATAAAACAGTACATTCTAGTAAATAAAGAAAACACGGCAACTTGACAATGGTGGTTCAGACCGTTGCTTGACAACCGCAATCCTCAGAACACATCGCATTCTTTATTTATGATTTATTGTCCCACCATCTGCAAAGGGGGTCGATGGCTCTGTTGCCAGAGTTAAACTTTCATAAGATAATATTGATACAGAAGCCTCGGTAATCGCTGGATGGAATTCGATGATGTGAAGAAAAATGCAAAGAAAACACCAAGTTCGCTTCAAATTGAGCCTCATTTATTTATATATGTTGCAACTAACTGAATCCTATTTTTAAAAGTTATATTTTTTATTTTTTTTGTTATCTTCATGAAATATGTTATTTTTGTTTTCATTAAAATTGATTTTTCTATCGTTACTTATTGTTTTGGGGATAATTAAATATTTCGAAGTTTTTCAAGGACGTTATTGAGTTTTTCACTTCAAGAAAATAAAAATAATACACTAATGTGAAAATTCAACTATACAATAATATATTTATGTATTCTAATAGAGGTGCGGTAACAATGTTCTATTTTCCTTCAGCTTTTTGAATGCATAAAAGTAAAGAAAAAGAATTCCCTCCAAGAAAATTATGCAACCATAAATTTCATCTAGGAGCGAATAAATTCACCGATATTTCTACGACATTGCTGTACCAATAGTCAATTGAATTTTCAACTCAGTACTATCTCAATACATTTATACCATAATCCATTTCAACTGTTGGAAACCCAATTTTAGGAAAATGCAGGGTAGGTTCGTACAAAACATTTCGTTGAATACTTATCTCAAAAACCGAATGAAATAAAAAAAAAATTTCAGCTGCACAAAGCAGCACAAATCTAGCACAATTTAGCACAACAAATTTTTTTTCGAAAATCAAAAAGTGCTGGGCCAACTTCACACTCACTGTTGCCAGGTATACTGGTTCTTCCTCCACCCTACTGATTTTTCTTATTTTCTCCCATATAAGAAGAAAACTAATGATTTTTCTGAAAATTTGATCAGCACAAGTTGGCACAAATAGAGTAAACTCATATGAAACAATTTTCGTCGAAAAAAAAATGAAAGTGCTGGGCTAACTTTTTTTAATTTCTTTATTTTTTGGGTGAATTAGCAAGATATTTGTGAAAATAACAACAGCACAACTTTGCCTGAGAGTAGCACAATTTTTTGAGCATGTTTTTTCTAAAAAAAACCAAAAGTGCTGGGATAACTTTTTTTTATTTTCGTAGTTTGCAGGAAAACAGAAAGGATTTTCGTGAAAATATTTACGGCACAAAGCATCACAAATGTAGCACAATTTTTACATTCTTTCGTGAGAAAAAAAAACGAAAGTGCTGGGCTATCTTTTTTCTTAAATTTCGATTTTCTGAGAATTTCGAGATTTGACACACTCAGTACATGTGTAGCACAATTTTTATCAATCATTTAAATCCAATTTTTCGAAAAGTGCTGGGCTGGCTCATTTTTTCGGTTTTCGAAATATTTCGAAAACCACTTGGAATTAGAAGAAAAAAATTCATCACAAAACAGCACAAACCTAGCACAATTCAGCACAACAATTTTTTTTCGAAAATCAAAAAGTGCTGGGCCAACTTCACACACATACAATCTCTACATCGTCAAAAAGGAATCTATGGTTTTGTCCAAGTGCGTGCGTTGTTAGGGCACATCTTTTATTTTCCTTTGTGATATCGCTCTTATGTATTGCAACTCGGTTTTTCAGTAATTGCGATGTTTGTCCGATATAGGCGCGTGAGCAGTCTTGACATGTTATTTTGTAAACTAAGTATGTCCGATTGTAATAGAGTTGGTGTGGGATCTTTCAATTTACTGTATATCTTGTTTACTGTTTTATGATTGTACACTGCAATTTTCAATTCTTCTCCTCTGAAACATTTTTTTTTATTTTGTGTGTTAAATTTTTGATGTTCATGATACTTCCGAATCTTACTTCGGTTTTCTCTTCTGTTCTTGTTTCAATTTCTGTTTCAGGTCTTATTCTTGTATGTATTTGATTTTCTGTTGACTAATAGAGTAGTTTCGAAATCATTCCGCGGGGGTGGCCGTTTTCTAGTAAAATGTTGAACAGTCTGTTCATGGAGTCTTTCAATAACCGCGGGTGACAAATTTTAGTTACTCTGTTTTTCATTTCTTTTATACAATTCACCTTTATTTGTATAGGGTGGTCTGATTTGAAATGTAAAACACATTTACATCTATCAGATGCCATTTGTTTTCTGTGCCAATCCAAGTGTATTTTATTCTCTATTCTATAGAGTCTAGTATCCAAAAAACTAACTGAGTTGTTGCTGTCTTCCGTCTCTATGGTGTATTGAATGTGGGTATTATATTGATTAAATTCTTCGACAATATTTTCAACTTCATTTTCTGGTATTGCCAAAATTAGATCGGCTACAAATTTCTTAACGAAAGCAACTCTATATTTAAGTCGGGCAATACAGATATCTAACGCATGGTCCATGGCATATTGGGCTAAAATGGAACTAGATTTTGAACCCATGGCACAACCAAATGTTTGAACATAAAACTTATCCTCGAATGAATCTTTTTGGCAATTTATTAAGTGAACAAATTATAATTGATGCACTAAATCAGAAATGGGACAACATCTCCACAAATTGCAATATTCCGAAAGACCTATTTTTCGAGATAGTCAGGTTCACATTAAAAAACAATTGTTTTTCATTCGAGGATAAGTTTTATGTTCAAACATTTGGGTGTGCCATGGGTTCAAAATCTAGTTCCATTTTAGCCCAATATGCCATGGACCGTGCGTTAGATATCTGTATTGCCCGACTTAAATATAGAGTTGCTTTCGTTAAGAAATTTGTAGACGATCTAATTTTGGCAAAACCAGAAAATGAAGTTGAAAATATTGTCGAAGAATTTAATCAATTTAATACCCACATTCAATACACCATAGAGACGGAAGACAGCAACAACTCAGTTAGTTTTTTGGATACTAGACTCTATAGAATAGAGAATAAAATACACTTGGATTGGCACAGAAAACAAATGGCATCTGATAGATGTAAATGTGTTTTACATTTCAAATCAGACCACCCTATACAAATAAAGGTGAATTGTATAAAAGAAATGAAAAACAGAGTTACTAAAATTTGTCACCCGCGGTTATTGAAAGACTCCATGAACAGACTGTTCAACATTTTACTAGAAAACGGCTACCCCCGCGGAATGATTTCGAAACTACTCTATTAGTCTACAGAAAATCAAATACATACAAGAATAAGACCTGAAATAGAAATTGAAACAAGACAGAAGAGAAAACCGAAGTAAGATTCGGAGGTATCATGAACATCAAAAATTTAACACACAAAATAAAAAAAATGTTTCAGAGGAGAAGAATTGAAAATCGCAGTGTACAATCATAAAACAGTAAACAAGATATACAGTAAATTGAAAGATCCCACACCAACTCTATTACAATCGGACATACTTGATTTGAATTCGAAATTTCAGACATTTGAATATTAAAAAAATATAATATGCCATATTGTTTGAATACTCATGTCTGTACTTTCATGAGCCTAAAGTAAGGAGTAAATCCCATGTTCGGATTCGCAAAATCTCATTATATTTTTGGGTTTAAAGAAACGTCTAGTACAATGTCTGAATTTTCATGATATTATTATTATTATATTCGAAATAACATAAAAACTGACGCAAACTATGTATTTATTTTTCAATATTTCTAAATCCGAATCTGGACTTTTGAACTGACTTAATGGTAACAATCAATGCATATAATGCAGGTTGAAAACCTGCAATATTAGGTATAGTCCTATCACGAAAGGTTGAGCACATAGTAGGCGTTTCTTTATTTCTCTGAGGTTGGCAGTATTAGCTGTCACAACGTAAAATAAATTCAACGTTGCCGAATGTACCCGGCCTCGTGAGACGAGCTTGCGAGTTATCAGACAATTCTATGACCTATTGACAACATTGCGTATCAATCTGACAAGTAAATAGAGAACATAACCTAAAATTTTAATATACACAGTGGAATATGCCAAATTTCCATGGCCAACCGACGGCTCAACCTTTCGTGAACGGACTATACATAATTCATTCACGAAATGCAATAAACCTTAAATTCAACATTGGAAAGGTAGTAGACACAGATAATGCGGGATAAGGAGAAGAATAAAATCCATTTCTATTATTGGGGGTGTTTCCTATCATGATACTTTGAAATTTTTTTTAGAATTCTTGTGTATTACCAATGTATGTTGATCCGGACCAGGGTTCATCAAAGCAACCTGATCCGGACCTGGATTTTCCAGTGATTGAAACTCAGGTCGCTGGTGAAAAAATACTAGAATATGTGTACCAAATTCCATAAAAATATTCCGGGTAATTAATAAGTTATTACCACTCAAAGTAGAAAAATCACCAATTTTTATTCTCGAAATGCAAAAACCTGAAATGTGAAGTTATAAAGAGGGGTAGTAGACAAAGAACATGAGCGAATATGTGAAGTACATAGTTCACTTCTTTTTTCTGAGCTGTTCCAAAACATCAAATCGAAAATACAGGTTGTTGTTTTCGGGATGTGAAGGCATATACAATTTTTGTTAATCCGGGACTGGATTTCCCAAGTGACAGATAGTTAGGTCGCTTGAGTAGAAGTATTATAATGTTATTACCAAAGATCATAAGAATATTCTACTTGGTTCGTAAGTTATGGCCACTCAAAGAAATCGCCCAAATTTATAAACAGCCTGTATCTCTTGTTAGATCCATAAAATATAGTATATTCGGAACAACCTAGATGTGCTTTATTCATACTTCACTTTTTTCAGTTTCCCAATGCAACACCCTGTATATTTTATGAATTAATTTAATACAACTTGATAAGTTTCATATGCCATATGATTGGTTATGATAAAAAACTAAACGAGTGAAGAAAATCAGTGTTCTGTGTAGTTTTTGTTACCGTGTCATTCATGCTAGGACAGAAAGCTAATTATTGCCCCATCAGTGAATGGTGGTCGCTAGTGGCTAGAAGATTTCTTATTTCTTTCCTATAGTCTGAGATTGAAATTGAAGCCTCACAATCAAGACTCTGATGCTCAAACCCACTGACTGAGCTACAACACTAAAAGGGCCCACTCACTAAGAAGGAAGCGCGAAGGCTTAAATGCGCGTGGTACGGGGTACAGTGAAAACAGTGTGTGTTACGCGTTGCACCTTTCGAAATTTGGAATGCGCAATTATCTCCGTCGGAATCAAGATAGTTTTGATTTTTGGCGTGTCCATTGCTCATCGTACGTGAAAGAATGACCAAGAACGACCGTGTATGGGCAACAAGTCTGTGCACGTGTCATATTTTCAGCAATACAGTGTCGGGTTCGCTATTTATGCATTGGACATTTTTTCCTTAATAACAACACACGCCACTGCCATTAACATCAAATCTTCTGTCGACGTCATCTCACGCTTGTCGCACATCCTCACTCGACAAGCAAAAGTGTCTGTGTGTGGGAAATATGAATGTACACGTTTACTTTACAGCTAACGTGCAGATACTTAACTGCGCATTCTTCCTTCCTAGTGAGTGGGCCCCTTAAGAGTTTTATGTACTTAGTGTTTTGTTGATTCTACAAGGTCTGCCAATAGTGTGTTCTTCCATAGCTGCCGAACCACACATCTTAGTTATTTCGTTCGTGTTTTCCTATTTACAGTTACCAAAAAATGATATTCAGAAAGCTCTTGAAGCTGTCGTGAGCTGAGCTTCGGGTGATGGTTGGACTGCTGACAGGTCACTGTCAATACAAACATCATTTGTACCGTATGGGAAAGACAGCAGATGATATTTGCAGGCTGTGTGAATCGGAAGTAGAAACAGCTGAACACGTGGTATGCAAGTGTCCAGAGTTGAATAGCCGAAGAACAATCCATATGGGCAAACCAGTCCAGGACACCCAAGAGTAACGGCCAAGGCTTCCAGGAAGGTTGTTGGCTTATCAACGCCATTGACGACCTCTCTGAGTTTACATGAATAATTAGGGTAGAGAACAACAGAATAACGTCTATGGTCGCAGTTCCCGGAGGTCTGACCTAGCCATAACGACTGTAATTCAAATAATAATTATATTCAACGAACAGGTGATTTTTGAATGGACTTTGAGCGTTTTGGTTTCCCGCCTGCCGGCATCAACCTTCTGTCCCTCCCTTCATCGGATGTTCTGCTGTAGGGTGTTGTCCTCGTCAGTTGGTCCTGTATTGTCTATTACCCTGATTGTCTGTCCGTTTGTTTATGTGTCCATGATGGCTTCTTCGGCCCACTCGTTAATCTTTTGTACGTCTGCCTGGTTAGCTCTTCCGTTCTTTCTTAGTGTCAGCGTTAGGTCTCCGTATTTTTCTTGTATCTTTTTCCGTATGTCTTTTCTATTAGCCAATGTACAATGTAGTCTTATGTGTTCCGCGTCTTCGTCCTCTCCGTTGCATGAGCATTTTTCGTCTGTGTCTCTTAAGTTAAATCTATGTATGTATTTGTTCATGTTTCCATGTCCAGTCGTCAGTTGTTTTGAATGGACTGTCCCGTGTCCGGATATTTTCATTTAGTGGCGGTTCTACGGCGGTGCGAGGGGTGCGACCGCACCTGGCGCCATAATAAATGGGGGCGCCAAAATCAGCCAAGATTAAAAAAGTAATGCCGAAATGTGGAGATGTTCAAAAGAAGATGGCTCTGCCATCTAAAGCCGCAGATAAAGCTTAATGTTTTTACTGTGCTTTTATCAACAAACACCAAAACTTAAGAAGTTAAGAAAAAGAAGGATTTAACAACTGAAGGCTCTTATCAACGCTTCTCAAAACTCATGAAACATTTTCTGATCACTAGCGATCTGAGAACAGTTGGATAGGAGCGTCAATTATGTTGAGGACATTCAGCGGAATAGACAATACAAAAACAGATTGATGATGACAAATCGAGATGGGCTGCTGTCCTCGAATGATAGTGTTTTTGTTGCAGGCAATTGTTTGGCTTTTAGAGGGACCTCGTGATGTGAAGCGCCTCCAATAATGACAACTTTTTGAGTCAATTTCAAACGAATTTAATTCAAACAAGAATCAAGATGATACGATAACGGTACCAAAAAGGTAGCAATAAGGTACCTGAGGTAAATAAGGCCCTGAGTGTTATAAGACCCGCATTTGACATTTCCCAAAAAAATGTCCCTTTAGATCTGTAGTCTTTCGCGCCCAAGGCGTGTCAGTACCGATCGAAGTTTTGTTGGCGCAAGAGATGGCTGAGTGTACCGGGTTTTTCACTATAATTTGATCCCCCCTTTAACTTTGTTTCTAAGAGAGATACAGAAAAATGTTTCATACAAAAATTTCACGAAATTGACTGAGGTTTTACAATATGAATTTACATTATGAAATATATACAGGATGGCCAACATATTGATGGCAACTTCATTTTTTCAAATGGAACACCCTGTATATTTTTCCATGTTTGGCTAGCTCTTTTTCCCCTGATTTCGAATATGTAACATATGTTGGTCTATCTCTTTTATTCTGAGAACCACAGAGCTTCAAATTTTAAGAACCACCTGGTAAGATCTGTAATCATTTTACAAGTGGCAGAGTGCGTTTACTGCAAATTCTCATTTTTGGAGTTATGATAACGTCAATGGGAAGATATACAGGGTGAACAACATTGAATGCAACTATATTTTTTCAAATGGGACACCCTGTTCTGTATATTCGTCCTTTATTGATAGGCTATTTCCTCCTGATCTCGAATATAAATACGTATGTGGATGTGTCTCTTTAATTTTCAGAGTTTCAAAGTTTTGAAATGATGACACCGAATAAAAAAATATGTGAAATACCTACGAAATTCTTTATATCCAAACAATCTACTTAAAAGTATTTGTTGTTTCTTTGTTTTGAAACAACACTTGCGTTGAAGGTTTAGGCAACTGAACGACCAGACTCAGAAGTTCAAGGGATGTCTTAACTCCACAGTTGCCGAAGAGGTGTATTGATCAGACTGAAGGCGAATGATGATTTATTGATTACAATCTGAACTTATATATTAAATTGATTAATGACGATATAAAAATAACATTTCCATATTTGGTATCAGAACACCAGCGGAGTCCCCTGTTGCATCAATTGTTTCCATCCAGTCAGCAGATTTTGGTCGATCGGCGGCTCGCTCGGCGTGATCCACTTTTGATTGCATTATAATTTAAATGGAATTTTCCATATTATTGAGGATGAATATTTTTAAGAATAATGTTCGAATTTCGAACATTACTCCCAAGGCCAAAATGCTGCAGGTTCTGATCCAGTGTTGGCAATCTGTTACTTCTATACGGTCCTATTTCCTAATGTCCTATTTCTAACTCGTATGGCACTCGATTTAATGCTTTATTGGGCATGGTCAGGAGTGGGTGCTGACGTCCGGAGTTGGTCTCTCGTCTGGAGTTCTGTTTTCGCCTCGGCGTAGATCTGGTCAAGGTCGAAACATTGCTGGTGGTTTTGTCCGTGTGATTTCTGCCAACGGCATTTGACCATCATTATTATTTGAATCAGTTCACTTTTTGAGGAAGATCCGACTTCCTTAGTCTTATCGTTTCTTCTTTCTTCTTGCTCGACCGTATCGTAGCCACTCTCACAAATCCATCGTTTCCTGGGTGACTCTGCGTCACTCTTCCCAAGGGCCAACAGTTGGGATTAATGTTGTTCTGTTTGACCAGTACGAAATCTCCTATTTTGATGTTTTCTTTTTTATCCCCCCATTTGCTCCTGTGTTGCAATCTAGAGAGATATTCCGATGTCCATTTCTTCCAGAGTGTACTCATTTCTTCAAAGGTCAATTTGTAGTCTCGAACAATTCTTCGTAGATGAAACTTCATAAATTTTACGCCAGCTTCCCATAATCCGCTGAAGTGAGGACTGCCAGGTGGTATGCGGTGCCATTTTATCGATTTCTCTGCTAAAGCCTTTACTATCGAACCTTCGTTAATGGCTTCTTTTGAAATCCATTCAGTTCTCTTGATTTCATTACTTGATGTTTTGAGCCATGCAGGTCCATTCCACCATAATGTGTTTTCCTGGAGTGTACTTGGTAGCGCGCCTCTACATAGTAAATCAGCTGAATTTTCGTCCGATTTCACGTAGTTCCATTGAACTTGACCTAGTAAGCGATGAACTTCGTTGACTCGGTTGACTATGAAGACGTTTTGCTTACTCGGAGTTTTCTGGCTCGCGTCAAATACGACAGGCAGTTTTGTTGTTTCTCTGTCCTCTTTTATTACTGCTTGATGCGGAATGTAGTATCTTGTGCTGGTCGTTTGATTTGCTGGAGTCATGTGTTTTCGTTCGATGTATTCCCACATGAATTCCTTGTACATTGTTTCCAATTTCTCGTCCTTCTCGAATTTCTTCTCGATTTGCAAAGGTCGAGCGATGTTGGTTTTTCTTGATTGGTTTTAAAAATTGTTCCTTCTCTTTAAATGGCAGTCGTACAGTATATGTGCCATCCTGATTCCTTGTATAATCTTTCTTGGAGAATTCTTTGCAGAGGCTTTCTTGGCTATTGTTGTTTGTGAGAGTATCCGCTTCTTCTTTTTCCCAGAATTTTGTTATCTGTATTTCCGGTGCAGTGGTGGCAAGCATTCTAGTTATTTGGAGTTGCGGACCAGCTGATGTTGATGGATGTTCCGATTTTTTGATTGTGCCTCGAAGTGCTTCGAGGGATTGGAATCGATTTTCTAGGAACTCCATAAGGTCTGCCAGTTCTTGAATATCCTTATGTGTTGTGGTAGATTGTTCATAGAGTCTTCTCGAATTGCTGTCTAATTTCTTTAGCAGCATATGCGCTATTATGTGGCTACCCAATTGTTCGGCTGTGATTCCCATATTTTCAATGGCTCTGAGATTTTCTTGAACCGTGTCGTGAAGTTTTTTAATGGATGCTGCCGACTCTTGTTGCAAAATCGGTAGATTCAAGATGATGTCGGCGTACTTGCTGAAGAGAAGTCTGTTGTTGTTGTACCTCCTTGTTATCAACTCCTAGGCGATTGGGTAGTTTCTTGATGATACTTCTAAATGTTGAATGAGCTTCGCTGCTTCACACCTGGTTTGACTCTTCAGGTACTGCATTTTTTCAGCGTCCCCTAGTTCATGATTTTGGTGTATAGTTTGAAGGAATATATCTCGGAATGTGATCCAAGTCTCGTAGTCTCCAGTGAAGATAGGGATGCTGATCCGTGGTGAATTTATGGAAATGTTTTTGTTTTGGAACTGTTCAGAATCAGTAGGAGATGCAGTGATTATTTCTTCTATGATTTCCTCCTATTTAGTTCTAAATTTTTCGAAGACTCCGGTTTTGTTGTATTTGATTACTTCTTCTTCATTGATAGCTAGCATCTGTTTATAGAGTGCTTCTATGTCCCGCCAGATCCTGGTTAGGTTTTCTTCAAGGAAGTTGTACATTTTGGGATTTAGTTGGTACTTTATTTTTCCTTGTGCTCTTTCCATTTCCTTCTTGAATAAACCTAATTCTATTTGAATTTGAACGATGGAATGGTGTTGGTAGCTGACTTCTTCTGACATCGTTTCGATTTTCCGGAAGGCTAGTTCACGGGCTCGTAGTTAGCGCTGGAAGGCTTGTAATGAAGTTCAATTTTATAACTGAGTTACTGAGTAATTGATCTTCATTTTAAAATAATTTATTCAAGTTTTCGTTTTAAATTCGTGAATTTTTATTCCGTTCAGAATTAATTCACAACAATCAGGAAAAACCGTAGTCTTCATTTTAAAATAATTTATCCGAGTTTTCATTTTAAATTCGTGAATTTTTATTCCGTTCAGAATTAATTCAAAACAATCGAAAAAACCGAACATTTAGCGATTGATTTTGTTTTTCATACAGAAAACATCGTAGAACCGTCCGCAAGAACAACGGCGATCGCCGATAACGCCGTTTTTTGCACATACGTACGATAAGCCAGTTTTAAGATGTTTTTACCGAGGTACTCTCCTGCAAATTTTAACGTTTCTGCGCCTACCTTTTCCACCCCCCTCCGGAAGATTATAAAAGGCGGGGTTTCCCTACATCGGTAATTAGTTCCGAATTATTCGCTGATATAAACGTCTTCTAAATTTTCTTTGAGCTTCCGAATTTTCTGAATTCTTTTACATTTTTGCTTCAAAGTGAGTGCTAGTGCAATTGAATTGTAAGTACCGAGCCGATTTATTGCAGTCCTATTTTTATACCTCGTTGAGTCTACCTACATAGCTGTTCCGTCAGATCCTTAACAATACCTTTCCTAGTTTGTCCAGGTACCCGTAGTTAGTCTGCTATAGTACGTTTGTCCGTATAACCGGTGCCCGTAGTTAGTCTGTCCTTCATGGCGTGTTAACTCATGGTCAGACCGGAGGGCTGATGCAAACCAATGCTATAGTACGTTCAACCGAATACCTTTCCTGCTTTGTCCTGCTCCTTAGTGCCCGTAGTTAGTCTGTCCTTCATGGCGTGTTCACTCATGGTCAGACCGGAGGGCATAACCGAACCAATGCTGTAGCAAGTTCGACATATCCTTTTCAACCCTCTAATTTCACCTGGCCAAACCCCAACCTGTTTATACGAGAAACAAGCAAAGTGGTAGACTACGTGGTGAATTGTAGGACTGAAAGAATATCGGACAAGTATAACCGTTGTGCACTCTTATACTGACCCCTTTTATTCCTGTTTTCCTGATTTTATCATATATTTGAATTCACCGTTTAAATTAACTTACTTTCTATTCTGGCTGACTCGTACCGGGAAAATATTTGTTTCTTATGAAAGTGCTCGCAGTCAGACAAAACTGACCAATCTTATATTTTGTATTGATTTCATATAGCGTCTTATTTCACTGTATTTTTGTAGAACTATTTTTCGCTATTTGAATAAACTGTGTAAATTTGCTCTATTTCTGATTTTCTCTGTTATCGCTAATATCTTAGATAACGACGAACTCTGTCTCTGACTAGCAGCTGCCCTGGTAGGTTTGCTATTCTCCCTTATTAGAAAAAAAGAATAGCTGGCGCTCGAGGTAAGTTTCGCCGAGAAAACCACGTTACAGGCTTCTTCGCGAATGCGGGTGTTGGCTCTGGAGGGCTTCTCCACAGGCGTTGATGATTTGGTTGATACAAGGGTCGTAAATCCTTGGTTCTTGTTTTTTCCAGTGGACTCGGTGTGTCCTTGGCTTTTTGAAGGCTTGTTCACGGGCTCGGTTTTGGCGCTGGATGGCTTCTTCACGGATGCTGTCGTTGGCTCTGGAGGGCTTCTGCTGGCGCTGGATTTGGCTCTGGAAGGCTTCCCCGCAGGCGTTGATGTTTGATCGAGATTAGGGTCGTAAATCCTTTCTCTCGATCCGGCTCGAAGGACCAAAAAATGTTGTTTCTTTGTTTTGAAACAACACTTGCGTTGAAGGTTTAGGCAACTGAACGACCAGACTCAAGGGATGATTGATTACAATCTGAACTTATATACTAAATTGATTAATGACGATATAAAAATAACATTTCCATATTTGGTATCAGAACACCAGCGGAGTCCCCTGTTGCATCAATTGTTTCCATCCAGTCAGCAGATTTTGGTCGATCGGCGGCTCGCTCGGCGTGATCCACTTTTGATTGCATTATAATTTAAATGGAATTTTCCATATTATTGAGGATGCATATTTTTAAGAATAATGTTCGAATTTCGAACAGTATTATTTTAGAATGAATACTTAACAATTACTTAACCAATGAAAAATAATAAACTATGGTAGTATGGTAAGAATAACATCAACTAAAGAAATTGCTCGAAATGACCACCTTCATTCAATCCTATCGTTGTCTCAAGTTGTTCAGACTATTTTTGATAGCATAATTATGGCTCAAGTTAGAAATTAAAGCTTCAAAATTTGTTTTTAATCATTACAATATTATCATTATTCTTTGTGCGTTGAGGGGATTAGTTCCGAATTATGGGTTTAATATTGGTTGATTTTATATCATTAATATTATTCTCCGCTTTCATTGATTATTATCATTATTGCTGAAGTAATTTTTATCCATCAGGAACGGCTATGAAATTTTGTCCAACGGTGTTAAATCGGGAATATTTGGTGGCCATAAAATAGGTGCGCCATTACCAATCCAAAGATCAAATTGGCCACTTAAATATTCACGAACTTCCAAAACGCTATGCCTGATGGTTCTTGAAATTTGAATCTCTGTGGTGCTCAGAATAAGAAAGATAGACCAACATATGTTACATATTCGAAATCAGGGAAAAAAGAGCTAACCAAATGTGGAAAAATATACAGGGTGTTCCATTTGAAAAAATTAAGTTGCCCTCAATATGTTGGCCACCCTATATATATTTCAGTTTGTGGAGTCATATCAAAAAACCATTTTTTGTATCTCCTTCAGTAACAAAGTTAAAGGGGGGGTCAAATTATAGTGAAAAACCCAGTACCTATAATTTTTCTTCCAAAGAATAGTAATTTACGTAACAAGTCCGGAAAATAGGGTTTTTTTGGACGAATAGACAAAATTCTAGGACGAGCGCAAGCGAGTCCTAGAAGTCTATGAGTCCAAAAAAACCATTTTCGGGCGTGTTGCGTACAATATTTTTTCGGCAACCGTCTAGAATAACAAATCAATGAGACGACACATTTCTTTTTTATATATTTTAATTCTTATTTAAATTAAACAGAACAGAAAATATCACATATTAACAGAAACATTCTAATTCTTATTTATATTATATTTATATTAAAATTCGAGCAATTACTGATATTGAAGGGATTCAATTTGTTTGAAATGCCTGGTATATTTAAATTCCTTTTGTTGAAGCCACAACAAGATGGCAAAGTTTCCGTTTCGCATCGATTATTTTCTTCTGGTGATTTTTGAATGGTCTTGGCAATTTTAATTTTGTTTTCAAGGGAATTATCTATATATCCTTCAGCCACATTGTAGACTTCCAGCCACCGTGTCTCTTCAAATTTGTGATGTTTCCACCATTGTCAGCAAATAACGTCGCCGAAGTTCGACGAATGCTATGGCCTGTGTAATTTTTAGGATTGGGTAAATGTAAAAACTCTGCGATTTTCATTCCGAGACTCCCGAAAGTGTGGATACCAACAGGCTGAATCGAACATTTTCCCTTTTTGTAATTCACGAATAATCTGTTGTGTGGAGTATGAGATGGCCGTAAAGATAAATATTGTCTATACAACAGCAGGTTTTCTTGCCCAATTACAACAAAAGTTCTCTCAATATGTGTTTTGGAATCCGGTATTTTCACAAGCAACATGTCTTCCTTATCGTTTATTAAATCAATCGACATTTTGTCAGTTCTTCTCTTCTGCACGCGCCGGCTAACCCAATAATTGTTGCTACCTGAAAAGTAAGTTGATACTTTTATATCCTACAATCGTAATATTTTGTTAAAATCACCTTCAGCATTAGATATGTATCATTATCCGCTTCTCTAATGAATTTGCTGATCTGTTCACTGCTGAAAACTTCTGATTTTTTGGCTTTGTAACCAACATTCTTCCTTTTAAGAAATGCGAGAACTTTTGGGAAAATGGCTATGTTCACATTTTTCTATACATATACTAAAAGGATAAGGGATCACAGACGGGGTTCACAGAAATGTTGGGTTGTTTAGGGGTGTTTTTGTTGATTTATTGTGGGTTTCAGGGGTGGTTTTTTGCGCGACCAAGGTCGCGCCTTGAAGAGGAAGGACGGAAGTTTCTTTAGAGACGTCCGACGCCGCGAAGCGGCGTCGGGAACATTTTAAAAAAATTCCCGAAACGGTCAATTTAGTCAATTTTGCGAAAAAGCGTTCCAGAATGGCCCCTTGGAATTTCGCCGTGGGGCCTGCGGAGCTTCGTTTCGCTACGGACGCGTTCTCGAAACACGTCCGGGTTCCCGTTGAAAAAATCGTCTCTCTAGACCGTCTGCAAGATATCGAAAAGAACGAGAAAATGTTGAATTTTGACGTTTCTAAAATTGCTTCATTTTTCGATGTCATTCTCATAGGAAAATTAATTAGAACTGTCAGATGTGTTTACTTGAAGGAAGTGCTACAAATTTGGTTCATTGTGAACGAAATAGGGCCGATCAAATGAAACAAGGTATGAATATCCTTTTTCAATCGTTTTATAACGTTTATTACTAAAGGTTTTTGTTCCAGGAACGATGTAAATTACTTTAAAAATCAAATGATCGTACACCATCCAAGTATTAACCGCGCCGAGCACAGCTTAATAAAAAAATTTTGAATAACAGTATGTACATGAAATTTGCATTTATTATCTGTTTAAAAAGGCGATCTACCCGAAAGGTAAATCAATCGATAAATAGTTCTTTACTAAAATGGTACTTTTCAACATAGAGTACATGCTCCACAGAGTGGAGGATTTGACTGTTTCTGATTTATGCGCCAAATAGGCCAACATTACATCCTCTGTTATAATTTGCATGCTTCATCTCCATCCATTTCGTGAACGAATCATACACGTTTTCATACCTTGATTTTGATTTTTCAGGCAATAATTGTGCTGTAGCAGCGGCTGCTATATTTGAAATTTCCCAAGGCACATTTTCATTGTCACTATCACTGCTGCTTTCCATATTTTAATGCGGATTGGATTGCGATCAGAAAACATGCAAATTCTTGACAACTAATTTTATATGAACTGTCAGCCGTTTTCTCAGTGCTATGGTAACTTCATTTATCAAAAATATACCTACCAAGATTTTCATATTTACTATGATCAAAACGACGTGATTCTTCCCGGCCTAGTCCGGGAAGTACGTACTTCCCGGACTAGGCCGGAAAGGCTTCTTTCTCAAAGAAAAAGCGTCCGGAAAGTGGGTACTTCCGGACGGTTGCCGAAAAAAGTTTTTTGTTTCATTCTTAAAAGTATGTAGATTTCTGTTGTGTTTTTATAAGACAATGTCGTGTACAAAATAATGCCTGCCTTTTTTCATGTTTGGAATAGACATTTTAGATTTAATATGGCCCTTTGTGAAAGCATGGCACGAAAAGGCTGATCAGAAGTGTAGGTAGGCCTTATTATAGTAAGTGAGAACTTTTTACGCGAATGTGCTATTCAATCAACTTTATCTGTTTGCAGACATTGTAGGAGAACCCCATCATTATAAATATTGTTCAAATGTCACCAAAGAGGGCACTGTGGACCGAAGAAAATCTAAGGGCAGTTCTAGCGGCTTTTGATCAGGGAAAACTATCCCAAAGAGCAGCTGCAGATCGTTACAAAGTTCCAAGAAGAACTATCAGGAATCACCTGAAGTCGAAAAGTCCTGTTAAACGTATGGGTCGTGCGCCTATACTGAGCAAAGCTCAAGAAAAAGATCTAGCTCAGAGAATCATACGTTTTGCCAACATCGGCATATCATTTAGTCCTAAAATGATACGACGACAGGCTTTTGTTCTTTGTGAAAAATATGGAATAGAAAATAACTTCAATACAGAGAATGAAATTGCCGGCAGGGACTGGCTTAAAATGTTTCTGAAGAGAAACCCCGGAGTTACCGAAAGAAAAGCTCAGTTTATGAACCCGGGTAGAGCACAAAAATTAAACCGGCCTATTGTGAGGCAACATTTTGAGGTGGTAAAAAAACGAAGATTTAGATATTGTCAACAAGCCCGAGACAATATAATAATATGGACGAAAAAGGATGCAAGCTGACTATTCATCACCAACAAACTCTTCTAGCGCAAAAAAGAGCTCCAGGAGTTCATTTGATTACGCCGGAGCATGCTCTTTTAAATACAGTGTTCTAATAAGGCCCAAACGAGAGGTTTCGAAAAAGTCAAATATCTTCAAAAACCTTTTATTTTAGTGAATGAATTTTTGTCTATAAGTATGCACCAATAAAAAAACTATACAGAAAACTAGATTTTGTCCGCAAAAACTAATAACATACTTTTTAAAACATTTTTGAATAAGGTGGGCCTTATTTGCCGTCAGTACCCTAAATCAAAGGTGTACATACTAGAATTTCGAGCCTATCGAACTTTTTTTTAATTCATCATGCGGCCGCCACAGCTCTAATTAGCCAGGAGCTCTGTTAAATCTGTTTCTTCATTTGGATTTCTCCAAAGACCAACCAGTCTTGATGCTGTTCACTATAGTAAGCGATGCCCTTCAAAATATTTAAGAAGAAACTGTTATATATTTTGGTGGATAACTCAATTATTACACATTAAGTGGAAGACTGATTTATTAGAGCATATTCATTGAAATCCTGATACACATGCGCTGGTAGGTACACTCTGTACAAGTACAACAAACAGGTAGTAGAGTCAAAACAATAATGAATTCTTAGAATGAATATAACTTCATAACATATTATATCTACTTTTCTGATGTTTTTTTTTTCAATAACTAAAACATAAATCTATCTAGTTTCTTTATAACTGTCATACATAGTTATCTTTGGTACGCTGTACAAAGTATTGTCTGAAATCGAATCTTCAAAAGTCTCAAACATTATTCCGGCATTATTATGCTTTGAAAACGGGATATATTGTATAAGGCAAAAATGATTCCCCCGATGTCTTCTACACGAATATATATGTTTGTCCAGTTTATGATGAAACACCTTGTATATCTGCGGCTAAGCAGCTGATGAAATATATAGGGTGTCCGATTTAAAAAACACAAACTTTTCTCTCTATCACTAATTTTTCGAATCAGATGGAAGCTGCGTATAGGTAACAGAAATTACAAAAGAAAAGGTTTCGGACTTTTCGTGATATCTCCAACAGAAAAGAAGATAAAGTTAAATATTCGAATCAGCAATATTTCAGAAATGCCCTGTAACTCGAGAACCAATTCAAATATCTGGGATCTGTTTGCTGGCAATTGATTATTTTGAAAAAAGAGATCGGGAGTCGTCGAACATTTTTTCCTTAATCCTTATGGTTCTTGAAATGCTTTCAGGGATCATCGAATTTGGGACACCCTGTACATATCAATCTTTCCCTGAAGTTTTTTTGAGCAAACTGACGTGCGGGAGAATAAAATCTACTGAAATCTCTTGAAAATTTTCTGCTCTTTCCAAATATCTCAATCAAATTCCAAAATCTTAATATACATTGTGTTCAAAAGAGAATGTGAAAACCCAACCGAAGACCACCACACCGGATGGTTCTGGCTAGGCCGGTTCGTTGAATTAGAACAATAAACACTTTAAAGTTGTTTATTTCACTTTCTACAGACTTTTTCTCTTCTACAAAACGCTAACTAAAAACAAGTACCATTGTTTAAGTACCTTAAACAATGCAAGTACTAATCATACATAGCTTGCCTCGCTCCTTTATAATTTCAGTAATGTTCTAACTTGAGAACAATGCTCGATGATTCGAGCATTGACCGCTAGATAGAGCGGATTTGCAACATGGAAATTTAAATTTTTTTATGCTTACATGAACCACCCTGTATCTCGGTTATGAAATTGATTAGACTTGTCATATATGCGTTTTTAAGACTCGCCCAGGCTAGCTCTAGCTCTGGTTACCATATTATTATGTTCATTTACAATTTTGTTCAGCATGTGATGGGGAGAGCTGGAATAGGAAAATGTAGAAACATCTCTCTATTGAAGACTTTTCCGAATCATGGTGTGAAAATCCAATAGATCAGAAAAAAATAGAGTTTGCTCTGATTTTCCACATTTGATAAAATGTGTAAATTCAGTTAATGTAACAATATCAGATAATAATTATACTTATTTCAAAATGGTGAGAGCATTCTCTAATGTCATATTTTGTGTGCTGTTTGTGATAAATGTTATAAAGTTTGTTTTTAATTGTTTTCAAAGAGATTATAAAATCGTATAGTATTTATTGTAGGGTCTGATGTAGAAATTTTTTTTTAAAACTTTTGAATGGCTACAATCAATAGCCGAAACGTGGTCAATGCTGAATAAAAATGAAAAGTATTTCACTTAAATAATTTCGGTCACCTATGAATATAACCAATAACTCAATATACAGGGTGACTGGTGACGTAAGGGACAACGGCTAACTGGAGATAGAGGACCTCAAACTGAATGAGTATTGGGGGTTTAAATGTCCCATAAGGCTATTAGTTTCAGAGATACAGGGTGTTTTTTGCAAAAGTGCTAAAACTATAAACTCCCTTATCTTCGTCAATATGGCAAATTTTCCGCTGATATTTGGCAAGCTTGTTAATATACATATTCTCCATCAGATCGACAAGAAAAAATTCCCAAAAATTGCAGGTCCGTATTCAAAAATTTCCATTGCCGTGTCAGGTGAGAAATATCACTCGGTATATGAAATAAAAAAAAATGAATTGGGAAATTGGAATCTGCAAAAAACACTGAGTAAAAATTTGTTCTTAGTTTTAATGGCACAAATTTTTTAAAGTTTTTATGATATGTTCAAAGTCGAAGATTACAATTTTTTCATATTGAATTCAAGAAACACACTATTTCTAAAAGAAAAAAACACTGAATTTGAGATGCTTAAAAAATCCTGACGCATTTTGAATATTCCTTTACATCTTGAAAAACTTTTTCATTAAATTTTCTATCAATACTATAAGAAAAACTCAAAAAACAATACAAACACAAAAAGATTAACAGTAGCACATATGGTTCATAAAAAAATCAAATAAACAAATGCTTGATATGCGAGAGCCATTCCCCTCACACACTTAATGACTCTTTTGAACAATTGAAGTACTTTTCATATCCACAAGATGAAAAATTACTCTTGATAGAACAGTAACACTAGATTTCAGCTCGAGAAAAGTTGGACTTTCTTCTCAGAACGCCTGAACAATAATCCATCTGATACTTATTCTTTCAACAAAATTTATTTTTCTATTAAATAATGCAATGATTCATGAGAAAACAACCAAGCAAATGCTCGAAATCAGAGCAATTTGCTTCAACGCATTTATTTGCTCTCTTGAACTATAATGATTTCTTTCTCTTTTGAGATTATTTTGAGACTAAATATTATATCCGTTCATTTTGCGCCATCCAAAAATAAGTACCTATCATCTACATATTTTTCATTCGTGAATATTGAAGGCATTTTTCAATAGATAAACAAACGACACAATTCCCAATAATTCACAATCAATTAATGTATGAATATAAACGTCATTTTTTGAAATATGCCTACTCTGTGCAGTAGAATGTATTTTATTTATAATGAATAATAAACCTCTTATTCTAAAAAATCACTTGTTTCCCTAATATTCTGTTTGCATTAAAGAAATTCATATGCTTCTCAAAAAAAGATGAAGTTGCTACACCTAAGTACAATTAGAGGAAAATAAGTCCTCAAAATTCATTGAAGAATAAATTTTGTTGAAAACATAAGTAACAGATGGATTATTGTTCAGGGGTTCTGAGAAGAAAGTCAAACTTTTCTCGAGCTGAAATCCAGTGTTTCTGTTCTATCAAGAGAATAATTTTTCATCTTGTGGATATGAAAAGTACTTCAATTGTTTAAAAGAGTCATTAAGTGTGTGAGGGGAATGGCATTCGCATATCGAGCATTTGTTTATTTGATTTTTGTATGAATCATATGTGCTACTGTTCTTTTTTTTGTATTTCTATTGTTTTTTAATTTTTCTTATAACATTGATAAAAAATTAATAAAAAGGGAGTTCAAGATGTGAAGGAATATTCAAAATGCGTCAGGATTATTTGAGCATCTCAAATTCAGTGTTTTTTCTATAAGGAATAGTATGTTTCTTGAATTCGATATGAATAAATTGTTATATTCGACTTTCAACATATCATAAAAACTATAAAAAATTTGTGCCATTCAAGCTGAAAACAAATTTTTATTCAGTGTTTCTTGAAGATTCCAATTTTCCAATTCATTTTTTTTATCTCATATACCGAGTGATATTTCTAACCTGACACGGAAATGGAAATTTTTGAATACGGACCTGCAACTTTTGGGAATTTTTTCTTGTCGATCTGATGGAGAATATCTATATTAACAAGCTTGCCAAATATCAGCGAAAAATTTGCCATATTGACGAAGATAAGGGAGTTTATATTTTTAGCACTTTTGCAAAAAACACCCTGTATCTCTGAAACTAATAGCCTTATGGGACATTTAAACCCCCAATTCTCATTCAGTTTGAGGTCCTCTATCTCCAGTTAGCCGTTGTCCCATACGTCACCAGTCACCCTGTATATTACCATTTTTTTCACCGAATTTATTCAGACATAAGTCCGTACGGACTTAGGAAAATTAAAAATAATTTTTGATTGTGTAAAATGTGTTTTGATGGGTACTCAAAACCTACCAAAAGGTAAACAAAAATCTTATAAGTTTTCGAAAATATTTCCGAACAACAAATTTTTTTTCTAAATTTTAACTGTATCTCAGAAGCAATATGCGTCAGAGACCCATAGTTCATAGGAACTTTATGTCATAAAATCATCTGAGGATGAAAATCTCGAATTTACGGCACCTTCTTCGGAAACATATATAGGTACTATTATGTAAAATAATACTACTATTAATGACTCAATTGTCATTTTCAGCATTTCTTTAGGATCACGAAGGCAGCAGGAGGATCGAATACTCATCCTGAGTCGATACAAGTAGTACGGATGTTTCTTCTATTGTCCCTTTATTAAAGAAAATATCCCTTCTGAAGGCCACCCAGAGGAAGACTGTTATGGATCTGAAAGAAAAGAGAAAATTTTATTTTTGACATAGCGATCGATGAAAACTTCATGGAAATTGAGGAAGATTTTATCAATATTGATCAGTCATTTGCATTTTGCGGATATGCGACAAAAAATGAAGAGCAATATAAGCTATAAATAGGGGACGTTTGAAGATGATAAAAATTCCATGTTTTCAAAAAGAACAAAAAAGAGGATATTTAACGTATCGATCAAGAAAAATCAATCAAAACGTTTAACGAAAAAATCCAAATTTCACTGAAATCTATCATTTTTTTCAAAGAACAGGTTTCAGAGTGGGCTCATGGCAACCGATGACTGACGGCACACACTGATGACATATGGGATCATTTACAAAACCTACACAGACCTTACCTGATTTCCTAACATGCAAAAGTAGATTAGTCTCTGAGCGTTCGGTTTTACGAAACTTCTGATATGTTGAACGATGGGATTGAAATATTCAATTTAATTTGATTTTCAACCTAATCCATCGACTCAAAGTCCGAAACAACAAGTAAATCTGTCGATTATAAAGACTATACCCATTACCAATTTTTATCATCTAATATACACTGCGCAAAAAAATAATTAATAATTAATGAAAGTTAACTCTACATTGACTTTATAGCTTATTTTTTATGTTCTCTCGGGAAGGTTTTAAACGAAACAAGACACATTAAATGGAAGAAAAATTCAGGATTTCACCGAATATTATGTAAAAGAAGAGGTGAAAGAAGAGAAATAAACAATTTTCAAAATACTGGAATGCTGATAAGTGATTTAATACTTGTATTGGTATTTCCACCCCTTGCGTTAATTACAGCTCGGCAACGACGGTTCATACTCAAAATGAGTGATCTTAAAATTTTCTGATCTAATCCTGCCCAGATTTCTCTGAATTGGATTCCCAAGTCATTAAGAGTAGCTGGATGATTTTCTGAACTTCTCAGTCTTCTGTTGAGGTTGCCCCAAACCTGCTCAATCGGATTGAGATCTGGACTTCTTGCTGGCCATTTCATTCGAGAGACTTCAACCTCTTCAAGGTACTCCTGAACGATGCACGCACGATGGGTTCTGGCATTATCGTCCATAAAAAAGAAATTTTCACAAATGTATGGGGCAAATGGTACTACATGCTCTTCAAGAATGTTCCTTATATACCTATCAGCATTCGTAGCTATATTATCAACGACCACTAGGTCTGCACGAGCAGTCAAAGATATTCCACCCGATACCATAATAATCGATCCTCCCCGAAACCAGTAGTATTCAGGAAATTGCACTGAGCTTATCTTTCATGTGTACGTCTGTATACAAGGGAACGTCGATCACAATGGTAGAGGCAGAAGCTAGACTCATCTGTAAAGAGAGTTCTTTCCCAATCAGCCTCTTCCCAATGAATATGCTCTCTCGCAAAATCTAAACGCGCCCTTCGATGGGCTGGGGTTAGAGCTGGGCCTCTTGCCGCGACACGAGGCCTTGAATCACATTTTCTGAGGTGATTTCTTATTGTCTGAGTGCTAATTTGCACCCCCTGAGTTTGCTCAAGCTGATTTTGAAGGAGGCGAGCGGTTGCAAACCGTTGTCTCAACGAAGAAACTCTCAAGTAACGTTCTTGAATGGCAGTTGTTACCCGCGGTCTACCCTGTCCTGGTCTTCGGACATTCATACCTGTCTCCCTAAATCGCTGCAACATTCTGGACACACTTGTATGGGAAACTCCAAACCTTTCTGCAATTCTTGTGTATGTCCACCCTTCTTCTCGCAAAACTACCGCTTGGGCACATTCCTCTTGGGTCAAATTGCGTGTTTCGTGTTGCATAGCGATCGAGTGTAGAAAATCAAACGAAAGAAAAACAATTGATCACTAGAATTGATCGAGAACAACTGATTTCAGAATGCAGCCAATACATTCAAAATCTGATAATCTCATCTTTTTTTATTCCTGCTGGGAAAAAACATCTGTATTGAAGAAAAACGTTGAAAGTGGATAACATATGCATGCATAATTCTGATAAAAATAATTATGATTGAGAACACCTTCAGTTGTAGAATAAATTTGAGATTTCCATAATGTACGTTAATTTTTTTGCGCAGTGTACTTTAAATTTTATGCTTTATCGCTTTGTAGCACATACATACAGGGTGTCCCATTACTCGACGTCAACCCGGAACCGGGTGAAAAGACAAGTAATGCTGGTTATCAGAAAAATATAAAAAAAAATCTGAGTTGCATGATTTTAAAATAATGCGCATTTAAAAAAACACGCAAAATTCCACACCCTGTGACAGTCTTTTCGCTCCTGTTGCCACAAATATCAACTTTTTCCAACTTTTTTCTTTGCTGTGTAACCTTGAATAATGCTTGTCTAAACTGTAATCAAAATTTTGATACCAGCTGCTCTAGGTTGCATGAAAATAGGGCTTACTTCTCAGAAACAAAATTCGAAATAAACAATTGCCTAGTTTCAACTGACTGTATTGAAAAAAAAATGTACTACGTAGGTTTGGCATGTTTTTTCAAAAGTTGGCGCCTTTAGTGAGGATTCCAAAATGGTATAATACTTGTGTAATTGTAGCTGCCGTAGTTCAAATTTATTTTCGATTGCCTTTGAATACACTTTTTCGTTAACTGCTTCCCAGTAATAGAGTCCAATGGACCAGAAATTTCGATCCATCTTCCGGGAAAAAATGTTATCAGAAAAAAAATTTCCAGAGAAAATAATTTTTCCAGAAAAAATTTTTCCTGAGAAATTTCTCTGAAATTTTTTTTTCTGGTAACATTTTTTCCCGGAAGATGGATCGGACGTTCTGGTCCAATCTCGTGGCCGGCTCGTTCACCGGACTTGAACCCATTGGACTCTATTACTGGGAAGCAGTTAACGAAAAAGTGTATTCAAAGGCAATCGAAAATAAATTTGAACTACGGCAGCTACAATTACACAAGTATTATACCATTTTGGAATCCTCACCAAATGCGCCAACTTTTGAGAAAACATGCCAAACCTACGTAGTACATTTTTTTTTCAATACAGTCAGTTAAAACTAGGCAATTGTTTATTTCGGATTTTTTTTCTGAGAAGTAAGCCCTATTTTCATGAAACCTAGAGCAGCTGGTATCAAAATTTTGATTACAGTTTAGACAAGCATTATTCAAGGTTACACAGCAAAGAAAAAAGTTGGAAAAAGTTGATATTTGTGGCAACAGGAGCGAAAAGACTGTCACAGGGTGTGGAATTTTGCGTGTTTTTTTAAATGCGCATTATTTTAAAATCATGCAACTTAGATTTTTTTTTATATTTTTCTGACAACCAGCATTACTTGCCTTTTCACCCGGTTCCGGGTTGACGTCGAGTAATGGGACACCCTGTAGATACGTTGAGCTAATAACTCGAGGATGTTCAATGCTATGCTTATGCATAGCCAAGTGTATATGTTTGATATTATTCATTGTACAAGCAACACACAATTTCGTAAGATATACCTAGAAGTCCGAGAGTGCACATGTAATGATTTAGGCACTCTTAATGCACTGATGAGCCCTCTGAGGATGAGCCCCAATAGGGGTAAACAGTTTTATGTGGATGCTCTTGTATGTGGAATCTCTGGATGTTATTGTCTCCTTGGAGGTTCTTTGAACATTGACGAGACTAGCTCCGAAGTAAAAGTTTAGTTTTAAATAATTTTTATCAATTAAAATTATTCAATACTTCTATACTTCATATTCAAATTGCGTTTCCACATTAAAACAATTTCAAAGACTGTAATAAATTAGTTGAATGTAGTTATGTGTTAGTATTGCTCTTACTTTCATTATATACAATAAACTAGTGCACTATGCTGAATTGCTAGAAAATATTCTATCAATTTGTATATCAAGCCATGATATTACTGATAAGTAAGAAATTCTAAGGAAAGATGTATAAGATAACATATGATTAGTGCAGTGAACATTAGTCGCTAGAGTTGATTACAAGATTTTTTCGTCGATCCCAGTATGAATTGTGTACAATTTCTTGAATGAAACACGTTCTTATTTTGCACTATAGATATACGTTTGACAAACATAAATTTCTATGTTCCAGTAGAGTTTTGACATCACTCGATATGTTTCTGAATGCCCATGACAATTGCACATTAAAAAAGCATAGCAATAGCAACAAGGTGAGAGGTAGATTTATCTGGCTTTGATGGAGTTCATGTCAAGATCCCTGAAATCCATCACGAGTCATAGCAGAAAACAGACTTACAAAAACATGGTGCGTACTTACCTGGAAGAACTACAAGACGCACGTACCTTCTCAACCCAGTCAACCAATATGCCGCCACCAAGACCTCAGGAATCTGCCTCCTCAGTGGTACTTCTACTTATCTAATGTATCCTCGCACTAAACTTGCCGATCATCGTGCAAGTGTCGATCCCCTCCGCAGTGATGAGCTCATCTGCCGGTGGCTCCAGAGGATATGTGATATGATCCCTAGCCCCAACGTGGATAGAGTTCTTCATGAATTAGATGCTTACCTTCATGACACCTTTCCTGCCGCGAAGAATCTTCATCCAGTCATCCGTCGCACCCTCAGTCAAAACAAAGACGTCGCATATATATCCCAGCGATATTTTTTCGGGAGATTGAGAGTACTTTTGTTGTTATGTTTCTGCGAGGTTGCTGGGAGCTGCTCTAGATCTTCTCGAAATTTCCACCTCAGGGATATTCCCAGAGAGCTCTCAAAGATATACCTTGTGAAAATTCTCAAACTGCTCACATTGTGGAGGTCAATGAGATATTCGCATGAACATTCCATTGTGACAAGTATGAGAACTTTCCAACAATTGCGAGCTTTTTGGGAATATCCTAGAGATCGCCGCATAGCGAGCTTTTTGAGAATATCTCAGAAACCTTCCATTGTGAACAAAATGAGAAATCTTATTATTTTGATAATTCAAAGTATCCATAAAATTCATTAAACAAGTCAAATAGATATTGTTTTCTCCGGAATTCGCTACTATTTCAAGTAAATAGTTTGTGTTTTTTAAACTGGTCTAAATTAATCTGTTTTCATAAGAAATTATAGAAAAATTATACTCTTGATAGAACAGAAACGCTGGATTTCAGCTCGAGAAAAGTTTGACTTAAATTTATCAATCTCAGAACCCCTGATTAATAATCCATCTGGTACTTATGTTTTCAATAGAATTTATTCTTCAATAAAATAATGTAAATTAATAATTCCCAATAATTCACAACCAATTAATATATGAATATAAACATTCCTTTTTTGAAATATGCTCACTCTGTGTAGTTGGATGTATTTTATTTAAAATGAATAATAAACCCCTTATTCTGGAAAATCACTTGTTTCTGTAATATTCTGTTTGCATTAAAAAATTCATATTATGCTTCTCAAAAGAAGGTGAACTTGCTACACCTAAGTACATATTAGAGGAAAATAAGTCCTCAAAATTTCTTCATTATTTCAATGAAGAATAAATTTTGTTGAGAACATAATTACCAGATGGATTATTGATCAGGGGTCCTGAGATTGATGAATTTAAGTCAAACTTTTCTCGAGCTGAAATCCAGTGTTTCTGTTCTATCAAGAGAATAATTTTTCATCTTGTGGATATGAAAAGTACTTCAATTGTTAAAAAGAGTCAACAAGTGTGTGAGGAAAATGACTCTCATATCGAGCATCTGTTTTTTTAATTTTTTTTATAAATCAAACGTGCTACTATTCCTCTTTTTGTGTTTGTATTGTTTTTTGAATTTCCTTATGATATTGATGAATAAATCAATAAAAAAGGATTTCAAGATGCGAAGGAATATTCAAAATGCTTTCTTGAATTCAATATGAAAAAATTGTAATATTCGACTTTTAACATATCATAAAAACTATAAAGATATGTGTGCCATTCAAACTAGAAACAGATGTTTACTCAGTGTTTTTTGTAGATTCCAATTTTTCATTTCAATTTTTATTTATCTCATATACCGAAGGATATTTCTCACTTGACACGGAAATTGAATGTTTAGAATACGGACCTGCAAATTTTTCAATTTTTTTTCTCGATCTGATGGAGAATATGAAGAGTAACAAGCTTGCCAAGTGTCAGCGGAAAATTTGCTGTATTGACGAAGATATGGGAGTTTATTGTTTAAACACTTTTGAAAGAAACATCCTGTATCTCTGCAACTAATAGCCTCATGGGACATTTAAACCCACAATCCTCATTCTGTTTGAGGTTCTCTATCTCCAGTTAGCCGTTGTCCTTTACGTCACCAGTCAGCCTGTATAAGAAATAAATGATTACAAAAATTAATTCCTATGGTTTTGATAATGCGATCCTCTTGAAATTGCATGAACATTCAGTATATCAGTTTTGATTCACAACTTAAATTTCACTTGAAGCAGATATCCTGTTATGGAAATATTAAGATTCTTCTTTTCAATATTCCAATTGAATTTTCTATGGTTCTGTTAACACTTTGGCTACAAAACTCTGCATGAACATTAAGTGTATCAATCTTTATTTATAAAATAAAGTTCATCCGAATCGGTTATTTTCTTATGGAAATATGAAGTGTCTTCCTTTCAATATTCCAATCGAATTTTCTATGGTTCTGTTTACACTATGGCCACAAAATTTTGCATGAAGCTTATTATGGCCATCTTGCATATGACCGCAACATTTCATTTTGATGGGTTTCGTTTTGTCTGAGATATTAAGGAGCAAAAATTTTGAACGGCCATATTTTATGGAACACCCTGTACTATTTGGCTGGTTAACGAACTCAACCGAGCCACTTGGGAACCGAATTCAGCTTGAAAATTTCAATCCTCTAAGACAATCCCTTCGGAAGTTGCTAACGGACGGCTGGTCGACCCCACGGACAGAATTGAATTTGACCACGAATTCATCATCAGGGGGTCTAACCCTATCGTTGATCCCATTTTCGGCTCAAAATTCGAAAATCACAGACATTTGGGCAAAACGATATAACACTCATTTAAATAGAACGAGCTCTCAAAAAGGGAATTAATCCAGCCTGCTGAAAAATTGCAAACCTCAATTCGATAATTTTGTTACATTGAAAAATAAATACATAGGTACTCACAATTTTTCATGAGAATCCATTCCAATTACGGATCAAAAGATGAAGCAATATGCATTAATTTCTACTCAACTAATAAAAAAGTATGGAATACATGTACAGTGGCGGCAAGCGAAAGATGAACGATTTTTTTCCTATTGTAAATTGGGCTTCATTAACCAGTATATTATCTATGGTTATATCCTGCAGTCGTTGACAAAGAAACGTCAAAATAAATCCACAGAATATAACGTTTCTATGCCCAAGCCTGATTCAATCAATTAAGAAAGCTTAATATGCTCTGTAGAGTCGTTCACTTTTCGCTTGCCGCCACTGTACACTTAATGTTCGTACTCGTAGGTAATAAAATTTCCGGGCGAAACATAACAATTCCGGAATACAGGATACATTTATCTCAAAAGATTTGAATTCAATTCAATCAGAAAAGATTCTCGCTATTAACCTAAAAACAATAATTCGAAATAAAAACGATGTCAGCGACATACGAAGTGCAGCGGCGATAAAATGAAATTTTCTGAATATTTTTGAATTTGTCCCCTGACAGATCTTAATAATGAATGAATTATTTACAGATCTTAATGTTTTTCATGTATCTCAGATGTCTGAAAGGACTTTTAGACATCTAAGTCATGGCCTACGATTTTTCATAGCAACTGGGCAACTACGTTGATAAATAATATTAAAGAAAAACGGTTGAATTTTTCAGATTTTATAGTACGGTTGTAAATAAAATATTGTTCCTATCTTGGGCGGAAAGTATGCCTGCACTTGCTTCCTTGCCCTAACTACGCGAAACGGTAATCTCATGCAGGAAAGTACAAATTTCCGTTCAAGATAGGCAAATAACTATTTCACGCGAGAATACCTTATTTATGGAAAAATTCGTTCATAAGAACTCTCATCTCATTCGAAAATTATAGAAAATAAATCATTAGTGTAAGAGAAAAGTGCCATTCATTTTTCATTTCGAATCGAATGTTGTAAAATAAATATGGGGTTGCCATTTGAAAATCTAGAAATATTTCAATTTTAAGTTCCTTATTTTCGGATCAAATTTTTCGAAGAACTGTGACGTGCTCCCGTCTCTACCAAACTGCGCTGCCATCGTTTACCTTCGGAAATAGAGATCTCGGGTGCCACCTCTAGTTTAAAGTGTTGAGGACACTAGGGTACCTATAGGCGGTGTCCTATAATAGGGTCGGGGATCTACTAGCCAGAGAAGGTTATGTCCAGGGGTCAGTTGTTTGTACCTACCTAAATATTCCCTAACTCTGAAAAATACTCAAATATTCCTTAGGAAAATAAAACACGCAGTCATAATAAAATATTTATTAGATTAACAGTAAATAACGGCAGTCATTAAAATAAACCATAATATAACTACAATCTGGGAAAAGAGGGTGAGCGGGCGGTGAGAAGGTTTAAGCGGGATGTAACATGCAGCATTATGTCGGTGGTGAGAGCTCTCGGGAAAATAAGCAATGCAATATCTACAAGCGGTATTAAAAATCGGTAATGATAGTCGAATGAGAGTGCAAGCGGAAAATTAATCAAGCAATGGTAAGTAACGGTACGGAAGCGAAGGTTCTAACATGAGCAAGTTCCTAACAAACAAATTCCCAAAAATGACATCCTTATTTACTGGCATACATCGGTTCACAACTACAGGCTATATTGACCACAACAGGGTTTACGGACAGGCGGTGAAAGGAAATTAGTGTGGTCCCAGGGGAAGCATATGTGCCGTTTCAAGCTAGCATACACCCACCCCTATGCTCTGAACCACGTGGCCCATGCATGCCTTTTGAAGCTAGGGCATGCACCTCGATATTCCGGAGCGGCACACGGTGGGGAAGGATTAAGGGAGGCATTTACAAGACTGCATATGGGCCGTTTCAAGCTAACATACGCGATCTTGCACATCGGAACTCCGGGATGTCATGCAGGCCGTTTCAAGCTACTACACAACCTCCGGGGGTTCGAATGATGCCAGAATGGCATAACAAGATGGTGTATGGGCCGTTTCAAGCTAACATACAACCTCTTGCAGGTTCAGAATTTCAGGGTGTCATACAGGCCGTTTCAAGCTACTACACAACCCCCAGAAACTCGATCGGTGGCAGAAGGGCACAACAAGACAGTGTATGAGCCGTTTCAAGCTAACATACACCCTCTTGCCGATTCGGAATTGCAGGGTGTCATGCAGGCCGTTTCAAGCTACTACACAACCCCCTGAAACTCGAACGGTGTCGGAAGGGCACAACAAGATAGTGTATGTGCCGTTTCAAGCTAACATACACCCTCTTGTCGACTCAGAATTTCAGAACGTCATGCAGGCCGTTTGAAGCTACTACACAACGTCCAGGAACTCGAGTAATACCAGAGAGGATAATACAAGACAATATATGGGCCGTTTCAAGCTAACATATACCATCTCGCATCTCGGAATTCTCACAAGTCATGCAGGCCGTTTGAAGCTACTGTACAACCTCTGCGAATTCGAGCGGCGGAAGGACGGGAAAATACAATAGGAAAAATACATTATAAATATCAAAGCCAGCAAATAAGAATTAAAACAATCATACCTAAACTCACGATACACTCACACCGGTATGCCAGATTCGGAGTCTAAACTCGTCCGGCGCGCTCATCTACGTCATTGAGGAGCAGAGATAAAAGTGGAGTTATATTATTATTGTTATAATACCTGCATTCATGCCTAATTGCGCAGGTTTTGGCTGTAAGAATTACAGAAGAGTTGAAAGGGAACCGAAATAAGGTACTTTTGCTTTCCGAAGTCGGAAGTATCCCGTCAGTACTTCATTATCTGAGGAAAAAATATTTTCAAAGTGTTAGAAGATAACACGGTTGCAAAACTGAAAAATGACATTCAGATTCCATTCGATGTTATTCTTTGCTTGAGCACAATTCGTACTAACTTAAGACAGGGATCTAAATAAGAAGATCAGTTTTCAGAATATGAAGAAAAAAGTGGACAAAAAACTTTTCAAATTCACGAATTATAAGTGAAATTCATTGAAATTTCCCTAAAAATGATAAAAATATTTTCATTCATTCGAAGTTTTTTAATGAACCTTCAATAATTTATTCTGTATCAACAAATAAATACTTTTCACTTAAATCCATATTTATACAATTTCATTGATATATTTTAGAACCAACAAACAAAGACATCGGAAAAATTTCATTTGAAATTGTTAGTTAATTGCATTTTCAATGAAACTTGCGATTAATTGCATTATTCCAATCATTCTCTGGAGTTCTAACACTTCCATCCCGCAAATTCAATGGAAGTGCTCCGCAGTGACGTCACATCTCGATGCGCGTCGGCATACCGGTGTAAGTGTATCGTGCCTAAACTGAACTTGCCCCTGCAGAACCCTCTGGTGGCACCTACTTCTGGACGGACTGGTCGGCTAGTACTTTCTTGAGTAGTGGTCAGGATATTGATTTTTATTCGACTGCCTTATTCAGCGGAGAATCCCGCATTTTAAACCTTTTGGACACGTGTGGCCGGTAACAGGTGGCTCCGCCCCACGTGTGCGGTATCGAGAAATCGCAATCTAATTTGCCGTACATCTTCAGCGCGGAGATAAAAATTCCCGATTTCCGTCAACTTCAATTGAACGAAACTAAATAATGATAGAAATTATTTTGCTTCGTTACAGAACCTCAAGATATATCAAAGTACTGAATTCACCACATGAATGCATGGCATCTCTTCTATGAGACTGTTGAGTTTGGTTCCGTTCGCATAGAAAATAATCGAGATATAGCATTTCCAAACTTGCAATGCAGATGCCAAAATTTTTTTAGAATTTGTGCATAATTTGGCAACAGTGCATGGCAGAGAATTTTTTTTAGTAGGTTATACTGCTCATTGGGCATTAAATCGATGCAGAAATAAAAAATGGGTAGTTGCATTTGATATAAGAAAGTAGATATGCGTTTGAGATAGACGTGGCAACACTGTCGACATGAAAATATTTTAGGACTTCCTTCATCCTCAAGGCTTCACCTAAAATTTCTGAACGACATTTTAACTAGTTCTTCAAAAACGTCTAATAGGCCCTGTATATTCAGATATTGTCTTTTTCGCAAACACATATGTACACAGTGAAAATTTCGAACCTGACAGAAATATCCAATTTTCCCGATACTTCCCTAAATTTTTTTTCATTTCCTCATGATTGTTCGACTGGTGGTGGACCCCTTCACCAAATTTCATTGAAAAATATTCTATCGATCAGAAGTCATTGACAAGTAAAATTTAGACAGAAATAGCTAAATCGCCATATATCTTCGAAACGGTTGACCTCAGCCTTGAAATATTTTCGGTTCCAAAGTTCACTAGGTAGGTCCTTTACGGCAGTAAACTATAGTCGACTAGTTGCTTAACACCCTGTATCTTCAAGATCCTGGTTTGGATGATTTCAATGAATTGGAATTTATGAGAGAACGTTGTGATTTTATTGACCGAACACCGTTTTTTTTTCTGACCCCATTTTGTGGAAAAAATGTCATGACTCATCAGTGAAAATGACTATAATACAGAAACATGAAAACAGTTTTGTTTTAGAGTGCTTAGACGAGCGGGTTATATTATTCTTTTCTATCAATCAAAAAAGCATAGTGAACCTTGGTTTGGACACGAATATTCACTTAAGTTAATTGATAGAAAAATATATTGTTGTAAAGATAGTTTAGAAATGGTTGCTTATAAAATCTGAATATTTGTTTTTCAATTAGTTAGATTAAAGCCGAAGAATCATATCAAAATGAAGTTTGTTCTACTTTTGAGTGTGTTGATGGTATACGTTTGGGCTTATCCTGCCGATGAGAAGTACAGTACTCAGTATGATAATTTAGACGTTGATCAGATTTTGAAAAGCACAAGATTGTTGAAGAATTATGTTGATTGTTTACTAGATAAAGGAAGATGTCCACCACCCGCTAGGGAATTGAGAGGTGAGGTATAATACAATGTTAATTTAATACAGTGTTCGATGAAAAATGCCATCTTCAAAGTATTTCGGTTCATAAATATATAAACTCAAAAAAGGATATCGTAGAAGGTCAGTGTTTTGTAGATTTTCGATTTTTTTACTTATTCTTGATATGTGAATATGATACATTTCTGGTGCGAACATATGATGGTGGAAAAATCAGTTATAGCACCTACTGTTACACTTTCCAAACATTTTTCGTGCTTGTTCCTGGGGTAACAACATGCTATCTTAATACCCAAATGTCCGCAATTTTCGCATTTTAAGATGGCAGTGGTCTTAAACGACTCGGTGGTACTAACTGATGAAGAATTCGAGCTCAAAATTGATATTGACCGAAAAGGATAACTCTCAAACGGATGAGGCTGGAATTTGAAAATTTGAGACGAAATTTATGATCTGAATTTCACGGTTATCTTCAACGCACCGAATCGGTTCAGTGTTTTCGGAGTTATTGACTTTCGAAATTCTTCATTATTTTTCCGATACTTCCATCAATTGCGATCGATTCGAAATTTGATAGAACGAAGGAGAATAATGAAGAGCAAACTAGAATTTCGTGAGGATTATAAATACTATTGAGAAACCTTCATTAAAGGGTGGGCCATGTAAAATTTTAAAAAGTCAATAAAAAAAAACGGCTTGATATTTTTCAAAGGTCTAACATTTATTTGAAAGGTTGTTTTATGAAATTCATTTGTGGAAAACAATTTCGGACAAATGACCACCACGGCTGAGTTTACAGTAGCTTATCCGATCCACCCAATTTTGGAGTACTTTCTCGATGGTTTCAGGCCTTATGTCAGCAACAGCAGCTTGAATCTCGCACTTTAGATCTTGAATTGTTTCTGGATGGTTGGCGTAACATTTATCTTTAACCGCTTTCCACAGAAAATAGTCCAACGGAGTTAAATCGCAGCTTCTGGGAGGCCAATTCACATCACCTCTTTTGCTGATTATGCGATTTTCGAAGATAGGGCGTAAAAGATTGAGTGTATAGCGTTTGCTGTATGGCACGTCCTGCTGAAACCAAATGTTATCCAAGTCTTCCTCTTCAATTTTCTCGAAGAAAAATTTGGATAACATTGCGCGATATCGCTCACCATTGAAGACTCACCACTTTGGAAAAAAGTTTTCAATATTTCCCAGTTTTCTTCTAGCGAATAGCGACCCATTTCGTAAATTTTAGTCGTTTTACTGAATATCTGTCACTTTCCGAATGGTATTTGACGTTTCCAATGTCGAAATATAGATAGTTCAAATTTAAAACGCTAGATGGCCCACCCGTTATGTTTGTGCGACGTGAACCGTCCTGATCGCTCAATCTCTCGAAAGAAACGTTTAACAGACTTGATATTTCCACGCTAGATTTGGGATATCAACAAGACTATAAAGAATGAGATTCTTTTGAAGTGGCCAAACTTCAAGGGGATCATACGAGTGATTTACAACAAAAAATGTCATATTTTATAACACATGGTCGAAATGTTGAAGGTTATTCTTCAATTTAACCATTTCTGATTTCACCAAATATTTCAAATTTTTCCTCTAAAATGACTATTATTCAGTTTTCCTCGTGGTATCAAATTTGCAACAAGATGAGAAAGTCTGTGTGCAGAAAAATCTCTTACTGTGGGAGTGGTAAGGGTATGAATATCACGATTCTGAAGTTAACGAAATGAGTCCTGTTTTTCCAATGGTTTTATCGATGAAAAATCAATAATTATATACAGGGTCTTTCACGAGGAACCTCACCCATATTTATACGGGAAACTTCTGAACGTATTTTCATGAAATTCAGCACTTATAAGTATTTCACGATGCTGATGAAATTTAAAATATTTTCAAGGCATGAGCACCTCCGGTTTTTCCGGAAATGACGTCAACTTCCGTTTTTCAAATTAGAACACCATTTTTTTATTGCAGAAATAGATTCCTTAGAAAATTTCAAGTTATTTTGATGTAACATTTTTCAGTTTTGGTTGGAAAATTCTCTCTGAGCGGAAAAATTCGAAAAAAAAATCGAAAATAGAGCTCCGCTGAAACAAGAATAACTTCGAGGTTTTTGGATGGAAAATTTTCATTTTTGGGATTTTTCAAGATGTAAGATTGATGTATCCACTTTGAAAATCGAAATCGCGATTCATGATACAGGGGGTGAAAAAATCGCTTTCAAAGTTAGGGATGACAAAATCGTGAAAAATCAATTTTTTCAAATTAGAACCCCATTTTTTTATGGCAGATATTGAATCTACGTTAAAAAATAATGTGAGTGTATGCATCACACCCTTGCCCTAAAGTGGATATTTTCTGAGTTATTCACAAAAAACTGTTTTTCGTCTTGAATTTTCAGCTATTTCTTTTCCCTTCACGCCAAAAAGATGACATTTTCAGGAACTGTTACTTAAACCATGTTTTAGATTTTACTACCCTAATATGCAAGAGAAAAAAGTTACAGGTTGTTCCTAAATAGATGGCGAATTTTGATCCGAATTTGTATCGGAAACCTCTTTATTTAAACTGATCGGCCTTCGGTTTTCTCTCCAGTGATACATAAATAATTCCTTATGAACCATATGCAAAAACTTACTATGTTTTACATTCTTTTTTTTTAATGATAGATATCATTAATTACATCTGCCAAATTCCTCTTTATTCAGTAGCATTTTGTGTTTACTATTAATTTGGTGATAATTCGTATTAAGTTATAAAATCGATCACTATGCCTAACTTTACCAATGAAGATTATTTAAATCTCATTCTACTTCATGGAGAATGTAATAAAGTTGTAGATAGAACGATTCGACTTTTCATTGAGAGGTTTCTGACCGACCCAGACCAACGAGAGATACCATTAACAGAACCATGACAAACTTGAGAAATGTCGGATCTTTCGTTAAGAAAACTATACACAGAGAAAAAAGTGTAGTAGAAGATGAGAACAACGAAATTACAGTTCTTGCATATTTTCGTGTGAATCCTCAAAATTCTCTCAAAGATGCCGAGATTGATCTGGGATTATCTCAATCGAGTGTTTGGAGAGTATTAAAAAAACATAAAATGCACCCATATAAATTCAATAGGGTACAGCATTTGAAGGAAACTGATTTCGTCAGGAGAACAGAGTTTTGCGAAGCTATGATGATTCGATTTCAAGAGAATGAAAACTTTTTGGACTGTATAATTTGGACAGATGAATCTAAATTCACAAAGAATGGTTCTTTCAATAGGCATAACAGTCATTATTGGGATGAAGAGAACAACCACCACTTCAGACAATGGAACTTTCAAGAGACCTGGAGTTTCAATGTTTTTTGCGCCATCAAAAATAATGCAATTCTCGATGTTCACATTTATGATGGGACTTTAACTGGTAAGATAGAACACTACACATGTTTGCATTATTTCAAGAATGTTCTCCCTTAGGAGATAGATATTCTGACATATTGACTCAAATAATTGAGCCGCTAGTACAGAACCATAATGACTTATGGTATCAACAAGATGGCGCGCCTCCACACAATTCACTCAATGTGTCAAATATCCTCTACAGGCTATTTGAAGATCGATGGTTGGCAAACAATGGTCCACATCTTTGGCCACCACGTTCTCCCGATTTACTCCTTTAGGACTATTATGTTTGGGGTAGGATAAAAAATATTGTCTACTCAACTCCCCTGACTGATAATGAGGACTGCATAGAACGAGTCAGAAATGCGTTCAGGTTTGTTTAAATTTTTAGATTCATAGTTTTGAAACTCAATTTGGTTTTTAATCACTTTTGCAGATCTCTTCCTCCTGATGAAATAAGAAGAGCAACGCACGAAGCATTCCTGAGACGTATAAATAAATGTCTAGAAATTAACGGTCAAAACTTTGAGCATTTTCCCTAGTTATAACTGCGAGAGTTTGCCATGGTTCTCCTAATAGTTTCAAGAAGGGGTGAAAAATCTACAGCATGGTTCAAATAACAGTTCCTGAAAATTTCATCTTTTTGGCGTGAAGGGAAAAGAAATAGCTGAAAATTCAAGACGAAAAACAGTTTTTTGTGAATAACTCAGAAAATATCCATTTTAGGGCAAGGGTGTGATACATACACTCACATTATTTTTTAACGTAGATTCAATATCTGCCATAAAAAAATGGGGTTCTAATTTGAAAAAATTGATTTTTCACGATTTTGTCATCCCTAACTTTGAAAGCGATTTTTTCACCCCCTGTATCATGAATCGCGATTTCGATTTTTAAAGTGGAATCATCAATCTTACATCTTGAAAAATCCCAAAAATGAAAATTTTCCATCCAAAAACCTCGAAGTTATCCTTGTTTCAGCGGAGCTCTATTTTCGATTTTTTTTTCGAATTTGTCCGCTCAGAGAGAATTTTTCAACCAAAACTGAAAAATGTTACATCAAAATAACTTGAAATTTACTAAGGAATCTATTTCTGCAATAAAAAAATGGTGTTTTAATTTGAAAAACGGAAGTTGACGTCATTTCCGGAAAAACCGGAGGTACTCATGCCTTGAAAATATTTTAGATTTCATCAGCATCGTGAAATACTTACAAGTGCTGAATTTCATGAAAATACGTTCAGTAGTTTCCCGTATAAATATGGGTGAGGTTCCTCGTGAAAGACCCTGTATAGGTACAGCATGCGGAAGGTGAACGACTCTACAGAGCAAATTTGGCTTTTTTTAGTTGATTGAATCAGGTTTTGGCATAGAAAAGTTATATTCTGTGGTCCTCAATTTCTGCATGATATAATCATAGATATACGTGGACATGAAATATTTATGAAGCCCAATTTCCAATAAGAAAAAAAATGTTCAATAACGAATGCCTCAGAAAAAACTCTTATTGTGGGCGTGGTAAGGAGATGATTATCACGATTCTGAAGTTAACAAAATGAGTCCTATTTTTTCAATGGTTTTATCGATGAAAAATTAATAATTATAGTCCGTTCACGAAAGTTTGAGCGCATAGTAGGCGTTTGTTTATTTATCTGAAGTTGGCAGTATTTATTGTCATAACGATGAACAAAGTCAACGTTGCCGATTGTATCCGGTATCGTCCGACGAGCTTGCGAGTTATCAGAGAACTCTATGCAATATTGACAACATTGCGTATCAATCCGACAAGAGAATAAAACACATAACCTAAAATTTTAATATACACAGTGGAATATGTCAAATTTCCATGGCCAACCGACGGCTCAACTTTTCGTGAACGGGCTATATGTACATTTGAAATGCCTCATTTAGTGTACTTTCGAATGTCATATCATTTTTTGTGCTAGCAACTCATCCTCCGCCAAAATATCATGGCTAACATAATAACAACGAAAAAGTCTAAAAATTCCGACCATGAGTTTGCTCTATTTTTGAGCTATTCGCTATTGCATCTTGATGTTATTTTATTGAAATCATCAATTTTATTCATCTGTTACCTGTAGATGCGGAGTCCAGACTAATATTTTGTAGGTGGTACCTGAATAACAGATAAAATATCTGGTTTCACTTGAATGGCTTCCCAGCACATACATAATAGTCGTAATGTCGAGATCTATTAAATGAAGATTTTGTGATACAATGGATCGGAAAATACAATCAGATGCTACCTAGGTGCCCCGACCTTACGCCTTTGAATTTTTATGTCTAAAATACCTTTACAGAGGAAGTATATCAAATTCGCTTTCAGACTAAGATGGATCCCATCAACAGATTAAAATTGTGTTCTGTGGAAATGCGTCAGAAATTCCTAAAATTACGCGGAGTTGTAGATTCAATACGAAAACGATGTGTCAAATGTATTGAGATTCAATAACAAAGAGCTCAAAAATAGATCAAATTCAGGTTCGGAATTTTCAGATTTTTTCATTGTAATTATGTTAGCTATGATATTATGGCGGATGATGAGTTGATAGCACAAAAGTTGATATGCTATTCAGAAGTACACTAAATGAAGCATTCCGAATGTACATAATTATTTATTTTTCATCGATAAAACCATTGGAAAAATAGGACTCATTTTGTTAACTTCAGAATCGTGATACCCATCTCCTTACCACGCCCACAATAACAGTTTTTTCTGCACAAAAACTCTTTTATCTTGTAGCGAATTTATTGTTTTTTCTGAATATTTGGTCAAATTTGATGAGACTTCAAGGAAAACAGAATTATGGTCATTTTAGAGCAAAAATTTGAAATATTTCGTGAAATCAGGAAATGTTAAATTGAAGAAAAACCGTCAACATTTCGACCATGTGTTATATGACATTTTTTATTGCTAATCACTCGTATTATAACCTCTAGAAGTTTCGCCTTTCTGAAAGTAGACACTCTGTATATTTTCATTAAAAGTATAAATCGGTCGATAGGTTTCTGAGGTACTCCTGACTTGAATTCCGAGTCATTGATTTCAATTTAATTGCAGATCCGATCAATGTCAATCTTTATATGTAGAATTAAGGACAGTTATTTGTCCCAAATTTCGTCACAATCATATCAAAAAATCATGTCAGTACTGCTATTCTGGACTCAAATACAGCATTCGAACGGAAAGCGTTGAAATGAATATCTCATGGGGGTTCGTTAGTAGACCAGATAGGTCGAGTTGTTTTTAGGTTATTGCCACTAGAATATTCTCCCTATGGTTTGCCAATATTCCTGAAATTGCACATCTTGTCGACATGACATAGTAGGTATGTGTGAATTCGTGATGTGTCCATGTTTACAAAATTTCATGGGAAACTGATAATTACACGAGTGATTGTGTGTTAGAACTTTGGAACGGCTTTGTTCATTTTTTATTTTCTCTTTACAAATACGAAATTGATGTATTTTGTTCTACAATGAAATGTAGAGTCAGAAGCTTTTCGCTCTTATTTTTGTGAGGAAAACTATTAATTAAATTTGAATATCCTGTTGTTTGATTCTATTCATTTATGAGCTCCACTTTTCTCTTCAAATCTTGAACCTTCCTTCAAGATTTCTTGTTTTGAAGTTTTTTCTTCAGAAAGTGATGGTGTTCATGGTCAACAATTACCTCCTTCACTGTACCCGTGCCCCCATGTTGAGTATCACCCACACTGATTAGGGCGGAGGTTGATGAGTGGAAAAATAGAGAAAAGCGCACTCTCACTGAATTAACATACCTACAGCTGGGTTTAGACGAAGCGCACCTACTCGCGCACCAGCCTCGCTTCCGCTCCCTCGCATCGTGTAAACATGCTCCTCGCCGTGAGGCCCCTCGTCCTCGGGGCGAGCCGTCGCCGGTCGGTTTTCAGTCGCGCATCAAAGAAACCTCACTCTGTCGTTTGAACAAGAATTTGGAGCTAGTCGAGACTAGCGAGTGCGCCGGCTTTAGTATTCTATTTACGCAGGAAAAATGGACCAAGCGAAGTGCCTGGAACTTATCGAACTATACAGGGTGTTCCTTAATTGAACGTACAAACGAAAAGGGGAGATTCCTTAAGTGAGTTTAAGAAAAAAAGTCCCATTAACATGGGGTAGCAAACGTTTCGTTTTCGAGATACAGGGTGTTAAAGTTTTAATCGAAAACATGTGTTGATTATACGAGTTTATCGAATCCTTATGAATCATCGCTACAGATCAGGAAACTTTCCATAAAAACTGACACTGAATTAATTCACCACAGCTTACAAAGTGGCCTTTCCATCATAATTTGGATTTTCACGAGGATTTCGAGAGGATCGTTCAAATTTTTTTTCTCAAAATCGTTGGTAGATACGACAAAGCTACAAGAGACCGAAAAGTTTAGTATAAGAACAAAGCTTCTTTTTACATTTTTTCAAATTAACAGTTGCTCACCAAAAAAAAGTTCTGCAGAAGAACAGGTGGCAGTGTTCCAGAAAAAATATCACCCTGTAGATCTTCTATCGAAATTGTCATGTCACGTGGTGGGAACTCTCAAATGTAATATCTATGCCAAATTTCAGTTGAATATCTTGTGAAGTGTAGATACTATGAGAAAAAAACTTGAAAAAAATTCAAACTTCAACACTCTGTATCTCGAAAACGAAACGTTTGCGACCCCATGTTTATGGGCCTTTTTTTCTTAAACTCACTCAAGGAATCTCCCCTTTTCGTTTGTACGTTCAATTTAGGAACACCCTGTATAAACAGCGGGTGGTATTGTGGAATCCCAAAGAAAAAATGTACCACAACAAAAATAAAAGACAGGATGCATGGAATGAGATAAGTTCTGTTCTGTCAATTCCGATTCCTGCATTAAAGGCAAAGATGAAAGGGTTGATGATTTGTGTCCATTTTTGCAATTTTCGGCGAAATAACAGCTAGCAGGTGTTCAAAATCTTCAAACGTCATGCGCAGGAATTTTTTTATGGTTTCTTCAGCAGGGTCTACCACCATATCGGCCATCAATCTGCAACCATACTGCAATCGCCGGCGAAATAATTCCTTAGCCCACCACCGACGCTCCTATTTTTTTTCAATCTCATCTCAAAGCAAACGACGCGGTAATTGAAGGTGTAGCCATGCTGAACTGTACGACTCTATACGAGGCTGATTACTACCTCGCCTTCTCATCCTGGCTCGCCCTTCCAGGCGAATCCAGCGCGTCGTGTAAACACTAGCGCGAGGATGAGTTTTGGTGCGCTAGTAGGTGGCGAGGTTTGATTCGCGAGTGGGTGCGCTTCGTCTAAACCCAGCTTACCAGCAAAGACACTGATTGCACCTTCAAATGAGAAGGCTCAACAAAGCTCGCGCTCAAAAAACGAGTTACGGCTGTTTACTGGACTTCCCACAGGTCATTCTTTTGTGGGATATTACTTGCACTGTTCGGAATTGTAGACTTTTTCGTTGTTTTCTGTTGACCATGATATTATAGCGGAAAATGAGCAGCAAGCTCAAAAGATGATATGTCATTCGAAAGTACACTAAATGAGGTACTTTTTACTGAAAAGAAAACGTGTGCATAGTCATCCATACCTATTTCATAGAAAAAACCATTGGAAAAATAGACTGATTTTGTTAACTTCAGAATCGTGATATTCTTCTCCTTAACACGCCTGTAATAAGAGTGTTTTCTGCATACAGACTCTCTCATCTTGTAGTAAATTTATTGCTCTTTCCGAATATGTAGTCAAATTTGATGAGACTACAAGGAAAACTGAATAATGATCATTTTAGAGAAAAAACTCGAAATATTTCGTGAAGTCAAAAAATGTTCAATTGAAGAATATCCGTCAACATTTCGACCATAGGTATGTTATATAACATGTTTTGTTGCAAATCACTTTTATAATCAATCCTCGATGTTTGTCCACTTTGAAAGTAGACACCCTGTATATTCCACGAAGATTACTCGTTGTAAGTATATTACTCTAATCTTTTTTTTCAAATTCACAACCAAGGAAACACGATTATGTAATTTTAATTCCAAACATCTATGACATGACCAATATGAAATCTTTTTCTTATGTGCGGCATCTGAAGATATCATCCACAATTTATTTGCTTTCACGTCGTTCAGCCAACAATATCCCCACCAAATATTTTTTAATTAGTGGATAGGTGGACATTCAGTATATAAATCTTCATTCACATAATACACACTCGAATCGGATGTGTTGTTATGGAAATATAAAGATTCTTCTTTTCAATATTCCCATTGAATTTTTGATGGTTCTGTTAACACTGTGGCCACAATATTTTGCATGAGGCTTATTATGAGCATCTTACATGTGGCAGCAATGTTTTATTTCGATTGGTTTCGTTTTGTCTGAGATATTGATGAACAAAACTTCCGAATCGCCATAATTTACCCTGTACGATTTGGCTGGTTAATGAATTTAACCACGGTATTTGAAAACCGAACTCACACTGAAAATCTAAAGTCTCTAGGACAATCTCTTTGAAGGTTGTCGGGCTCACGACCGGACGGCTCCAGGAACAGAATTGAATTTGCCCACGGAGTCGTCATTAGGGAGTCGAACCCTTTAGTTTCAGACCATTTTCGGCTCCAAATTTCAAATTTATAGATATTCGGGCAGAACGATATTACATTCGTTTCAGTATAACGAGCGCTCAAAAACGAGTTGAAGCTGCCTACTAGGCTTCTCAACCGAATTTGTATCGTGAGATATCGCCTACACAAGATTTGTTACAAAAACTTCTATATAGGTAGGTTATGTGGATCGAACACAGAAACCACCGGGCACATATTATATACTAATACCGCCTCGGTGGCTGCAAGGACATGGCGTGTGCCTACAAGTACTTGCGAAGCTGTAGGTCTGGGTTCGAATCCCGGCGTGGGTATGGATGTTTGTGTATGTCCCAGTATGTCTAAGAACAAAAATTGTTATAGTGGTATGTAAGATGTGAATGAGAGTCTTAAGTGTTAAAATTGAAAACTATGAATAATGATATGTTCGTTGCCTCGATGGTCTGAGATACCAAGGGCATTGTGAAAGGATGTTGAATGAATGAATATTATATACTATGTATGTGTTGGCGCAAACTAGACTTACTCCACTGGTTGGCATGACGCTAACGTCAGACGTTATAAAGAGAAGTCTCCTAGGAAAATTATCAAAACTGGGGGGGGGAGATTTATTCCTGAAAAAAAAATTTGTGTAATATGTTATCGCAAAATACAGCTCATTGGTCTCAATGCAGATAAGCATTGTGCCAATCGAACACAATTTGCTCATCATTGGAATGCAAAATTCATTTCAATGAGTTGTTACAATGTGTGAATGTACATTTGGATTGGTAAGGGGTACTTTCAAAAACAAAAAATCCACGCGTCCGAGAGTTTTTCAAACTCATATGTCACCTTCCTAATACATCAGAGGAAAAAACTGCCAATGAAATAAGTTCAATAATATTTTGTGTTTTCTTTTCAGAACATCTTGAGGATGCCTTGAAAACGGAGTGCATGAAATGCACAGCTGCACAGAAAAAAACCGCTGACAAAGTGGTAAACTTTATGATTGAAAATCATCCCGATATGTTTGACCCTATTCAAGCTAAATATGATCCAGACGGGATCTACATAGCCAAATGGAAAGCTCTAAAGGATACTAAGGAATATCAGGAAAAATTAGAATCTTGAATAGGTGGACCTGTATCTATATTGACTGAATCGGATAAAATTTTGATTTGAAACCATTTTCTGGAAGGAAAATCTAATTGTAATTGTTATGCAATAAAAAAGAAACAATTTATTCATTTAATTTTTTGTTTTCGGATTCAACCTACATTTCAGTCACTCCGAATATTGTTTCGACTCTGAAATTATCATATAGGTAGTTAACTGCTCATTTTCTTTGATCTCTTGGCAGCTACCTTTGATCATTCAATTTTTATGACGAATTGAAATAAAGCAAGTGAGTAAGGGCGTTCCCAGCCCAGGGCTAGGGGGTAAAAAAATTGAAATAGAAATAATGAACTGGGAGTAGTGTAAGATGAAATGAAGTTTATTTTCATGAGTTTTTAAAGGATACTTGTGAAGCTCTAGGGGGGGTTACCCTTCCCTGCCCTCCCCTGAAGACGCCCATACAGACTACATTAAAAGGAGCGGATTTTGAACCAATCAGAGAGCAGTAGGGATTTTTAAATTTGACAGACACATTCTGTTTACATTTTCGTCAGATGTCATCTTGACATTTGACAACATTCCGGTTTATACTTATTTTAAACGTTATTCGGAGTATAACTCAAGTAAGAGGAGATTGTTGTACGCATTTGCGATAGCTGGAATTATTTCATTTTCGATGATGGTATGAAAATGGGCAATGATGACTTTACTGTTCGAAGGTAACTTTATCCCTTATATCCATTATTGATAATATTTTCAAGTATTCATTTCGTTTTCAGATTTCATCTTATTTGTCCAGTATGCCAGGAAAAATGTGCCATCAATACCTCAGAGGAAGAAGTTTACTTCTTCCTCTGAGATCAATACGAATAAAATTTAATGGAATGACGTACATTGAAACTTGTTTGAGCCATCAAATTGGTTTGAAAATGTATTCTTATATTCCAATTGTCAATAAAGAATGAGAGAAATCAATGTATCAAGACAAAATTCAATTGAGGGACCTATATCTACATGATTCACAAATAGCGAAAATAGTTCGATGAGGACTGAAGAACTTCGGTCAATGGTCATTTGACTCGGTCAATCTTATCATTATTCAAGTTGGACGTGAATAAATCGTTGTGTTATTATAAGAAGCCTTTGATATGTCAAGTTTTTTTTCAGTATGTGTAAAAGTATAATCTAGTTGAAATTGAATTAACTTGATTCTTACTCTTAGTCCAGAATACAAAGTATCTAGTTAGTAGTTAATTTGTGATATCTAATCATGTGCTAATCTTACAAGATAAATGAATAAGTTGCGATGATGGATTTGTTTGTGGTTAATTTTTACTGAATTGGGTATAATGTTAGCAGAGAGTATGAATGTAGTAAAGCACATTAAGTTTTATTTTCATGAATAAGTGAACGATTGCTGATTACGATTGAAGGTGTTACTGCATACAATTTCTATCAGGCTTAATTGAAGTGAATGAACGAGAAAACTGATGTATCAAAACGAAGAAACACATTATTTGAACCACTATCTAATATTTATTAAAAGAAAGAACAGTACCTATCACTTTTCAAATTCACTTTCTTGTCCTTTACTTATATGAATTTCAATTATGTGCACTCTCACAACTGAACAGGAATATTGGAAATCAATTATTCATATTGAAAGATTTAATGACCTTTACCTTTAGTGTCTGATCAATGCTTTTACTGATTTTGGCCTGGGATCTTGATGAGCAGGTACAAGGTATTTTGATGTTCTTTTCGGAAAGAGGTTTAAAGTCGAGAACAATATTTTCATTTCAACCCACAACGAATAAGTTGAGCATAATTGTTTCAGAAAAGTGTAAATTGTTTAAACCACTATCTATATATATATATATATATATCGATCGTTGTGTTGGGTTTCTAGGTTATGAAAATTGTTTAAAAAATTTTATTGTATAAACGTTTCGGCTTTTTAGCCTTCATCAGTATACATACATCTAAAAAACGAAAATTAACATTAATAATGTATAAATAAAAACATGGTCGTTTAAAACATCTTACAATATATTGTTATCACAGTTCTAGTTCTGTTGTCCCGTCATTTATGTCATTGCTCTGTATGTCAACGCTGTCTTGTCTTCTTCTTTCATTTGATGGTTTTCTTTTTGCATTTGGTGGTCTTCGCAATAATGGCATATATATACGACTAAGGTTCTTTGTATCTTGTTTGTCGTTTACAACATTTTCACTGTTTATTTGTATGTGGATCATCTCTAATATTTCTCTTCGTTTTTGTTGGGGTTCGATTCCTAAAATCGCTGTGTCATCATAATTGAATTCATGTTTGCTTGTGGATTTATGTTTGTTCAGAGCTGTGGAAGCGTTCTTGGTGTATTTATGTGCGTTGAGTCTATCTTTTAGTCTTTGGGAAGTTTGTCCTATATATTGTTTGTCACAATCTTTGCATGGTACGCTGTATATGACTTGTGATTTTTTGTTCTTTGGTGTTGTTGCTTTCAGTTTGCTGAAGATACTTCCAATTTGGTTACATGGTTTATATGCTATTTCCCGGTTGTAAGGTTTCACTATGTTGTTCATCTTCTGTGACAGTCCCTGTATGAATGGTAGTTGTATTCTAACTGTGGGCCCAGTTGTTGGTTTCTTTGTATGTTGTTTGTTGTACAAGTAGTGTGTTCTTTGTTTTATGAGCCTTCTCACAAGTATTTCAGGGTAGTGATTGTTAGTTAAGAGTTCCATTACTTCAGTCAACGTTTTTTCTCGGAGTAACGGTGATGTTAGTTTCAACGCTCTATCTATATATCCAATGGCTGTGCTCTTTTTTTGTGAGTGGTGGTGTTGGGAGTTGTAATCTAAGATGTGATATGTGTTTTGTTCTTTTCTATACCAACGAGTCAAGAGTTCGTCATTCTTCCTTATTAGTGTCATGTCTAGGAAGTTTAGGCTGTTGTTCTCTTCTTCTTCTAGTGTAAATTGTAATGTTTCATGTACACTGTTGAACTGATTCAAGATTGTTTGTATTTCAGTTGGTGTTGTTATTATAAGGCAGTCGTCCACGTAGCGTTTGTAAAATGTTGTCAAATATTCGCTTAATATTTCTTCTTCTATTAACTCCAGAACTAATTGTGCTAACGTGCCTGATATTGGGTTCCCCATGGCTACACCTTTGACCTGTTTGTAAAAATGATCTTCATATTGGAAATAGCTATTATTTGTTATGTATTCTATTGCTTGTATAAACTCATCTTTGGGTATTTGTGTGTGTTGTTTTATTACCTCCCATTTTCTTTCGATGGCTTGTATTATTAGCTCGGTTGGAATATTTGTATATAAGGATTTTACATCTAAGGAGTATAATCGATGGTTGTTGGTTATCTTAACATTTCTTAACGATTCTTTCAGACTGAAGGAATTTTTTATGTAATATTGGTTGTTATTTATGGCTTTGGACAAAATAGTGGACATATATTTGGACAGTTTGTATAACGGAGCTTGATTGCATGAAACTATAGGTCTCAGTGGTATGTCTGTTTTATGGATTTTCGGTAATCCATATATTTTTGGTATTTTACTATTGTGGGTTAACAGGGATCTCTCATCTTGTTTTGGTATATATTGCTTAGTTTGCCATTCTTTGATTAATCTGTTGTTTTCCTTCTCCAATGTTACTGTCATATCTCGTTTGATTTGTTTATATGTTGTACTGTCATCCAATAGCGTGTGCATTTTTTCGTTGTAATCATTTTTTGTCATAATAACTATTTTGTTTCCTTTGTCTGCTCTGATGACTAGTAAATCATTGTGGTTTTTCAGAAATGTTTTAGTTTTTTTGAAATTGGACTTAATTTTATCTAGCTTTTGTTTTTTCCCCCTGAGTTGTTTTTGATGAGTGTTTAAAGCTTGTGTGATGTTAGTTCGGATGTTATCTTGGTCCTCTCTTGGTAGTTCATTAATGGAATGTTCAATTTGTGTAATTATGTTGTATGTAGGGACTTGGTTTTCATTGTCTATTTCCATTGCGTATTTAGGGCCTAATTTAGTGTTTTTATCACGAAGTCTGGTAGCACTGTTCCCGATAGATTTTCTATTCTTGTTTGTTCGTTGTTTATGTTTATACCACTTATTTGTGTCTTCATTAAATTCTGGATCTTTTTGTTGTGAATGGATCCCAGTTTAGCAATTATGAATTTCAGTTCTTTATTTATGTGATGTTCTAAGTTTTCTCTTGAGTTTTTCCCCTTGTTATTTTCGGCGTTAGTGAGAAATGTTTGGATCCCATTTTCTAGCCTTCTTATTTTTCTTGTTGTGTCATTGTCAGTAACATTGGAGAAGGAAAACAACAGATTAATCAAAGAATGGCAAACTAAGCAATATATACCAAAACAAGATGAGAGATCCCTGTTAACCCACAATAGTAAAATACCAAAAATATATGGATTACCGAAAATCCATAAAACAGACATACCACTGAGACCTATAGTTTCATGCAATCAAGCTCCGTTATACAAACTGTCCAAATATATGTCCACTATTTTGTCCAAAGCCATAAATAACAACCAATATTACATAAAAAATTCCTTCAGTCTGAAAGAATCGTTAAGAAATGTTAAGATAACCAACAACCATCGATTATACTCCTTAGATGTAAAATCCTTATATACAAATATTCCAACCGAGCTAATAATACAAGCCATCGAAAGAAAATGGGAGGTAATAAAACAACACACACAAATACCCAAAGATGAGTTTATACAAGCAATAGAATACATAACAAATAATAGCTATTTCCAATATGAAGATCATTTTTACAAACAGGTCAAAGGTGTAGCCATGGGGAACCCAATATCAGGCACGTTAGCACAATTAGTTCTGGAGTTAATAGAAGAAGAAATATTAAGCGAATATTTGACAACATTTTACAAACGCTACGTGGACGACTGCCTTATAATAACAACACCAACTGAAATACAAACAATCTTGAATCAGTTCAACAGTGTACATGAAACATTACAATTTACACTAGAAGAAGAAGAGAACAACAGCCTAAACTTCCTAGACATGACACTAATAAGGAAGAATGACGAACTCTTGACTCGTTGGTATAGAAAAGAACAAAACACATATCACATCTTAGATTACAACTCCCAACACCACCACTCACAAAAAAAGAGCACAGCCATTGGATATATAGATAGAGCGTTGAAACTAACATCACCGTTACTCCGAGAAAAAACGTTGACTGAAGTAAGGGAACTCTTAACTAACAATCACTACCCTGAAATACTTGTGAGAAGGCTCATAAAACAAAGAACACACTACTTGTACAACAAACAACATACAAAGAAACCAACAACTGGGCCCACAGTTAGAATACAACTACCATTCATACAGGGACTGTCACAGAAGATGAACAACATAGTGAAACCTTACAACCGGGAAATAGCATATAAACCATGTAACCAAATTGGAAGTATCTTCAGCAAACTGAAAGCAACAACACCAAAGAACAAAAAATCACAAGTCATATACAGCGTACCATGCAAAGATTGTGACAAACAATATATAGGACAAACTTCCCAAAGACTAAAAGATAGACTCAACGCACATAAATACACCAAGAACGCTTCCACAGCTCTGAACAAACATAAATCCACAAGCAAACATGAATTCAATTATGATGACACAGCGATTTTAGGAATCGAACCCCAACAAAAACGAAGAGAAATATTAGAGATGATCCACATACAAATAAACAGTGAAAATGTTGTAAACGACAAACAAGATACAAAGAACCTTAGTCGTATATATATGCCATTATTGCGAAGACCACCAAATGCAAAAAGAAAACCATCAAATGAAAGAAGAAGACAAGACAGCGTTGACATACAGAGCAACGACATAAATGACGGGACAACAGAACTAGAACTATGATAACAATATATTGTAAGATGTTTTAAACGACCATGTTTTTTATTTATACATTATTAATGTTAATTTTCGTTTTTTAGATGTATGTATACTGATGAAGGCTAAAAAGCCGAAACGTTTATACAATAAAATTTTTTAAACAATTTTCATAACCTAGAAACCCAACACAACGATCGATACATATTCAAAACTAGGTAAATAAACTATAAGTTATACTATATACCAATGCAGGGGGAAGAAAGCATTATTCAACACCGATACAGGACATCGCAGCTCATAGAAAAAAACATACTTGGACTAGTAGATAAACTCGCTAAATCAAAGTCCAGAAGAATATTTCTGCTCAAGTGTAAACAACACCGATTATGTCCTACCTTTTTGAAGTGGAAAACTGAGCACATCACATATGATTGTAAACATCTTACTGAGAAATATGACAAGCTTAAGAAGAACTTTATATCTCGTACCATCAACTTACTAATAACTGACACAACAAGAAAAATAAGAAGGCTAGAAAATGGGATCCAAACATTTCTCACTAACACCGAAAATAACGAGGGGAAAAACTCAAGAGAAAACTTAGAACATCACATAAATAAAGAACTGAAATTCATAATTGCTAAACTGGGATCCATTCACAACAAAAAGATCCAGAATTTAATGAAGACACAAATAAGTGGTATAAACATAAACAACGAACAAACAAGAATAGAAAATCTATCGGGAACAGTGCTACCAGACTTCGTGATAAAAACACTAAATTTAGGCCCTAAATACGCAATGGAAATAGACAATGAAAACCAAGTCCCTACATACAACATAATTACACAAATTGAACATTCCATTAATGAACTACCAAGAGAGGACCAAGATAACATCCGAACTAACATCACACAAGCTTTAAACACTCATCAAAAACAACTCAGGGGGAAAAAACAAAAGCTAGATAAAATTAAGTCCAATTTCAAAAAAACTAAAACATTTCTGAAAAACCACAATGATTTACTAGTCATCAGAGCAGACAAAGGAAACAAAATAGTTATTATGACAAAAAATGATTACAACGAAAAAATGCACACGCTATTGGATGACAGTACAACATATAAACAAATCAAACGAGATATGACAGTAACATTGGAGAAGGAAAACAACAGATTAATCAAAGAATGGCAAACTAAGCAATATATACCAAAACAAGATGAGAGATCCCTGTTAACCCACAATAGTAAAATACCAAAAATATATGGATTACCGAAAATCCATAAAACAGACATACCACTGAGACCTATAGTTTCATGCAATCAAGCTCCGTTATACAAACTGTCCAAATATATGTCCACTATTTTGTCCAAAGCCATAAATAACAACCAAATTACATAAAAAATTCCTTCAGTCTGAAAGAATCGTTAAGAAATGTTAAGATAACCAACAACCATCGATTATACTCCTTAGATGTAAAATCCTTATATACAAATATTCCAACCGAGCTAATAATACAAGCCATCGAAAGAAAATGGGAGGTAATAAAACAACACACACAAATACCCAAAGATGAGTTTATACAAGCAATAGAATACATAACAAATAATAGCTATTTCCAATATGAAGATCATTTTTACAAACAGGTCAAAGGTGTAGCCATGGGGAACCCAATATCAGGCACGTTAGCACAATTAGTTCTGGAGTTAATAGAAGAAGAAATATTAAGCGAATATTTGACAACATTTTACAAACGCTACGTGGACGACTGCCTTATAATAACAACACCAACTGAAATACAAACAATCTTGAATCAGTTCAACAGTGTACATGAAACATTACAATTTACACTAGAAGAAGAAGAGAACAACAGCCTAAACTTCCTAGACATGACACTAATAAGGAAGAATGACGAACTCTTGACTCGTTGGTATAGAAAAGAACAAAACACATATCACATCTTAGATTACAACTCCCAACACCACCACTCACAAAAAAAGAGCACAGCCATTGGATATATAGATAGAGCGTTGAAACTAACATCACCGTTACTCCGAGAAAAAACGTTGACTGAAGTAATGGAACTCTTAACTAACAATCACTACCCTGAAATACTTGTGAGAAGGCTCATAAAACAAAGAACACACTACTTGTACAACAAACAACATACAAAGAAACCAACAACTGGGCCCACAGTTAGAATACAACTACCATTCATACAGGGACTATCACAGAAGATGAACAACATAGTGAAACCTTACAACCGGGAAATAGCATATAAACCATGTAACCAAATTGGAAGTATCTTCAGCAAACTGAAAGCAACAACACCAAAGAACAAAAAATCACAAGTCATATACAGCGTACCATGCAAAGATTGTGACAAACAATATATAGGACAAACTTCCCAAAGACTAAAAGATAGACTCAACGCACATAAATACACCAAGAACGCTTCCACAGCTCTGAACAAACATAAATCCACAAGCAAACATGAATTCAATTATGATGACACAGCGATTTTAGGAATCGAACCCCAACAAAAACGAAGAGAAATATTAGAGATGATCCACATACAAATAAACAGTGAAAATGTTGTAAACGACAAACAAGATACAAAGAACCTTAGTCGTATATATATGCCATTATTGCGAAGACCACCAAATGCAAAAAGAAAACCATCAAATGAAAGAAGAAGACAAGACAGCGTTGACATACAGAGCAATGACATAAATGACGGGACAACAGAACTAGAACTGTGATAACAATATATTGTAAGATGTTTTAAACGACCATGTTTTTATTTATACATTATTAATGTTAATTTTCGTTTTTTAGATGTATGTATACTGATGAAGGCTAAAAAGCCGAAACGTTTATACAATAAAATTTTTTAAACAATTTTCATAACCTAGAAACCCAACACAACGATCGATACATATTCAAAACTAGGTAAATAAACTATAAGTTATACTATATATATATATATATATATATTAGTGGTCTGCGTTTAACATGGAACTTCAGTTCGATACTAACCATGCTTTGATTAGTCAAACTTGATATATTAGTCGAGTAGATTAGTGTGTAGCAGGGGCGTATCCAGAGAGTGAGTCTGGGGGGGTAGTGGTAAATTTTAACGAGTGATCTGACTGATCTTGAGTGAAAAGCGGGGGGGGGGGGTGGTTGATTCTTCTAGGAGGGGTATTGCAAATTTTCTTCCTGGGGTAGTCGATCCATTTGGTTCTATTTTATCGGGCGAGTAGAGTACCCTACCACGCGATACTCTTCACTCGCTCACGGACTAGACAAGTCCGAACCGATCAGTTATTAGTCGACTGCATTAGTATTATTATTTTCCGCCAACATGTCTCATAGATAACCTAAAAGCATAGGTAAAATACTTGTTCTATGCCGAAAATGTCTTCCCGTTGGAACGAAGAACCCTTAAATCTCGAACATGAATGTTTGTGAAATATTAAATCTCAATCATAAAAAAACAACCAAATGAAGCAGTCCGCATACCAGGATACAAATTTCATCATCCACCTCTTCTACAATAGCCATCACGATTAGATTCACAAGTTTATTTACTTCATTACGTTGCAATTTATCCATCTTACGAATGGTTTCGTTTCGCTTCAAAGAAATCGCGTAAAAATTTGTGCGTTGGAAGTTGTTCAATCGACAAAGCGCTTCTCACTTGTGAACTCACTACTCAACTAAGCTACTAGCGTAGTGCGATCAAGACTTAAGCGACTAGATAGGACCATGCAAGCACGTCGCGTACATTTCAAAACGTTAGTTTTACTGAGCTACTCGTTAAATGACTCGCTAGGCTCTAGGCGCTAAGCAAGCCTCCTGCCTATGCGGACGCGGCCTAATGGTTCTTGGCATAAAAACGTTCCTGTGAGAATAAATTCCATTTCAAAATGGATGAAAAAATCCGCAGAAAATGTAGATCAATACACAGCTACAAAAAAAATAAATAACCATTCTGCCAGATCAAGTGCAGTAAGTAACCTTTCAAAAGCTGGTGTAGGAGAACAAGAACTAATCAAGGTCACTGAAAATGGTCGTCCCATATTCTTTTACTGCGTTACCACAATGAGTTGATCATTTGACATGAGGACTTCTTTAGGTATAGGAAATATAAAGGTTTCATTCGAAAAGCTGTATGATGAGAGACGTTAGTTGAAGCTGTGAAAATGAAAAAAGTGAAGCAGTCAATCATTTACTGAAAATCCGCTAAAGAAAGGAATTAAAAAAACATAACAAATCAAGGGGCTATCAACCGGAAAAAGTTAAATTATACAGTTTCTAGAAAACTTGTTTTGTTTCTGAAACAGAAACAATTAAAAATGTTCAATTAAGATGCTATGATCCTCCGTGAATCCTTGCACGAATTTGTCAGAAGCAAATTGGTTTTGAAAACATTGCTGCCTAACAAAAAAAGGCACAATTCCTTTTCAAGTTCGTCTGAATGAGGAGTCTGATATAGACATCGAAACTGTTACGTTATTCATTTCATTTATTTTCTTTTTTGGTTTTACTGTTAGGCAACAATTTTTTCAAAACCAATTTGATCCTGACAAATAAGTGCATGGATTTACTCTGGAGCATTTCATCTTAATTGAACATTTTTAATTGTTTCTATTTTAGAGACTAGGAGGCCGCGTCCGCATAGGCAGGAGGCTTGCTTAGTGCCTAGATGCGAGTAGTGCGGCACGCATATTTGTATACAACACCCAGGATCGCCAGTCGGCTTTCGCCCGAACATTTCTGGTAAATAGCAGACGATATGACAAATCGCTTGGGTAACTAACACCCGTGATCGCAAAAATGTTCGTTAAAAATCAGTCTGGAAAAAAACGCCAAAAGCGGTAAGATTGATGTTAGTACAAACGGTTAGTTTTGAACGAACCCTCCTAACCTAACCAGTTGTTAAAACCACTTCTTTTAGTGAAAGAAGCAGCACTACCTGTTTAACAAAAAATACAAATTATTTGTCAGGAAGACTCATCACAACCTCTATCTTAATAAGATACAGATTGCGATAATGATTTTGAAGTGTGTGCGAATGACAACCTATAGAGGAAGTGAATACCAGTGCTCTTATGAATGAGTGGAAAATATTTGCAACGAAATTTACATCCGATATCGAAAAAAATTTGAGAGATGACCCGAAAAACTTTCAAGAAGGAGTAAAAGTCTTTGAAAACAGTTATAATACGAATGTGAAAAGTTCCTCCAGCATTTTGAGTAGTTTACATACCGCCTTTAAATTAAGGGGTACTAGCACCAAACGATTAATTAACGCTTCTCGAAAGGTCATGAAAATTTCTGTACAACCAACTACTATTATGCGCAGAAAAACTAAATTTACAGGGAGAAGGCAATTCCAATCAGGAAGAAACCGAAAAATGGAACTCAGAAACAGAGGTTAGCACCCCATGATTTACAAAAATGCGTTAAAGACAATAAGTCCCTTGACAGAAGGAATATTGCTAAATAATATTTTTTATTCAAAGTACATATAGTCCGTTCACGAAAGGTTGAGCGCATAGTAGGCGTTTTTGATTTATCTGAAGTATTTACTGACATAAAGTAAAATAAAGTCAACGTTGCCGAATGTACCCGGTCTCGTCTGACGAACTTGCAAGTTATCAGAGAACTCTATGCAATATTGACAACATTGCGTATCAATTTGACAAGAAAATGAAGAACATAACCTAAAATTTCAATATACATAGTGGAATATGCCAAATTTCCATGGCCAACCGACGGCTCAACCTTTCGTGAACAGAGTATACATACCTGCTTCTTATAACAACCTATTACCTAGAATACATATTTTGTTAATTGAATTTGCAATTAAAGTGCCAAAATCTATTGAAATTGTTTTATTCATTAACACATCACCCCTACTTATAGCACTTTCAGAATTTGCAATCACGGATGCTATTTGCTAGATGGATGATGCGATATCGTCTGCCGTTTACAAAAGAAGTTAGGACAGTTGAAATTTGCAATCACGGATGCTATTTAAAAAATAGGATTCGCGATATCGTAGGCTCTTTACGGAAAAGGTTACGGCAGCGTTCGGGCTACAACTGAATCGCAATCATGGACATAGACAAACTAAAATAATAGATGAGCCACTCGTATATGTCGCGGCATCTGTCGGAGGAGGAGACTAATACACGAAAAAATTATTTTCAAATTGATGGTTAGATGTCATTGCCGGTTGCATTCATGGAAATCCTATCGAGAAAATAGTAAGTATGTAAAATCATTATTATCAAAAAAACTTTGAATTGTCAACTGACACAAGGAGTGGTTTGACACGTTCTTTTTGAAATATCATAAATTTCGATATGCCTGCAAGAGTGAAGATGTGTTGTGTTATTGGATGTGAAAATCGAGATGCAAAAAGGTAATTTCAAAATATATATTATATATATTCTATTACCTATAAGAATTAAGATAAATTTCCTCACTCATCGATAACTTGCACGAATCCATTTCTGATTTCCTTTTGGAAATTGAATTTCAAAAAACTTTTTGCCTCTTGTATATGGGCGTACCCACCTATTCAGAAGATGCACTACAGAATTCTTTTTGAGGCAGCTTTACGTTACAGATTCCTTTTTCAATTGAGCTTTTTTCACGAATTAGTAATGTTGTACAAAAACAGATGTCGTTGAAGCTTGTTCTACTAGTGTCTCATCTATTCTCCGTTTAGTTAGTCTATGATCATGGACGTCGTTTACAAATATGCGTGCGGCACGTCGCGTACATTTCAAAGCGTTAGTTTTACCACAGCTGTCTATAGACGGCTGTGGTTTTACTGAGCTACTCGTTAAATGACTTGCTAGGCTCTTGGCGCTAAAGACTTGTTCGCACTACGCTAGTAGTTTAGTCCAGCCGCTAGAAATTTGGTAGCTACTCTCCATCCAATCGTTCGCACTTCGTTCGAGTTAAGTTCACAAGTGAGTAGCGCTTTGTACGATGAACAACTCGCAACGCACGAACTCTGACGTGATTTTTTCCGCCCAGCGAAACGACATTATCGCGGCAAATGATATTACTAATGAACTCAAATAAACTGATCGGTTCGGACCTATCTAGTCCGTGAGCGAGTGAAGAGTATCGCGTGGTGGGGTACTCTACTCGCCCGATAAAATAGAACCAAATGGATCGACTCGACTAAACTACACACTAATTTACCCGACTAAATTCTTGGTGTTCACACACGTTTAGTGACTAAATTTTTAGCTCATCGACTAAACTACTAGCGTAGTGCGAACAAGGCTTAAGTAAGCCTTTTGCCTATGCGGACGCGGCCGGAGTGAAAACCAAAAAAAGTTTTCTAGTAATGAGAATCCTCCCAGACTATATTTCGACCGATATCTAAATTATACAGGTTGCCCTAGACTATTATCTTATTATAAATGAGGTGAAAAATATCATGTTGTAATAGAAACGGAATTTCAATGCGAAGTTTTCGAAAGAAAAATTAAGAAAGCCTTGAGCAGGTGCTTTCGAGCGCTCGTTCATTGGTGGAGCAATCAGGTTATTACCTCAAAATTTTGTGAAGGACTTGAAATTGATACAGAATGAATAAATGCAAACGACACGATCGGAATAATATTGTGGAAATCATTGAAAAACTTAAATATGTGTATGAAAACTCGACCAATGAAAAAATTGAATTGTTTGTTTCTGATAATGCAAACTTTATTAAATTTAGCATGAACATTCAGTATATCAATCTCCATTCACGAATAAGATTCGAATTGAGTTTTCTATGGTTCAGATAATGCGATCTCCCTGAAATTTTGCATGAACATTCAAGCCGGGTTTCATAAAACTCCAATCACAGTGATTAATTAATTGTCATAATTTATGTGCAATTTTCAGTTCATTTTTGACGTTAACCATCGACTTAATTCTAGGGCGTAGCCAGGGGGGGGTTTGGGGGTTCAAACCTATAAGTGTGGGACTCCAAACAGGGCCTGCATATTCCATAATGGGTCGGATGTAGGTTTTGTACAAAACTGAACACGTCCTTGCATCACATCCCCTGAATGAACGCTGGTAGAGATATATCAGACGGGAAGCCTTTGAATAAATCTTGTGGATGTGATCCGACCATGTTAAGTCATGTGTGATGGTTACTCCCAGATCTTCTTGGCATCTCCTACTCACAAGTCGAACTCCGCCCAAAAAATGCTCCCTCTGAGGATTTTTCTTACCGATGTGTAAAACTGAACACTTCTGAACGTTCAGTGGAAGAAGCCAATCAGTACACCACTGGGACACATTATCCAGGTCACGTTGCAGTGTGTTGGTATTTGACAGTGGGTAGTTGTAGATCTTCGCATCGTCAGCAAAAAAAGATGATAACGACGAAAGATGATGGCTCAAGTCAGAGGTGTACAAAAGAAAGAGAAGTGGGCCAAGAACGGAGCCCTGGGGGACCCCACTCACAACTGATCTTGGACTGGAAAACGAATCACCAACTCTCACCCTATAAGTTCGGTTATTCAGGAATGAGGAGATCCACATAAGTAAATCACCTCTGATACCAAGTTGTTCTAATTTGTAAAGTAGTCGCCTGTGTGGTACCTTATCAAAAGCTTTCGAGAAATCTAAGTAAATTACGTCTACAGGTTTTCCCGCATCATATGCCAATGACCAGTCGTTGACACACTGCAAAAGATTTGTTATCACAGAACGCCCAGGGATAAATCCGTGTTGATTTGAGGGAAGAAGTTTGTTGTCTCTCGCAAAGTTGAGTATGTGTTCGGCAATTATCCTTTCACAAATTTTGGACGCTACTGAAGTGAGACTGATTGGTCTGTAATTTTCGGGCAATAATTTATCCCCCTTCTTGAAAGTAGGTGTTATAGAGGAATCGAGCCAATTTCCTGGGAGACTATTGCTGAGTTGCAGGAACGTCCATTAAAATTTAAAGGTCCATTAAATCCTTAATCCTCCATTAGTTCCTTGTAATAATGGAGGATTAAGGGTTTAATGGACCTTTAAATTTTAATGGACGTTCCTGCAACTCAGTATAAGTGAATTCATAGACTTGTTGTAGATAAGGGACAAGGGGTAAGACAAATGTTCCGCACATATCTTCAGGATGCTCGCAGAAATTCCATCGGGACCAGGTGATGAGGTTGGGTTCAAGCCAGATAGATGCTTCTCAACGGTTTCCCTCGTGAACAACACCTCAGAAAGATTTCCAGCACATCTCGGAGTAATGACCCTCGGAATAGGCTCATTTGGTTCCGTAGAAAATGAGGAATGGAAGGTATGAGCCAAAACTTCAGGAGTTTCTGTATTTGTTGAGCACAAGTGCCCACCAGTGTCTCTCACCCGAGGTACCACAACTTTGGAATTAATAGTTGAACGTACAAATTTAAAAAATTTCTTTCTATCCTTTTTTCTAAGCAGGTTGTCCACGTAGTCTTTTCTCGCCTTAGCCATCACATTGGAGGTGTAATTAGAATAACTCCGATGAATTCTATAATCCCTGTCTTGTCTGGTCCTCAGAAACCTTTGCCATAGTGCCCTTTTATTACGAATCATCCTCAAGATCTCAAAGTTCATCCACGGTTTTGTAGGGTTATGGTAAATCTTTTTCTTATAAGAACCCTGTAGTACCATTGTGTCAAGCGTCCCCAAAAATTTACACCACATATCCTCAACATTCAACCCTGTTAACTGGTTGTCCCAATCAACATTACTCAGTGAACCTTTAAGCTTATCGAAGTCTATCTTGGTGATCTCCTTACATGCATTTTTCTTAACTGTCGAAGGGATGAACTGGACTCGGGATGACAAAACTATATGATCTGAGCGACCAAATGGTGGTAAATACTGGATAGGTGTTAAAATTGCTGTCATTCACCAGAATCAGATCCAGCAGTGATGGAATGTTACCACTTCGATATCGGGTAGGTGCGTCGACTACCTGGTGCAAGGGTGAATTCAGGAGGAATTCTGCAAACCTGTATGAACCAGATCCCAATGATGGAAGATTTGACGGCAAAAGAGGCCATTTTATGTCGGGGCAATTAAAATCTCCAAGGAACAATATATATTGTTTCGTAGATGCCATATTCTGAAGGTGGTCGAAAACAACATCGTCAAAAATGGATGGTCTAGGACGGTAAATACAACCGACATATATATTGAACTGTTGACTCTTCACGTCCAAAAACAAGTTGTCCACTCCTGGGGTGTCAAGGGAAGAAACATCGATTGAAAAAGAATCAGATATCGAGCTGTGTACATAGATACAGACTCCGCCATGTCCAACTGTTGTAGAACTATCTTGGCGGTAAAGAGTATATTCTGGCAGTGAAAACATATTATCTGGCTGAGATGGGCTTAGCCAAGATTCGGTAATGAAAATAAACAAAGGTTGGTGTACATTTACAAAAGCGGTAAGTTCAAGGTACGTTGAAGGCAATGACTGTATATTCTTGTAGACGAAGTTCCATTCACTTATCTGCTCGTATTGGAGTTTTTTGCAGGCGATGCCTGCTGTTGAGTAACAATGGTAGGGGTGCCTTTAATATACTTAATAGTTAACTGCGATTCACCATTTTCTTTTCTCCTACGAAGTTCGTCACGCAGACATCTGAGATGTTCCGATTGTTTGGGGGTTAAGTCATCCAATATTTTCACATGCTTAAACTCAGCATGACCAAGTAAAAGTTTTTCATTACGGAGAATCTTGAGCACAGTTTGAGGATTAGAAAAAGTAACCTTCCACAAGTGCGAATCAGCCGAACCGAGGCGAGTCACCTCTGTTATGTGACCAACAGCTGAAGCATCGATGTATTCTACAATCTTAGGGATGGCTTGAGCATCAAGTTTTCCAGGTACACTGCCATTGTTTAAAACTAAATTATGTGCTCTCTTGAATCTCTCAAGAATCTCCTGTGTTGAGTCGCAACCAGAGGAGTCGAAAGCTGATAATTCATTCCTCAGCTGGCTTACCTTGCCGCTTGTTGTGGCTATGTTGATCTCCATAGCATTCTGCTTATCTTCAATAGTCTGAAATCTGTAAGAATGTGCCTCTATTGCAGTCTGATGTTGATCTAAAAGAGTGGAGTGATCCTCAAGCAAGGATCGACAACCTGACAACTCCCTGAGTATATCTGACTGAGATGACTTAATTTCAGCAATATCGCTGGAGTCCCAAATAGTTAAAGTTGAGGGACGACATAGTATTCGACAACTCAGATATCTTCGCCATCAAATGCGCGAAATTCCCCGCAGTGAACGGTTCATCCGATGGTTTTAAAGAATTATCAATATCCTGTTCGTGAGAGATACTCGACGATGAGTGATTCCTAAGCTTTTTACGAGCACTGCAGCTGGAGCAACTGAAGGATCCCCCGGTAGCATATTTCTATGTGGCAGACGTGATCTCAATTCGGCTCGCGCCGAACGTCAGCTCCTAAACGCCAGCTATGATCGCAAAACACACAAGCTAAACAGCAGACGTTATCTCAGAATAGCCTCTCGCGTAGTTAGATAAAATAACAAAAAAGAAACAGAATTGTGTTAATATCAAGGGATCATTCATTTTGATTCGCGTGAGTAAAATTCTTCACTCATAACGGTATGGTAAAAATATTTTGTATGAGAATGATCTTGCACTTTATAATTAAAGTTAGCTACAAAAGTCCTTATTTATTTATTGAAAAAAAAACATCAACAAGCAAACATCCCAATAATCAAAACTTAAAAAACACATTCCTACAGTTTGAAGATATTTAATAACATAGTTATGAATTCCTATCAAATACAAAATTTTGAAACCAAAATTAAATCTTAAAGTAGCATTTTTGTCATGACATATAACAAACCAAGCTGGTCTTGATCTGATGCTGATATTCACATAATAAAGCCTGCAGCGAAGAAGAAAATTAATATAATACTAATTATTCTACAAAATAAGACAAGCATGATGTTATGTCATGACACTAATGCTCTTGCTCTTCTAAAAAATAATTTATTACTTTGCAATCTTTCGAGCTCCCAAGGTTCGATTTTGTTTTACACACGTATCCAGACTATGGGGAGCAAGAGTTTCAGTTTTTCTGAAATTTGCAGGTTTTTTTCCGACTGAAATCGCCTTCTACCGGTGAACTTCGATTTCCTTCTGGCCGCACTAGTTGGCTGTGCAGAAATTTTCACACCTTTTCTTTGTGTATGAACCATTCGTCTTCTCAGAGAAGAACATGGTTTGAATGCCGTGTACAGGGTGGGCATATTTCGATGTTTCAGCACTACAACTTTTAAACCAGAGGAGATAGACAAAATCTGATACCCACTTCTCGATCTCTTTTTCTTAGAAACTAACAACAGTAGTATTCATTTTTGGCTACCTTCTTTTGTTTTCGAATTATTAGCGAAAATTGGAAAAGTGGCAATATCGAAAAAAATTCATATCTCCGCTAATACTGATGATAGAGCTCTGAAATTAAAACATTATACAGGCACTTTTTTACGTAAAATCCAGTGGCGTACTCGCCTTTTTTGCACTATTTCTAATTACGGAGCTATGGCCCAAGTTATGTTTTTTTAAATGGAAATACTAGATTTTTGTGGCATTTTCTTAAAGCTTAATTTTTTCTGATTTCAAAAATATATAACATTGTATGGTTTGTATCAATATGAGTATAGAAAATGGTCAAAAACCAATTTTCATTTGAGTTTCAATATTTTCTATGGTTGACGAGCACAGAAAAATGGAGCTTCATATAACAAGAGCAGTCTCCTTCCGTCAATCTCATTATTTCTATGCTTTCAACTAATTTCTCCAAAAAATTCGAACATGGATATATTTCATAAAAACTTATATCTTGAAATGGATTTAACAAAAAGATCCACATGATCCTCCGTTTCAAACGATATACTTAGTTATAATGAGATGGATGCAAGAGAATATTTTTATTGCACTCCAGAATAAATACGCACAAGTGCTTAGTAGTCTATTTCAAATCGCATATGAAATAACGCATATATAGATATGATTGAAGTTATCAATTCAATCAGAAAAGTAATAAAGGAATACCTAATAGTGATTACAATAAAAGGTCAGTAGGTTATAACTAAGATGTCTTATTTTAGACATCTTAGTTATAACTTAGAATGAGAAGTTTCACAGCAGTTCATCTTGGAGAAATTCAGTAAAGAGCATAGAAATGAAAAGAATACAGGAAAGATATTGTGGTAATTATACGATGCTAAATTTTTCTGTGCTCATCAACAGTTGAAACCATAGAAAATATTGAGACTCAGATGAAAATAGGTTTTTGATCATTTTCTATACTCATATTGATACAAACCATACAATGTTATATATTTTTGAAATCAGAAAAAATTTAGCTTTCAGAAAATGCCACAAAAATCTAGTATTTCCATTTAAAAAACATAACTTTGGGTCATAGCTCCATAATTAGAAATGGTGCAAAAAAAGGGAGTACGCCACTGGATTCTACGTAAAAAAGTGCCTGTATAATGTTTTAATTTCAGAGCTCTATCATCAGTATTAGCGGAGATATGAATTTTTTTCGATATTGCCACTTTTCCAATTTTCGCTTATTCCTCGAAAACAAAAGAAGGTAGCCAAAAATGAATACTACTCTCGTTAGTTTCTCAGAAAAAGAGATCGAGAAGTGGGTATCAGATTTTGTCTATCTCCTCTGGTTTAAAAGTTGTAGTGCTAAAACATCGAAATATGCCCAACCTGTACAGTCCACTCAATAGAGAAGACGAACTATTCATATTTTTCGCGTAATTTTGAAGGCTAGATTTGACTCCACCTCTCTTTACCTCGCCATGGTGGGAATCTTGCGATATCGTCTGCTATTTAGCTCGAACGTAGCGGGTCCTTGCGATCGCAGCTGACGTTTAGACGCTGCGCTCGGGCAAAAGCCGAATTGAGATCACGTCTGCCACATAGAAATATGCCCCCCGGTATCCACAAGGTACTCAACGTCCGAATCCGTCATGTTGACACATTGACCGTGAAACGGCTTTCGGCAATCAGTGCAATAAATGCGCGACTTGGCATCGTGAATGCTCTTGGAACAAATGGTACACTTATTAACCATGCTCAAAATTATGTTTCCCACCTATTAACTCGATTTGAGTTTTTCAGTGAACTAAATTAAACTAGGGTAATGTTAGGGAGAGGAAGGGGTTAAACACACTTCACTTTCATGGGCCGATATGAAAGACTTAATATCACAGAACGAAAGGCAGAGCACGGAAGAGAGGTATTCAATAACATAGGAAAGAAAATAAATAAATAAATGTAGGTAATTCCGCCTGATTAATCTCAACAACAGCTGAGAGATAAGAAAACAGCTGTCTTCTGCGAAGATATCGGAAATATGTTGATGACTAATTTATTCCGATAGAAACGAATTATGAGGTGCGTACAGATATAGAACAAAACATCGTATAGTAACTCCGTCGCGAAACAAATGTTTGTTACGCATCGAAATACGGCGCTTATCAATATCAATATGTACATCGTTTATCTTATTAGCGGAGCATGCTGCCGTTCCATCTTCACAACAGAAAGAGTTTTCTTGGTTGCAATGGAGGTTGCTGCAGCAGCTTATATATACATGCATTATTTAGTGAAGAAAAATAAAAAAAGGCGTGCAGAAAGAAGGTGGTGGCAGACCAATTTGTATTCTAGTAGAAGAGTGTACGGCGGAAATCATTTACTCCTAGATTTGAAATTTCAGGCTATTAGTGGCCTCTACAAAAATTTCACCAGAATGTCCCCAACAGACTTCGAATACTTGATTAATTTAATTGGACACAAAATAGCACGAAAAGATACTAGATGGAGAAAGGCAATTTCTGTTCAAGAAAGGTTGGCAGTAACTATTCGTTTTCTGGCTACTGGTGATTCTTTTACTAGTCTACAATACCTTTTTAAAATTTCTAAACAATCGATAAGTGTTATAGTTCCTGAAGTGTGCGAAGCCATCATAGAGGGATTAAAACAAAATATACAGGTGAGAAACTATGAATGTTTTAATGAGAAAGAAAAATAATCACATAGAAAAAAGGTTCACGCCGTAAAGGCCACAAAAACAATACAATCGATGAATGGACTAGTAGAAATCTAAATCAATAAGTGAATTGAATGGAACGTGCCATCATCGAACGAAAAAGTAGCAGGTGGACCGGTTTCGGTAATTATTTACTATTCGCCACCATCGGATAATTTTGATGAAAAATTCAGTACTCACTAATTTTGAGGTGTAGATGACGAACCCGATGTCGAAATCCCGTGCAAATGCCTAGTTTTTGCGAAAAAAATTCATGAATGTCACTTCAATCACTCCACTAGATTTCATTATTACGCCAATGAAATCTGTTCTCCCTTGATGTGAGCCTATGTTATCGGAGGGAAAATTCATTTTTCATCATAATTCATGAAAATAAACCCTGTTTTCACGATTTATGCAGTAATATTTGTAATCCGAATCGCAACGAAATAGAGTTGAAAGAGCGTTCATAAACGTAATCACTCCAGATCCAGAGGGAATCGAGTGAATACGTTTATGAACGCGCTTTCAACTCTATTTCATTGCGATTCGGATTACAAATATTACTGAATAAATCGTAAAAACACGGTTTATTTTCATGAATTATGATGGAAAATGAATTTTCCCTCCGATAACATAGGCTCACATCAAGGGAGAACAGATTTCATTGGCGTAATAACGAAATCTAGTGGAGTGATTGAAGTGACATTCATGAATTTTTTTCTCCAAAACTAGGTATTTGCACGGGATTTCGACATCGGGTTCGTAATCTACACCTCAAAATTAGTGAGTACTGAATTTTTCATCAAAATTATCCGATGGTGGCGAATAGTAAATAATTACCGAAACCGGTCCACCTGCTACGCTTTCGTTCGATAATGGCACGTTCCATTCAGTTCACTTCTTGATTTAGATTTCTACTTGTCCATTCCCTCGATTAAATAATCACACATTGAAAACAAAAAAATTCATAAACTCTCAAATTGAATCTCGGGCGAATCCACTTCTTCATGTGCAGAATAATTGAAATTTTGGCTGTCCTGGTTGTGTTCAAGTTGGGACTGCATAGAATTCGGATAGAATGATTATTGGAGATGGATCCTGTCTGCTTTGAACAAAATATCCATAATATCTTTTTGTACACTGCTTTGCAATTCAGGGCAATATTTGGCTAGTTTTTTAGCCACAAGATTCCCAAATATTTGACATTCGGTTTGCTCCTGATTAGGTTTTCCCGATGCTTCTGAAAGTATTTTAAAAGCTCTGTCTAATTTTTCCGAATCTTCATTTCTCTTTTGTCTTTTCCTACAAGGTGTCGTTTCAATTACGTTTCTTCTCGGCACAGTTTCTATACTTTCTCGATTCTCTTGTGAAGCAGAACTTGTATTGTCACCTGATATTTCTCTTTCATTATTACCTTCTTCTCCTACCATCTGAAATTAAATATAATTTGATATAAGTATTTAGTAACAAGTTCATTCAAATGATAAAAATATATCTCAGTTTGTGAACGCTGTATACAGGGTCCTGCAACAATGCGTTACGCTTCCATAGCTGACAAACCAGACGTTTTAGAAATTTCGTTGAAGAGAATGCCCTTTGTACTTCAACTCTGGGAAAGTAAGTGAGAGAAACCACTTTATGGGATTGCCAAAGTTTCGCAAATTCATTTTAGCATCATCAGGGCTCTAGAAAAAGTCATAAAAAAGTCAAAAAATTACATCACAACCAAACAATTTGAAACAACTTTCAACCAACAGAATCTGGGTTTTCTTTTGGTTGAATCATTTAAAACAGAAATATAAACACGGACAACACATATAAAATGGATTTTCCTGTGAATGACATAAATATAAATAGAATAAATATATAAAATTGTTAAATGATTGTAGGTACTTCTCTTGGTTTCCTGTTGGTTGAAAGTTGTTTTAATTTGTTTGGTTGTGATGTAATTTTCTAACTTATAGTGGTTTTCTATGGCCCTGATGATGCAAAAATATATTTACGATACGTTGGCCATCACATAAAGTGGTTTTTTTTCGCTTACGTTCCCTAACCCAACAAGTATTTTCCTCTTGATACAGGATGTTCCCAAATAAAACTATTCACAAATGAGTGGTTTTTTGAATGGATCACCCCTTATATTTTCGCAACTGTGAGGTATTCAATTGTCTACAATCTACATCATCATGGAAAAAATGCAGTGTGTTGAATTTGAAAAGATTGAGAATTAACAATTTGCAGTTCTTCATATTTGGATATTAAAAACGGACATCCTGTATATGACAGGTTGATCATTTAGGAACGGTGGGAAGGAAAATTCTTTAGTAAAAAAAATTCTTATAAAATTCATGTCACAATTTCTTTTGGGAATCGGTAGAGGAGTATTATCGAACCACTTTTTCCACAACTTCTTGCAGTTTTCTCTGAATAAAATCTGTATTGTTGGAAAAATATCTCTAACATTTTGGGTTATGACCATTGAAATATGCGAAAATATAAGGGGTGAACCATTTAAAAAATCACTTATATTTTGATAAATTTATTTGGGAACACCCTGAGATGCAGAATTGAAAGTAAAAAGGGCATGCTCTCCAACGAAATTTCCAAAACGTCTGGTTTGGCAGCTATGGAAGCGTTAGTCGCTATTGCTGGACCCTGCAGCTTACTTGTTTTAATGAAATTTGGTTAAATTTTTACAGATACCGCCAACACCAGAAAGATGGTTAGAAGTTGCCAAACAATTTGAGGACACCTGGAACTTTCCACATTGTCTGGGTTCTTTAGATGGAAAACATGTCATTCTACAAGCACCAATTAACACCGGAAGCGAGTTCTTCAATTATAAATCAACATTTAGTGTAGTTCTTTTTGCCCTAGTGGATGCTAATTATAAGTTTTTGTATGTTGATGCTGGAGGCCAAGGACGAATTTCAGATGGCGGTATCTTCAAAAACTGCTCGCTTTACAAAAAATGGAGCTGAAAACCTTAAATTTTCCTGAACCAGAAGCTTTATATAACAGGCAACAGAAAATTCCCTATTTTTTTATTGGAGACGAGGCATTTGCCTTAACTGAATCTTTAATGAAACCGTTTTCCGGAATACATCCTAAAGGATCATTGCAAAGAGTGTTTAACTACAGATTATCTCGCGCACGAAGAGTTGTTGAAAATGTATTTGGCATCGCTTCAGTCGTTTTTAGAGTACTTCGTAAACCGATGTTACTTGAACCCGAAAAAGCTGAATTAATTATAATGACAGTAGCTCATCTACATAATTTTTTGAGAGAAAGTTCCACATCTTGTACTTTGTATACGCCACATGGAACCTTCGATGCAGAAATAAATGGAAACCTTGTAGAGGGAACCTATAGAAGAATGAGTACTCAACCAATGTCATCGCTATTTCCATTTAGAAATATTCCCAGAAGAGCAAACGAAACTGCAAGACGAATTAGGGACGAATTGTCATCGTATTTTCAAAATGAAAATCGACTTTTTTGGCAGGATAATTACGACTAACTATTTACTTACGGTGCTAAGTGTTTCCCGAACGTTGTCTTTGTCCCACAGGAATACCAAACTTTTGAAAGCATACCAGCTACTTTCGTAGATGTCTGAAAGTCCTGTAATTAATAAAAATGAAATTAATTATTGAAGAGTACCTGAATAAAGATGTATAAAGAAACTGAAATTCAATTATTCGAACTTACCTTTACCCGTTCCGCGGCTCTTTTTGATTTTGGCTTTCTCTCTTCTAAGTGCTGAGAGGAGGCTATTAAATTTCTTTTTGCACTCTTCTACTGTTTTTCCATATTCTTGGGCAATTTCTGCCCAGGCATCATGCTTTTTGATTTTATTATAATAATAGGGATGTTTTGTGTCCCATAAAATTTCTTTTCTGCGGTAACTATTGATGAAATTAATAGTCGTCTCTTCCGTCCACTCCATGACATTCATTTCTTCCTCTTCAACTGATCAACTGAATAAAAGAAAAACGAATCGCAAATGTGTACCCATCCCGTGCACACATGGTGCGTATCATTCCTTTGATGCGGTGTGAAAACCCACAAGCAGCGGAACGCCGAGATGTTACTATGTTATGTCCAGATTTATTACGCGACGGTAGTACGATGCGATGTTTTGTTCATGTCTGTACGCACCTCAACGCCGAGATGTTACTATGTTACTGTGTTGCGCTGTTACGCAGTGCCGTCCAGACTTGTAACGCGACGGAGTTACGATACGATGTTTTGTTCTATATCTGTACGCACCTTTGGAATCTCATTATTCGTAACAACAGTGGGAATAAAATACTCAGAGAAAAATAAAATACAGATTCATGTCCACGTCTAATCTCACCTCTGCGAGGATTATACTAACAACCGATGAACACAATATGACGAATAATTTCAACAAATTGTAGAGCACTTCCAACATCGACCGCACCTCAACACATGCACCATACATTGCTTCTACTTACTTTTTTAAATTTCACTTCACTGTTCCTATTAGAATTTTTTTTCAGTGATAAATTATGTTTTCAAGATATCACCAAATGTTACGAACACAACATCCCGACCCAAATTGATAATTTTTAAGAGTGGGCCAAATGAAATACAATCACAACTCGTCGTTGAACCAATAATATAGGAGCGGCGTTGTAGGTTTCATACTATTGAACAACCTGCTAGTTTCCAAGTGATATGTTCCTAATGACTTTTTTAAATTTCACTTCACTATTCCTATTAGAATCTTCTTTCGGTGATAAATTATGTTTTCAAGATATCATCAAATGTTACGAACACAATATCCCGACCCAAATTGATAATTTTTAAGAGTGGGCAAAATCAAATACAGCCACAAATCGTCGTTGAACCGAACGACATTGAAGCGGCAATGTAAGTTTCATCCTATTGAACAATCTGCTATTTTCCAATTAAAATGTTCCTAATGACTCTGTCAGCCTCATGCTCGATATACCGTTAACGAGTTCGCTATGCTTGGTCTGGTGTCCTAAGCAATATTTTTCACTCTATTGAGCGTCATTCAGGAATGGGAGGCGTTAAAATTCAACAATTAATTTGCAAATTGAGTTTCATTTTAACAGGTCGTTGAAGCTTGATACTATGGATTTATTTGACAGAATGTTAGATGACTGATCGTGTAAAGAATGAATATAGTGATCGGTTTTGACATTCAACGGAAACGTGACTCTCCGTTTTATGGTTATCTAGTCTACTACTTCGTGAACTCATATGATTTGTTTCAGAGAGGACAATGTGCGCTTGGTCATATTAGAAAAATGGTGATTTCAATTCGAATATTTTGCGAGCTATCGTTTTCATTCTATTCATTTTAGACTTCAACTCTTTTATTCAAACCTCCATATCCGGGGAACCATAATGAAATGAGTCCAGAAATCACTAGAGATGAAGATACACACGCAATAAAACTCAACAAATGGAAGAGGAAATTGTTTCTGCCGAGGATATGACGTTGGACGAAACTTCATGGTGGAAATATTGAACCTTATTTACAGAGATGCTAAAATTCTGCCTGATTCTCAGAAACCTACCTTCGACACAATATGATGAAAACAAGACATCGGAATACGATAACTACCTCATTATATTATTTACCGCATTGTATTATATTATTAGCTCAATGCGCCATGCTTGAGTGGAAACGCAGAACGGTCATTTCGAGCGATCGTTCTACCTAAGCGAGTGCTATATCGTATACCAAATGTCTGTAATTTTCGAATTTTGAGCAGAAAATGGTATCAAACGATAGGGTTTTACACTCTGCTGACAAATCCGTGATAAAATTCAATTTTGTCTGCGTGGCCTTCCGGCCGTAAGCATGGTAACTTTCGAAGGGATTGTTCTAGAGACTTGAAATTTTCAGTTCCAAAATGGCGCGGCTAAGTTCGTTAACTAGCCACATCGTACAGGGTGTTCCTCAAAATATAGCCATTCAGAATTTTTGTTCCTCAATAAATCAATAGAAATGAAATTCTGCAGCCACACGCAAGATGCTCATAATAAGCGTCGTGCAAAATTTTGTGGCCGTAGCGTTAACAGAACCATGTAAAATTCAGGTGGAATATTGAAAATAATAAAGAACCGAATACTTTAATTTAAATATTGATAATTTATTTTCAATGAATAAACGATTCATTCATATCATTTTGTTTTATATTGAATAATTCAAGAGTACGTCAATAAAACATTTTAAAGGTCGTAAAAACAAAATAAATAAAATGGCAGGGAATGAAAACGAGTTGCATTCGTTTATTAAAAGCGAAAATGAATATTTTTCGATGTTCAGGAATGAGCCTTCAATTGTAAAAAATTATTTTTTGTCAGTCGTGAAATCGAAATTGATAGATAGAGCACTTACGGAAGTTGCTACTTCCGAAGTTCCAAATACGTTGGATGATTATAAAGTGTTTCTCTCCATTTAAAGTTTGGCGACCATATTAACTTAGACTTTCTAATTCATCAACTACCTTTTTAAAAAACCTAAAGGGAATATTATCGAATTTATAGATTGTATTATAGCTCTAACAATAAGAATTAATTACCGAATTGATTCAGATAGAATGCCCGATCCAGAAAAGTCAATTTATAAAGCTAATATAACGAAATTATGTAAAACGGTATTACTTTCCAATTCACCTTCGGAATTGTGAACTTTAGATTAGATTAGATAGTGGTCGATCGACACGTTGATTACCCTTCTGCAATAAGGTCTTTTGTGCGTTACCATACTAAAACTACGTTTTTCCCAGGAATCTAACCTCCTTAGCAAAGCTGGTTACTTCCTTAGGAGCCTTGCCTTCGCTCTTATGTAGTCTGGCGTTAATAACGCGCCACCAAGTAGAGTAAGTCTGGTTTGCGCCAGCGCAGTGCATTGGCATAGTATGTGCTCGGTGGTTTCAGTGACCGATTAACCTACAAATGTCGGAGTTTTCTTTACCGATCTTGTATAGGTGATATCTCACGGGACAATGCCCTGAGTAATCGTTCCTAAAAAACCGGAAAAATCAGGAGAAATTAAATGGCGTATGGCCATTGATTATTTGAAAGTAAATCAGAAAACTATTAATGATAAATACCCTTTACCTCAAATTGATGCCAAAAGGCATTCGCAAAAATTCGTAATGTCAGTTTTCAACAGTAAAAGCTGTTTTTTCGATAGAATCGTCGTCTAACTCAATTTGGCGAAACCCGGAAGCCGAGTCTAATGTTGATATAATTTTTTATTACCAAGTTTATCTAAAATGGAGTCAATTTGAGGTGTTGAAAATGGACATTACGAATTTTTGCGAATGCCTTTTGGACTTAAAAATGCTCAAGCAACATTTCAGAGATTAATGAACGAAATTTTCAAAAAATTATAGGAAAAATTTGATATATTTACATGGACGACATAATAATATATTGAACAACATTGAGCTGACATTCATACTATCTAAGAAATACTCGCCTAAGAAAATTTGAAAATTCAACTAGACAAGTGAGGTCATTTCTTTAAAAGAGAATTTGAATTTCTTGGTCTTGTTATAACTCCTGATGGTATAAAACCCAATCCAAATAAATTAGAAGCTGTTCAAAATTACCCAATTTCTAAAACACAGAAGGAAATTAAATCTTTCCTTGGACTTGTAGTTTATCATCGAAAATGTATTCCCAACTTTGCGAAAATTACTAGGCCCTTAATTACTCGCTTAAAAAAGAATGCTGAAATTAATATTGATAATCTTGAATACATTGAATCTTTTGAACTTTGTAAAAATAATTTATTAAGTCATCCAATCCTTAGATACCCCTATTTCATTGCTCCTTTTGTTTTGAGTACTGACGCATCCGGATACGCAATCGGTTCAGTCCTATCTCAAGGAAACCCACCTGAAGATCTGCACCTGCAGACCCTGCAGAAAGCCGATACAGTGCTTTTGAAAAAGAAATTATTAGGTCTTGTAAGCATATTCGCCCATACCTTCACGGAAGAAAATTTAGTATGGTTATTTTCCTTAAAAGAACCTTATTCGAGATTAATGCGTTGGAGAATTAAATTAGAAGAATATGATTTCGAAATTAAGTAAGTATAGAAAAAAACCTGAATGAAAATAATGATATCCCTAATCCAAATAATATAAAAGAACAGGAAGGAAATTTATGTAATGCCCCTAAAAAATATGCATTTGCATATTGTGTGTCGATATATTTCGAGATGACTAAAGGTATAGCCTCAAAGTTTAAAGATAAATATGGAAATGTTAATGAATTAAAATCGCAGAATAAAAATATCGGTGAAGTTGCATCAGTCAATAAAGATGATAAAGATATTTATTATTTATTAGCTGAAGAACTTCATTTTGATAAACCTACTTATGATATTGTTTTTAATCATTGATTAATTAAAAAAAATTGTGTTAATATAATAATGAGAAATATTTAGCATTACCCCAAATAGCGTGTGGCTCAGATCAATTAGATTGGTCGATTGTTTCAATGTGATTAAGTATATTTTTTAAGAATCCAATATTAATATTGTTATTTATTATTTTTCAAAACACATAAGTAATGAAATTTTTCAATACGAGTTCAATGGAATCCGAGATGATTTAATTTCTCTAATCAATCATAATTATAGCAGACTACGAATTAGATAAATGTTTAAATTTAGTAGTCGATCCAAATGATGAACTACCCATTTTGGACAATTAAAATATAAACGTAATTATACATAGTGATGTCACTGAACACAGTGCTATTGAAAATCCAATTTTAGAAATTCCTCTTACCGAAAGAAGCGTGAATGCCTAACCACTTCAAATTATTTTCGAAGCAGCATCCAATTTCAACGTGACGAAAATTGAATTATTCGGAGAAAAACTCAAATTTAAAGTATCTATTGATTCGATTGATAATGATAGTTCACTGAAGAATTTATTCAGCCCTAATAATCATACACAATTTATTTTGCATCTAAAGAATTACAAAAACCTTTAATAATATTATGAAACCCGTTACTTCAAAATTTCGAATATTTTGTTCGAAGGTGTGGAAGAAAAGGAAGAACAAATTTTAAGAATTCAAAAATTTCATGAAACTGAAACTCTTCATCGAGGATTAATAGAAAATTTAATTAGAATAAAAGAAAAAATATGAATATAAACAAAGATGTTCAAAATTATATTAACGCTTGTGAAACTCGTCACGGATATTTATATCGATACTATACGATTTAAACGAAATTATTGTTAGAGTGTAATAAACTCATTTTCAAGACCAGGTTTATGTTACCCTTAACTTCAGAACACCGGAACAGCAATTGTGGATAATTTAATAATGTTTTTCAGTCATTACGGTATACCCAATAAAATTACATGTGATAATGGAGTCGACTTTAAAAACAGTGTAGTACAAGATATTTGTAAAGCCCATCAAATTAAAATTCACTATATAAAGAATTATAATCCAAATTCAAATGCTTCAATTGAAATATTTCATTCTACTTTAATCGAACAAATGAGAACTAGAGAATCAAGGAATATTTCGTTTAAAAGTAAATTAGCACAAGATTTTTCAAGTTATAATAATTCAAATAATTCTAGTCTAGAACTAACCCTATGCAAATAATTGAAGCAGATTTGAATTACTCGCTACACATTGAAAAAACGCATAATGAAAAAATTCAAAATTATGTTGAAAATTATATAGAAGATTTAAATGATATAACAGGGCATTTACAGAAAACTCAAAACAAAAAAACAGAAAATTTGGATAAAATTAATGAAAAGCGTTCAGCTACACTCTAAGAAATTTTTGAACACCAGCCAACACCCGCTGACACCAGACGTATTTCCTCAGAGGTCCTGATTGGTGTTATTTCGCACCTTCTAAAATAACACCGACGTTCAAAAATTTTCTGGTGTGTTTCATGATTTCAAAGGAGTTGCTCTTTTCATATAAATAAATCAACTTTAACACTGAAGCGAGTGTGATTTTCATTCGGTTCTTTGCGACTTTGCACTTGTTTGGTGTTAAATCACACTAGAGCGGTGTGATCTCAAATGATCATCCAGTGTGTTTTGACACTGACTTAGTTATTTTTCACAATTTATTAGTGTGAAATAATTCACGAGTTAGATCGGTTTCGGTGTGAAATCGCACCGTTTCAGTCTTAATTTGCACTAGCTTAGTGAGGTTGCAATAACCTGTTCGGTGCTATTCAGCACTGACTTAGTTGAGATGAGAAATGACAAATTTATATCTGAAATTAAGAAATGCAATTCAGCGATTTGAATATCAGATATTTAATACATAGGTTCTTTCGAAGCTAAAATAATGCATCATGAACCACAAATTATTAATTATTATGTAGCTAAGTACTTACTCCCTATGTTAATCTTTTGTTCTGCAATTGTTATTCATTAAAAATCTTTTAGTGTATTCGTTTGCTGTGCAGGTTTTTAAAACAATTCAATTTTCATTCACAATGAAAGATTACAACAATATTTGTTGCCAAAACAAAAAACATATTCCTGTTGATAAAATATATTGTCTTTACACTGATAAATATATAATGAACAGATAGATATGTACCTGATGGTAGACCAAGTGAGGGGTTGACAGTAGAGGTATCTCCCAAAAAAAATTTTAAGGAAAGGATCTTCAACTAGCTTGAAAAAAGATCAGATTTTGTCCTCGAATCATCAGGCAAAATGAACTTTTCTCTATATCCAAAACAAATTTTCACGCATTTCACTTTCTTCACCTCAATCAATTTCACACTTTCGATTCATCATCACAAAGCACATACAAGAAACAGAAATAGATAAGAAGGTGAAACCATTGGCAAGTCCTGATTTGACTATGCTGAGGACTCTTTGTAGAGCCGCCATATTGCTATTAACATTGTTGCCAAAGGTATTCGATTGGAATAATCAGTTCATCAGATACCATGGTTCTAACTGTGTGACCGCTCATAATTTGGCAATATCTGGCAACCATGTAAAAATACTGAAGACAAACTAAAGTAAACGTATGGGTTTTTCATATTTTTGGTGCTTATTTTGATTCAGTTGGTGTAAATTTTGAAACATGATTTGGCCGAAAAACACTTCTAGGTGCTTTTTTTGTTTCTACAAGCTTCAGAAGTAACACCTGATCATTTCTGTGAAATTATTATTTGAAACTTCCAACATGCAGTGTATATTTTCACCCAAGAGATGATTTTCTGATTTATGGAGCAATTTATTTGTAAGATTGGTGTAAAGCTTGATGGACACACTGTGTTTTCAAATATTTTTCTATTAATTCTTGATTTTGTTTCTGTTTGTGATAATGTGTTTCATGAATCACACCACTTAACACTATATTCTCATAATTTCGATAAAAATGATAAAATTGTGATATAAAAAAGGAAAAATATGCTTGATAGTTTAGTATAAGCATTTACACCGGGATTTTTTTAGAGTGTAAAACAAGTTATGATTCAAATAAAAATCCTTCTTTTATTGAAAATCCGATAACAAGTAAACTTGATCCCGTATACAAAAAGATAGATACTCGTGAAACCGATCCTCATAGGATAAAAGATCGAAACAATATACAATATTTTACCCAAAATTACAACGAGGAACAACTCCAAAGAAGAAAATTTGAAGATGAAAACGTTTCAGATATTGAACTAAAAGAAATTAAAGAAATAAAATGGAATTAATCATTTTCTACATTTATGTCAATTATATTTATAACCATAATTTTTGTAATAATTATTATAATTTATAGATTTTCTCAGCTTAAAGCTACACCTCAACGAGGTGATACCTTCATCCAAAGGGGGGCCCGGCCCTCCCCGAAATGAATAAAGAAAACTGAACTACTTAATGAATTATACAGGCATGGCATCTAACCATTGGATCATTTGATGGTGTGAGCACCTCGGGCCTCCCCCTGAAAATATTTTCTATATACGCCACTGAATACATGTCTTCGTTGTTTTTTCATCAGAATATAGTCATGAGAATGTATTGAACAGTCTACCAGAACAAACAGGGCTCGTGTCAGTTGTAACTATTTGAAATAAAGTGATTTTTAAAAAACATAGTTTTCTATCAAAACTCATATTTTTATATATTTATAGAATGAACAAAACCAAAAAAAGGACAGACAATAGACACAAAAAACTCGTAATAATGAAAAGAATTGAATTAATTCGATTCCGCATCGAGTTTTTGACAGAGCAACATAGTGAGCGGTGTTTTTCCATCATTCCCTGTGTGTTCTGTATTTGCTGGTTGGTGAGTGTGATAAAATATACTTGCTGACGGCTTCTTTGAGATTACCTTTTTCATTGACCAAGTTAATTTTTGGATTGAAATAATTTGTAAGTTTTCATTCGTTGCATTAGCGTTCACCTTATCTTAATTTTTTTCTCTCCCTTTTTCTTCTCGTTTTTTTTGTTGACAACGTGTACGAGTACGACGTTGGAATTTGGTTGATATGAGTATCAACAGCCCCGGGGATTCACCCCGGGTGTTTGATCTTTTATCTCCTAGATCTCAACGTGCTATTGAAAACATTCTAATAAATTCACTGAATAATAAATTGGACTTTACGTTGATTAAAGATGAAATTAAGGCAATCATAAATAAGGCTTTTTCTGAGAACGACTCATTGTTGATTGAAGAGTGCACCAATTTTATGAAAGTGGTACAAGAAAAATTTGAGGTTAGTTACTATGAGAAATTTGTTAAAAACAACTATAAGACTACGGATAAAGGTCCATTCCTTGTCCTGGTAGAAACTAAAGACAATAACATTGGGAATCTCAACCCTACTAGAGTCGATTTCAAAATAACCAACATATGCCGTAAAGGGTTAAAAGGGGTTGGAGTTTATTTCGACTCGGCTGATAATGATAATAATTTTAAGAATAATAATGGTTCAGATAAAAATAAATATTTAGTATATATTCCATTGAGAATGATATCGACTATGGGTTGTTAGGGATTTTGGGTTGGACATTGATGAGGATGACCTAATAGAATATGGTAAGGGATTAAATCCTCCCTGTAAGGTTAGTAAAATGCGTAGATTGAATAGAAGGGTAAAAATTAATGATGTAGTTTCATATGTTTCCACTACAACATGTGTTGTAACGTTTGAGGGCAATTCCATCCCGAAGGAACTAATCCTCTTCAATACCAGGTCTCCAGTTGCTATGTACATACAACCTGTAATTCAGTGCATGAGGTGTCTAAGGTATGGACACGTTAAAGCTCTTTGTAGGAGAAATTTCAGGTGTCACAAGTGTGGGGAATCACATTCCAATGGAATGGCATGTGATGGCCCTACCAATTGTCTTTATTGTTCAGAACCTCACTTTGCAAATGATAGATCTTGTAAAGAATATGCCCGTCAGAAAAGAATCAGAGAATGTATGGCTATTTATAATATGTCGTTTTTTGAAGCGGATAAAAGTTCTAAAAATCCGGCGGCACCAACCCCCACTGACTTCCCAGCTCTTAGAGGAGCTTCTACTGACGCCAAATCACCTGTCCCAATCAATAATAGTACCCAAAGATCCTTTTCATCGGTGTTAGGTAAAAATTTTACATCCTCCAGAACGTTCACCCATTCTAAGTCTTCGAAACCTCTATTCAGAAAAGGAAGGTTTCTGTCCGACCGGGATATGACTTTGAGGCTCATAAAGAGTGTTTATTCAACTATAAACCTTCTTTTGATACGGTTTCTGCTTCTTCTTCCCAATTGTTCTCACAACCCTCTCAAACATCTTTGGAGGATCTATCGCCCCCAAAAAAATTAGCCACATCGGCCGAAATTCACCACAGCGCAAATAGTCTATTCACACCACTTAGCCTAAAAGGTACACATGCAAATCACGGTAGAACGGAAGGGGAATCTATGGAGGAGGACGAGTGTGTCCTTTTTTCCTCTGATTTCTAATTATTCATTTTCTGTGCATTTTATCTATGAGTGAGTACAACATTAGTCATCTCACTATTGTGCAATGGAATATAAGATCTGTTAAGTCTAACTTTGGTAATCTGCAGGTTATCATTAGAGAAATGGACCCTGATATTTTTGCATTATCTGAGACATTCCTTCGATTCGAACAAAGGTTTCATATTCCTGGTTACAGGATTGTTGGCGAAGAAAGGACCGATGGTTATGGAGGCATAGCCATTGCTATCAAATCCTACATTCCAACTGAAGCTTTGTCCATTAACTCGTCCCTTCTTTCTGATCGTTGCCAAACCTTGGGAATTTCTGTTGGGGGTAAGATATCTATAATTCTTAGTTATTTTCCGCCTGATGTTGCTATTCAGGGTTCCCTGTGGGATTGTTTTCTGCCGTTTTTGGGTGGGCTGACACTCTGGTTGGGTGATTTCAATGCGCAGCATACATTGTGGGACTCTCAGGCATCCAACCTGAGAGGTACCACTTTTAGTAATTTTTTGTGTGAGATTGGATATTTTAAATACATCTAGCCCCACTAGAGTCACAGGTCCCAATTAAAATCGCAGTGCCCCAGACCTTTCCATTGCGTCACCTGGTATTGCTGTGAGATGCTCCTGGGAAGTTCATTCTGATGCGGGTTTTAGTGATCACTTTGCTATTGTGGTTAATATTAATGATAATGGGCTTAATTTTCCTAAACCTTATGTTTTCTCTTCTCATAGGTTCAATCTGAAAAAGGCCGATTGGACCAGATATCAGACAAATCTCCTTGTTCAGTCTAGGAGAAGGGAACTTACTACAGCAAGTGACTTAATTGAGGCAATGGTGGAAGGAGCGGAGGATGCAATTCCCCAAACATCTAAAGCGGATTCAGGCAGGTTCAGAGTTCATTGGTGGAACAAAGAAATTGCTGAGGTTGTAAAATTGAGGAGGGAGGCTGTTAAAAGGTACATTAAATACCCTACAATGGAGAATTGGATCGCAGTGGCGTATATAGAAAATATTTTCGGGGGGGGCTCGAGGTACTCACACCATCAAATGATCCAATGATTAGATGCCATGCCTGTATAATTCATTAAGTAGTTCAGTTTTCTTTATTCATTTCGGGGGGGGGCGGGTCCCCCTGGCCCCCCTCCCTATATACGCCAGTGGAATCGAGGCTAATCGCCTCAGGGCGGTTGCTAGGAACATGATTAGAAGAACAAGAAAGGATTCCTTCAGAACCTTCTGCCAGAATCTGAGTTTTTCTAACACACAGAACTCGTGGAGATTTATCAAGAAGATCTTCGGCAGAGCTCAAACTTCTAACACACATTCCAGATGAATTGTCACTTAATATTATTGGCAGTTTTCAGCAACTTGCGTTCCAACGGTGGAGTTTTCGTTGGGTGAGTTAGAACTAATTTTGGGATCTCTCAAAAATTCAGCTCCAGGTCTTGATAGTTTGGTTTATCCTCTGTATAGAAATCTCCCACCTTCATTTAAAGACAAACTTTTGGGTATCCTTAATAATGTTCTAAAGACTGGGGTATACCTAGGGAGTTCACTAAGTACAGAATTATACCCTTTCTTAAGCAAAATAAACCTACGGATCTTGCGTCTAGTTATCGCCCTATATCACTGGCCCCTTGTTTAACGAAAATTATTGAAAGATTGATCAAGAACAGAATTGAACCTCTCACTGAAAATAAGTTGGGTAATAAAATGATGTTTGGCTTCCGGAAGGGCAGATCGGTGTATGATGCCATCACGACTTTCACGTCCTTAGTGTATGGGGCGTTTCATGAAAAAAATGGTGATGGCTGCGTTTCTTGATGTAAGGGCTGCCTATGATCATGTCAGGCTTGATATTCTTAAACAAGATATGGAATCGTGCTCTTTTCCCCCTCAAATAATTAAAGTTATCTGCGAACTTTTCTTTCTAGTTCTATTTCAGGTGAACTGCTGGGACCGCACAGGCCTTGTGCAGGTGGTGATTCCTTGGAGATGTAATGCGAGGTATTTGGACGTTATCATTGATTAAAAACTGAAATGGAAGCCTCAGATAGAGTCTGCCTGCGCAAAGGCGATGAAGGCACTTAATGTTATCAAATTTGTTACAGGAATTTATTGGGGTTCACACACTAGCGTACTGATGCTCATCTATAAGGCTATTGTCCGTCCACATTTGGATTATGCGTCTTTGGTTTATGGGAGGTGTGCAAAGGCTACTCTTGCAGAACTTGACAGGGTACAATATGCGTCGCTCAGGCTTGTTCCTTTCAGAAAGTGGAGAGTTACCCCTCCAGGCGAGGAGGAAATGGCTGGCATATAAATTCATTTCGAAGGCTATGCGTATTGTTGACCATCCAACAATATCACTGATGGAGGATATATAGAGTCATGGAACAACTTATGGTTCAATGGGACAATACCACCATATATTGAGGCATTCCTAAGTTTGGCTGCTTGTAGTGACCTTATCTGGCGGGGACCTTATCTATCGTTTGTTAGGTTGACCGTGCCGGTTAGAACTAACCCCATTCCAGTCTTTACATCGGGACTTCCTAAGGCCTCGCTGTATAATGACGCCCTTTTTCGGGAGTTGGTTCACTCAAAATTCCCTGATTATAGCTGCATTTTCACAGATGCCTCGAAAACGAGGGAGAATCCTTCAGTGGGGTACGGCGTATTTTGCCCTGAACGTTCTATTAAATTAGCCGGAAAATTGCCTAATCATTGGTCTATTTACCTAGCCGAAGTTTAGGTATGCTATTAGTGAAGCGCTTAATTTTATAATATCAAACAAAATCGAGAGATCGCTCATTATTTCTGACTCTAGAGTGCCTTAGATTTTATTGAATTTAAAAAATTTGATTCAGGTGTTGACATCATCACTGTAAAAATGCTGGAGAAATTTCTTGTGGCAAGAAACCTAGGACTGGGAGTCGCCTGCATTTGGGTGCCCAGTCATTCGCGGGAATGATACGGCTGACAAATTGGCCAATGAGGGAAGGATGCTATTGAGGCACGTAGGATTGAGAGCATGTCCGAACCAACTCCAATAACCATTGTTTTTTAAGCTTTAACTTATATGCAGGCCATATAAGTTAAAGCTTAAAAAACAATGGTTATTGGAGTTGCGTAGTGTGAGTGAGGACAAGGGAAGAGTATATGTGCAGGTATTAATTTTGATCCATATGTGGCTCATAATTGGTTTAGAGGGGTGGACCGTCCCAGAAAGTTCATTTTAACCTTTTGTAGACTGAGGTCGGGACACTGCACTGTCCCAAGTCATTTATATAGACTGAGAATTCTGGATGGATTCCCCATTGTGTGGCTGTGGTGAAAACTTTGACTTTTTCATATGTTCTTTTCATGTAGGAATAATTTGGTGAAATCCTGTCAGCTTTACGAGGGTCTTTCTCAGATGAAATTTGCCTTGCCCATTAATATTTTTGAGGTTATATTCTCTGATAACTTGGCCGCGTACGATATTATTTTTTCATTTTTGACTTCTTGTGGGATTAAAGTTTGAGATGGACGTTGGATGCTAATGCGGTTGTTTTTTTTTGTGCTTTGATAGACAGTAGCTTGCTTTGATAGACAGTAGCGTGCTTTGATAGACAGTAGCTTGCTTTGATAGACATTAGCTTGCTTTGATTGTTTTTGAGCAATAGTCAGCATGTATATGTCCCAATGTTTTTTCTTTCTCCTGTGTTGATCCTACACTGCTGTTGCTTGAGTGCGGTTAAAATTATTGTTTAATAATGACTAAACTGATATGTGGGATGATATAGGTACATCCTAGACTCCACAGTCCCGGGAATCATCCCACTTAATGAGGAGGTTACTGTAGCTGAATCCAAGTACACTGATTTTGGGTACATAGCATTATTGCTGAGCCCATTTCCCACAGCGGTGACTGGCAAGGGGACTGATTGTGACTCGCTGTTGGAAGTTATTGAGAAGAAGAATTAAATTAATTAATTAATTAAATTCACAATTTTTTGCCCTTTCCAAACATCATATTTTGAGATTTCTGTTTTACAGGGTGTTTTATACATTCACAATTTTTGTTAATCCGGACCTGGATTTCTCCAGTGATTGAAGCCTAGGTCGCTTGTGTTGAAATACAAGAATGTGTGTATCAAAATTCATGAAAATTTTCCAGGTGGTTAGTAAGTTATGACCACACAAAGTAGATAATCATCTATTTTTAATTGTCAAAATGCCTAAAACCTAAACTTGAAATGTGAATTTGAAAAAATAGTAGAAAAAAACGTAGATAGTTCGCTTCAGTTTTTTGTGCTGTTTCAAAATATCAAGTAGTATACAGGGTTGTTTTAGGGATACGAACATATATGAATTTTTTTTAATCCGAACCTGGATTTCCAAAGTGACAGATAGTCAGGTTCTCTAGTAGAAGTAGTATAATGTTCGTACCAAAAATCATAAAAATATATGGCGTGGTTCGTAAGTTAAGGCCACTCAAAGAAATCGGCCAAGTTGATAAAACAGCCTATATCTCTGTAATGATACTTGTTAGACCAATATAATATAGTATATTCGAAACCGTCTAGAAGTCCTTTTTTCATACTCCACTTTCATTCGGTGACAAATTTCATCAGGTACCATCGTCACAAAGTAAATGAGTCATGACAAAAAGCTCATACCGATTGAAGTAACTAATTTTAGAAAAAAAATTTTTTCTTGAAAATTTCTGCACGCCTGCGAAGAAGACATAAAAACCTAGCCAAAAATTTCCACATGACAGACTTTTCTTATCTAAAAATTTAGAGGATTGATGGGGATGGCATAGAGTGCAAAAAAAACCTTCAAAAATGAATCAAAATTTGGTAGAAGTGAAACATATCAGGACCTGTCTCTGAATTTTGTTGCCAAATACCTTTCCCTATGATACTTTTTTCCTGTGAAAATGAGTTTGTTCCATAATTTTGACGCGTACTGTATAATCAGTAATTTCTCGTTTCCAGAACGTAATGTAAAGAAGTATTTCTGGCAGCTGGAATCCTTGAGTAAACAATAATTTCCTGCTGTTGAGTTCATCAGATTGGGATTGGTGGGGAAGTTGTCAAATTAATGAATAACACAATGAGGGTGTCTCTGATAGGGCATCAACAACAACATAATCATGTTTTTAATCACATCGTCCTGCGTTGTGAGGTTTCTTGAAATGACTTCTCCATTTATTTCTTGTTATTGTCTCAACGCTCCATGAAAAAATAATTTAGTCATTCCTTGTCCGAAGAAAAATAGTATTGATTTTATCAACCACATAAAATTGTTTAATTTCCTGAATTTGCCAGGAATTAATAATTGGTCCTTCATTTTTATTGATTGTTGAAGAAAAAATGATGAAAATCTCAATTTCCTACAATTCATCCGAATTCTATGGAAACATCATGTGCTGTTGAGAGAATATGGTGTGATGGAAAAATGATGTGATTCGAAGATATAAACATAAAATACGTTAAATGATAAAAGCTAAGAATATAAGAAAAAATTAATGTCTTAGTGGTTAAAAGGGCAGCAATTGTTGATCCCGTCTTATTGTTCCCAATGTATGTGAATTTTTAGCTCGGAATTGGTATCAAACCAATCAGTTGGTCTCAAAATACTTCAGCAGGCTATTTTAAGAACCTTATAGATCTCACCTCAGTAGGTTTGTTTCAAACAACTTGGACGAATGCGTGTATAATTGCAAATTTTAAGAAAATGGATCATTGAAATGAAATTTTTGTGAATTCCATCAGAAATCACAGGAGTTTCTATTATAGAAAGCTAACAACTACGACTTTCTCAAAGTAAAAATAGTTATATTTAATTTTGAAGCGTCTTTTCCTTGAGGAAAAGCGTGCTATCGTTTTGGTTGTACTCAATAATGAAAATTTCAAGGTCTAAAATAATTCTGTCCGCTCGGTCGTGAACACGATAGTTCTCGAACTGATGAAGAGGGAGTAAGATATTGAGGGTGAGTTCGGGTTCAAAATCACACCATTGAGTTCATTGACAGGACAAATCAATTCAGTAGCTTCGGAGTTCTCGATATTTGGAATTCTTTATTCTTTTCTCAATATTTTCATAATAACCGATCATACGAAATTTATTATTTAGGAAGAAAAAAAACACTTACTTGTACATAATTCTGTGAGGATCGTGCAATTAAAAAATAAAAAAAAAATTTTGTGGACCGACAAATTTCTGGTTACTAAACTCTCTGAACGGAATGTGTTAGGGAAATTTTCACGGCAGATATAAGTCTTTTATATGCTCAAATGCTTCTGAGAAGAAGTGAAATCGACTGAACGGTTTCGTAGTTAATGCCACTTTCTATGTACTGTCATTGATTTTTAAATATTCACTAAATTACGAATCCGATCAATATCAAACTTGATATTTAGAACAACGGCGATTTCGTCAGAATCGTAAATATCATTAGAAGATTCTCAAAAAGTATTGATGGTCTGTACCGAAATACTTATAACCTTCGAATATGAAGTATTAAACACTAAAAAATTTCAGGACAGGTTTGAAGTTTGAACATCCCACTAGAAGCTATCAGGCGAAATCGGATGATCTGTTCCGAATTCATCGTCACGGGAATATTTTCCCTATAAATAAAGAGATTTCACGCGTAACAACGCCATGGAACATAAACAATGTAAGCACAGAAAAGGTATCAAACAGAGCATCTATGGATAGCTATTTCGCTCTATTGGGGCTCGCCCATAGGCGTATCTAGCCTCAGTTTTCAGAGGGGGCGGTCCCTGGTATACATTGTGATACCTATAGGTAGTTTTTGATTAGAATCTTTCAGGGGGGCCAGCCCCCTCCTCCCCCCTAAATAAGCCAGTGGGCTCACCGGCTTGAAGAATAGCTCTGCATGAAGAATTGCTTTGAATAATTTCTTATTATAGATCCTAGAATGCAGACCTATTATCCATGCTGTTGAGCCCCTGGTATTTACTTTGAACGAGGACGTGATAAGCTCCGAAATATGAAAGATATTTTCATATTCTATCGGTGATATTGAGATAATATTGAATTGTTTACATTCTTAGTCGAGAATTTCCTACAAAAATTTTAGTCCAATAGAAGAAAATGGGACTCACTAGGGAAAATAAAGCAGAAATTACAGAAATAGTGAAACAAACTATATCTGAAGTTATGGATACGTATGTTAATAAAATTGCTGAAAAAGTGCTCGAATGATTGAACTGCGAAGTGGAGAGGAAGAAAAAAAACTTCGTAAAATACTGAAGGATTACGATAAAAAATTGATGTTTTAGAACAGAATAACAAAACTCGAAATATAATTCTGTTTGGTGTTCCGGAAGATCCACAAGAGGATATATATGAGAAAGTTACTACATTTTGTGAAGAAGTGGGTATTATTCGCCAGGAGAACATAATTAATAAATGTTTTAGAATTGGTAACCTTGTGAGCAATAAACACCGACCTATCCTAGTGAAGTTTTGCACAGAAAAACACCGTGATGTATTCATGACTAATAAAAAGAAATTTTACAAAAGGAAAATTCAAGTGAAGGAAGATTTGACTAAAAAGCGATATGAAATGTATAAACAGGCTTCGAAAGAATTTGGTTACAAAAATGTTTGGACACCACATGGACGAATAAAGATAAGTATCAACGAAGAAATTTATACCTTGGATGATATTTTTGATATTGAAGAGCTGAAAAGAAACCACCAAGATTCGCTGCTTCTTGGTCAAACCACTAATCAGACTCAATAAGTTAACAAATGTACTCAAATTATGAAATTGTTTGTTTTTGAGATAGTTTGGTCACTGATATTGTAGAGATTTTTATATATTTTTGTTTGATCTAATGGGGCTAAATTGAGTTGATGTGTATTAGTTTACATTGATATTTGGGGTTAATGATGGATGATTCGGGGGAAGGTCTTATTGGGGTGGAAACAGATGTTTTTTGTTGATTTTGATCAGGCTCACGGGGAATTTGGGAAGGAGAGAATACTGAATATAGTAGTACATTTTAACATTAGGAGTGTTCAAAAAAATTTTGATAGCCTTTTGATATGTTTACAATCTTTGGAATATAAAAATCTCGATATAATAGTGCTTTCCGAATGTTGGTATGTTCGTAACTTGATCGAGTTTGATATTGCAGGTTTCAATGTTTATTATAATGAATCTAGATATATAATCAGAATGAGGGCGTTTTATTGTATGTTAGAGATGAATTCGATGTTGAACATGAAATCATAGAACTGACCGAAGTGAACCTTTTAAGATTATCTTTAACTAAAGACCATAAAACTTTTGGAATAACAGCTACCTATATAGACCAGCAACACTGGTGAATAGATTCATTTCTGATTTGTCCGATTATATTTCAAATTTAGTGAAGCATGAAACTGAGATATTAATAGGTGATATGAACATAAATTTAAAAGAGAACACAAATCAATCAATTTTATATCAGTGTTCTTTGAGTCAGCATGGATTTTTCTCATATATTAACAAGGAAACTAGGCAATCGGCACATTCATCTAGTATATTGGATCATATTTTGTTAGAAATAATAGTACAATGGAACGAAAATATTCTTTCAGTTCCGGGGTTTTCCACACCTCCCTCACGGATCACTACGCAATCTGCTTATTCGTCCGGTTATTAAAAAAAGATAATAATGTTGAACAAAGAAAACATACGAATAACAAGATAACCACCCACATAAATTATCTTGTCTTGGCAGATAAATTGAAGAATGAAAGTTGGAGTGATGTTTTTAGAAACTAGAGATTCTCAGAAGGCTTTTACTATTTTCGAAAATAAGCTCAAAAAATTATTAAATCAAGCCAATACCAGAAAAAACACAAAAATTCAAATCTGAAAAAAATTAAACCGTGGATAACGGTCGGTCTAGTAACATCGATGAAAATTCGTGATAAAATGAAAAAGAAATTACAATTGAATAGTACGGATACAGATAGGCAGAATTTTAAGCTATATAGAAATAAATTGAATTCTCTCATACGTAAAACTAAAAAAGATTATTATTCCGATAAAATAAAAAACGCAAGTGGAAATTCTAAGGAGACGTGGTCGGTCGTAAATGAATAACAAACAGATACAAAAAGAGAGAATCACCGAGGTCAATAACAGATGATATAGGGAACACTTTCACTGATGATAAGGATATTGCAAATAAATTCAATGAGTTTTTTGTAAATATTGGAAAGAATATGGCGTCGGTGATAAAGAAACCGAATAATGGCAACATGTTCAGGTTAAAGAGTAACGATTCGTCTATGTTTTAAACCCCGTAGATAGAAACGAAATAATACATGTCATTGCTTCTCTTAAAAACGACGCTGCGCCAGGTCCTGACGGTATTTCAGCTGGACTCATAAAATTGTTACACATACATCTTTTAACACCTTTGGTTCATATTATTAATTTGGTATTTGAGAGCTCTAATATGCCCCTTGAATGGAAGGAATCGCTAGTGATATGTATACACAAATCGAATGAAAAAAACAAACTCACCAACTTTAGGCCAATTTCACTAATCAGCAACTTCGCGAAAATATTTGAGAAGTGCTTAAAGTCTCGAATTGCTCAATTTCTTGAACGTTACAACATCCTAGGCTCAAACCAATTTGGTTTCAGAGAAGGAAAGTCCACTCAGGGTGCAATGGAACAATTTCACTCACTACTGTTGAGGGTATGAACGGGGATAAGAAGTGTATGTCGGTATTTCTGGACTTAGCAAAAGCCTTCGATACGGTGTCGCATGAGTTGTTGTTTGACAGACTTACAGCAGTGGGTGTTAGGGGTGGTTGTCTGCTTTTACTCAAAAATTATTTAAAAGATAGAGTACAGAGGTTTCGTTGAATGGGAAACTAAGTGAGAAAAGAACTTTGATTATGGGTATACCGCAAGGAACTGTCTTGGGACCACTTTTATTTCTCATATACGTGAATCAGTTGTTATTGCTGAAGATACCAAACGGCGAAATTATATCTTATGCCGATGATACCATGTTATTTTTGTGGGTGATACATGGGATGGGGTGTATGAGGATGCCGAACAAGGTATGAGAATTGTGAATGCCTGGCTTGCGGAAAGCCTGCTAAGTCTTAATATTGCCAAGTCTAATTTCATCACGTTTTCCTTGATGAGAAACAAACAACCTAATTTTTCTACACTTCCAGTACATAAAACAGACTGTGAAGACGCTAGCTGCTCATGTCCGAGAATATATAGGGTAAATAGCATAAGGTATTTAGGTGTTTATATAGATCAATATATGAGATGGGACGTACATGTAGAGTATTTGAAGACACGCCTTAAAAATGTTGCATATATTTTCTACAGACTACGTGAAGTAACATCTGTTCCCTTCATGCTGAAAATTTACGATTCCCTTGTAGAATCGTTGCTAAGATATGCCGTGGTGGTGTGGGGAGGCCTGTTCGATACCGTGCTGGAAGGCTTGCAAATTATACAAAAGTATATTTTTAAAATCATTCTGAATGTTAGAAGAACACATAGCACGGAATTATTATTTGAAAAATGCAACAGACTTAATTTACGACAAATTTATATTTCTGAATGCTTAATACATCAGATCAATGGAAGTAAAAATCTCATTGAACATGATTTTTCCACTAGACATCGATGCGACCAAAACTTGCGGGTGCCACTTATTTACAAAAGCCATCTGCAACGAAGTATTCAATATCTCGGTCCAAAGTTCTACAATATATTGCCAACTTCATTAAGATATGTGAACACAAAAACAAAAATAGTAAAAATAGCATTTTACAATATGTTAAACAACATTTCCAGAAATTTTTGAATGTTATATAGTAATTAGTATACTAGTTTTCTCCTTCCTGGGTTCTAACGTGAGAGGGACCTATAGTTTTGAAATAATATAATTTATGCAGTAGGGATTATTCGGTAACCGAGAGATCCTGTGTAACATACAGGCTCCTAGCTTAGGTTATACGGGTCTCAAAATCAACTACATATATAACAATTGTATATATAAATCCGAATAAATATTATTATTATATCGACTTGAGCCTATTAGCGTAGAAAGGGTGTGATTTTTCACACCCCCTAGCGATCGGCTATCACACTCCCTACTAAGGGGAACATTCACTCATCCCGGATAGCAAGTATCAGGGGGATTGAGCTCTGAGGTCTTCGGTGTTCTTCTTCTCCTGGGTCCTGGGTTGTTCGTCCTTCGTTGCTTGGTCCTGGATCTCTCGGTTGAAGTCGTGGTAGTTGGTTTTGCAATGTTTCCCTCCATGGTTGTTCCTGGTGTCCATCGTGACCTACAAACTTCCTTACCGTTCTAGCAGTACCAAGAAGTACTGCTTTTTGCATTACTTTAAACAGGTTTTCATCCAAATCTAGCTCCTTGAGGTTGGACTTGAGGCTCTTAGGAATAATTCCTGTGGTTGATATGAGAATGGGAATGGTTCTGGTACTAGACATTCCCCACTGCCTTTTAATCTGAAGTTCTAGCTCTCGATATTTCGATATTTTTTCAGCATATTTTTGACGTAGATTGTTGTTGTTCGGGATGGCTACGTCTATAAGTATTGCTCTCTTCTCTTTTTTCTTCACTAGGATTATATCTGGCCTGTTATTAGCAACTGTTAAATTTGTAAGTACTGTGCGGTCCCAGTATAACCTGTAAAGGTTGTTCTCCAGTATTACTTCAGGCTGATACTTATAATATGGAATTGTTTCGGACTGCAGAATCTTCAGTTGGATGGCGAGTTCCTGATGAAGTATTTTACAAACTGCATCATGTCGACTCTTATATTCATTTCCAGCAAACATTTGGCAGCCTCCTGTGATATGTTGGATTGTTTCTGATGTTTGGCATCCGTAGCGGCATCTATCGTCGGTGAGGCTCCTATCCTTCATGATATATTTCTGATAGTTTTTAGTTTGCACTACTTGATCTTGAATGGCAAGGAGGAAACCTTCTGTCTCAGGAAACAATCTTCCAGAAGTCAGCCAGTAGTTCGACGCAGGAATGTCGACATGTTCCTGGGTGACCTCGTTCAGGTGTCTTCCATGTAGGGGCTTTTCTCTCCATCTTTGAATTTTATCACTATCCGTCTGTGTGGTGTTTTCATGAGGGTGCTCGCTTAGTGATAGAGGTGTTGAACAATCTGCTTCAATCAGTATCTTATGTAAGTCCGATGTGTTTGCTTTATCTATAAAATAATTTCTCAAGTTGTTTATTTGTTCAGCTGCCATTTTCTTTATGTCCACAAAGCCTTGTCCGCCTTGAGTTCTTGGAATTGTTGTTCTTTCAACACAGCATTTAGGTGATGCTTGTTGGCCTTTGTACATAGTGTTCTCATTTTCCGTTGGAGACGATCGAGATCTGTATTACTCCACTTTACTATTCCGAAAGAGTAGGTGAGAACTGAGCAAGCGTAGGTGTTAACAGCTTTTGTGAGATTTCTGCTGTTCAGTTTCGTTTTCAGAACGCTCCTCATTCTTCTGGTGAACTCTGCTGTTAGTTCGTCCTTCATCACTCGTTGGTCTATCCTTTGACATTGCTTCATACCTAGGTATTTGTATAGATCACCTGCCAGCATTGCCTTTATTTCTTCTCCGTTAGATAAGGTGAGAGGTGTCTGTTGGATTTTCCCTCCTGCTATATTTAGGGAACGACATTTGTCCAGTCCAAAGTTCATGCTGACGTCTTTGGAAAACATCTCCACTAGTCGTAGTAGGCACTCTAGTTGGTCTCTGTTTGCTGCAATCAGTTTTAAGTCATCGACGTATAAAAGATGGTTAATCAACATATTGCTAGTGTTGCCTTTCAGGTTGAATCCCTTTCTGGAGGATTTTAAAATAGTTGATAACGGGTTCATTGCCATGCAGAACCACAATGAACTCAAAGAGTCTCCTTGAAAAATTCCTCTCCTGATGGATACTGTGCCAGTTCTTATGCCTGTTCCGCTGATTTCGATGTTAGTTCGCCAAGTTGACATAACTGTTTTGAGAAAGCTCACTATTCTTGGATCTACTTTATAGATCTCTAAAACTTTTATGAGCCATTCATGCGGCATGGAGTCGAAAGCTTTCTTGTAGTCAAGATAAGCCGTGAACAAATTTCTCCTCTTCTTATGGGCTTGGTTGCAGATTATAGAGTCGATTATCAGTTGTTCTTTGGATCCCATTGCACCCCTGGAGCATCCTTTCTGTTCTGATGCAATTATATTATTTCGTTCGCAATGGGAGTATAGTCGACGTGTAATGCAAGATGTTATGAGCTTGTACATAGTTGGCAGGCATGTCACTGGCCTGTACGTTGCTGGATCGTCTGTCTTTGGTGATTTTTTGGCAGAAGATAAGTTATACCCTCTGTCAGGAAGGAGGGCATACTCTCTGGACCTCGTAGAATTTCATTAACTGCGTTAGTTAAATTACTATGCAAACAGTTGAATTTTTTCAGCCAAAAACTGTGGAGCCCGTCTGGTCCAGGTGATTTCCAGTTGTGCATTTCTTTGAGAATATCCGAAAGCTCTTGTTCTGTGATGACTGTAAGGGACATTTGTGCGGTGTTGGTTTGAGTTTTCTCTTCGTTTTTTATCCACTCGGCATTTTTGTTGTAAGTAGTAGGTGTTGACAGTTGTTCGGTCCAGAATTTTTCCATGTCATCCTTATTCGGATAGATGTTTGGGGAGTTCTGTTGTTTTCCATCCAGATGTCTGTAGAAATTTTTCTCCGAGTTTTCAAAGGAGATGTTATCTTGCTTCCTCCTGTTGCTCTCTTTATATCTTCGCAATCTCTCGGAGTAGACACTGAGTTTTTGTTTCAGTGTGTCGATGCACTGCTTTACTGTTGTGTTTTCTTCTTCATAGCTTGAGTGCTTGCGATTTCGATAGATAATCGATTCCACCAACGATTTCAGCTTGATTGTTCTAATGCCATTTTCATATTGTGTCAGCCTTCCTATGTCCTGCCGACAGCGTTGAACTTTTTCCTCCAGCCTCCTTTGCCAGTGAGGTAGGCGAGGTTGTGGACAGGGTTGATTTGAGTGCTGTCTTGGTTTGGTCTTCATGCCCAGCACTTCCACTACAGTTGTTGCGGCACAATAAAGGATGAGATGGATCGTTTCCAGTTGTGTTGCCATTGAAAGGAATTTTGGTATGACATCAGTGTTCATTATCTTGAGGATGACTGCTAGCTTTTTGGATGATCTGATCCTAGGTAGTGTTGGTCTGGAGAGTGGATCAGTGCCGTTGTATTCGCTGAATAATCTCTGCATTGCTGATTCAAGACGTTCCACTAGTGCTTGTCGTTCTTCGTTCGAAATTTTATGGGCAGTTTCTACCGAGGTATGAACCTGAGGTGATGAATGTTCATTCTGTGTTTCGTCGTCCGTTTGAATATCTTCTTGGAGCGGTAATTGGAGTTCAGTTGTTCTTTCTTCATGTGTTGCTCCATCATTGTGCTCTCTGTTTCCAGAAGTTGTGTGTTCTTCTCTATTATGGTTTTCTTCGTTGTTTAATTCATTGACAACTTCATTTTTAATTTCCTGCAATCTGTCTTCTGATATAAGTTTGTTTCTGAGGATTACGCGATATTGGTCAGCTATCCTCTGTTCAGTTACTTGTAGATCTGGAAAACATCGCTTGAATTCATTGAATAACCGTTGTCTGTATCCAGTTAGTTCTTGACCCAGGTTTGTTATTTTATAGTAGATGCGCATGATCGTTTCATTGATACAACTTGTCCATTTCATGCGTCTTCTGGGTAACCCTGCTTGAGTGAACGCTGGTTGAAGATCCTGCGTAGCACTATTTGTAGGGGGTGGCACTGCTGTTTGTTTGCCTCCTTGGTTCTTCCTGTTGAGCTGTAGTGTTTTGTATGACAGGGGCCCGCCTCCTCAGCGCCCTGCCACTGACGTCCCGCATGCTGTCATGTCCAGCGCCAGCTCCAGACATGCCCTGACGATCCTCAGGCAGCGACTCAATATTTCTACTCCTTAATTGCACCATCATTATGGGTTGCATTTTATACCTACTGCCAGGTTTAGCTCGGGTACCTCGGGTTTGCTAAGCCCGTACTCTAGAACTTACCATTCCAGAGCCCCTGAGGGCTCGAAACGAACAATAGTCTTCAAATATTCTGTGACAATGTTTTGTGCCGTTTATATTGTATGTTTTACGCATATTCATATAACGATACCAGGATTTGAACACCTGTAGATGGTATCATTCCTGCTTTTCGAATTAACGAAAGTTACCGAAAGTAGGTATTATTGCAGAAGACCGCTGAAATATCTCAAGGCCACGTAAGGTATTGGTTAAAGACTAGGGCTAATAATCTGATACATACCATAGTATGTATCAGTGCGAAGAGCCTGTATAATTTTCATACGTAAGACATCAAGGTCTGTATAACCTTACGTCTTCTTTAAAACGTGTCTCAGATAGAAAAAAACTGATATTGAGATGACACGTCATCTGATCTGCATAGATGCGGAGGCAGTGGTGTCTCCTTTTCACGCCATTGCATAGATTCAAACTCACATAGATGATCACATATTTCATCTTCGGTAACAAACCGTTGACCTTGTCTTTCTCAGATATTCATTCACTAAATACAATAATATCGTTACAAGTGTGTAAACGTTCATTTTCTTGCTCCCGTAATTGTCGTTTCAATTACACGGTTTAAGTTGCAGTGATTTGTGGAAGTGCTTGGGTCTTTTCAGACGGGTCTGTGTTAATTTTGGATGGAATTAAAAGGAAAAATCATTGAATTAATTGGCGGAGATTTTATTGTTTACGTTCTGAAACCAGTTTTTCACCGACGTTGTCCCACCACTGCTCATGAGGTGCGCATAGCGTACCTAGTTGAAGAACGCCGGCCAGCAGTTGTACTCGCTCTGAATAATCAGTGTCACTTTGGCTCCAAGACAACGAAGCGTGTAATCCCAATTCTGAAATACTTCTCAAAAAAATTTTTGTGACACTATAGCTTCGATTTCGTGTAGCACATGTAGAAAGACCTATCACCATAAATGCTCGAATCTGGGTGAGGCTGAGATTTCGGTTATCGTCGAAAGTAAACATTCCTCGTTCTTCAGGTCTTTAGATTATAAATTGTTTAGAGAGAATATATGTACATTTCTCATTAGGTTAAATATTTTCTTGAAAAAAGTAACTGGAAATATTTGCCACAAAGACGCTAACACAGGTACCTAACAGGAATGTCAAATTTGTTCTACTTAATCAACAATCATAAATGAAAACGAAACCAAATATTCATTATAAAAATACCATTCTCATGTTGAAAACTCATCAATCTTATAAATTGAAAGCATCAAAAGCAAAATGATAGTAGGTAGTAAAAGAAATATGGACAAAGACAAGTAAAACTACAATTCAAAAAGAAAACAACATACAAAAACAGAACTTTTCCGACAATTTATTATATAGCTTTAGAGAGATATGATTCCTCCTTGCTGTGCTTTCACCCTCGTCTTCTAAAGAAGAGAATACTAATGTTGTTGTGTCGGCAGCACACAATTACACTTTTCTGTATTGTGGGTTGCTGACTTATAAATGCTCTGAAAATATTGGCAATATGCGCCAACATGGACCGAGCGGTTTTTTTGAACAGCAAAAAACATTATTAATTGGAACTGTTAATGAGAGTGTATACTTTCGAGTTCTCCGCATATTTTCGTCGCTATACAAAATAGTATTCGCAATTTCGCTATTTTTCGCTTAAGTTTGTTAATTTGTTGTGTGTGGCAAATTAATTCAGTGTTAGTAACTGAAAGAGACAGTAATTAGTTATAAGCTTCAAGAATATCAAGTGCATGACCACTGATGTGCCTTCATTGAGGGATCCCTCCAGGCCTACGAAAGAAAAGGAAGCCCCCAAATCATCACAGCCCATTTGGAGTTGGTAAGAGCTTTTATATTCAGTTTCTCATTGACGGAAAACCTGTGAATTGTTCTGCTATCGCAACATCTATTAAAAAATACAGTCCATACTCGCTCTACTTATTAAATACATCCAAGAGCTAACATTTTTTGGTCCTTTTCGCCTCTTTTTAGCGATTTTTTGGTAAAGACTGCAGACTTCTCTTGTTACCGTTCATATATCTTGCGTCATATTCATCGGGATTTTTTTCGCGGCCGGAGGGTTGTTGCTTGATTTTTCAGATTCATTTCTCAAGGAAACAATTCTGTTTCTGAGAGAAATAGAGCTAATAAGTCTCCATTTTGTAAGTTTTTTTGGCAGTTCGTCAAATTTCTTATTACGCATTTCGCCAAGTCCACAAAATTGTTCAGTACGCAGGTACGACGCTGATCTCTAATTATCGCCGTGTACGCATTCGGAGTTGTCAACCAGGTGACTTCATTCGCATCCTTCATTTTGTTTGTTTATTTTAGTGGTTAGGTTAACTAAACCTCAAATATTTTCAGTTTACCTGAAAATATATTTCGAATTCGCATCGCTTATCGATTGATTTGTTGTATATTCATAGTGAATATACTACCTGTGTCTACGCATTAATTTTCGCATTCTTATATTGTAACTTCACATCCCATTTAGTGAAATTCGCCTTTTCGTAACTTCTCTGTTTTGTGAATATCATTGATCTGAAAATGACTGATTCGCGTTTGAAAAAGGCTAAATTCGCTCGGAGCATCTGTGTTTCCGAAATGGAAGCACTGATGACTTTGGCTTCTACTGCTAAAGCAGACACAAGTAAACATAAGCTTTTCAAAACTCGTTTCGCTGAGATTGATGATCTGAGGGAAGAATTCAGTAAGCAACATCAAACGCTTGTGATGGGGTTATTGGCAGACGATAAGTCAGACATAACAGCAGAGGAAACGATACGCTCCAAGTTTCAAGACGATTTTTTTGTTGTGAAAACTATTTTTTCTGATCTTTTTGAAACGGAAGAGGGAGGTTTTACTTCGAGTTCCAGAAGGTCAAGCTTATTTCCTCATTCGCCTAATATAAAATTGCCAGAAATAGAAATTGGAAAGTTCAATGGAGATTTTACCAAATTTCCTACCTTTTTAGATTTATTTGATGCTCTTGTTCATCATAACCAAATTTGTCAGAAATTGAGAAATTTAATTATCTGGTATCATCTCTCGAAGGTCAACCTCTCTCTTTGGTACGTACCTTACCTATGGTGCGAGATAATTACGCCATAGCTTATGATTCTTTGGTGCAACGTTACTCTAATAAACGCTTGAGAGCCCAAGCTCATTGGGACGCTTTGGAAAATTTAGGTAAAGTTAATTCAAATAACGCGAATGCATTGCGCTTGTTACTAGATACATTTAGTGAACATTTAGCTGCATTGAAACACATGCAATTTCCTGTAGAAGAATGGGATTTTATTCTGGTTCAAATGTTATTCAAACGAATGGATAATTCTTTGATAACTAGATTTGAACTTGAACATGGCTCGACTGCCATTCCCACATATTCATCCGTAGTAAATTTTTTGAAAAAATATTGTTGTGCTATAGAATCCTTGAAATCTTCAACCACTTCAGATAATCACAATAAGTCATTAACCCCTCAGAAATCTTCATCTTATAATAAAAGGGTTAATTCTCTTTTTTCAAATGTTGGTAAAGACGGAGTAATAACATGTTGCTTATGTAAGGAATCGCACCAGCTTTTCGCATGTCCAAAATTTTTGAAGAAATCGCCAAAAGAGCGACATACTTTTTGTAAGAATACACGACTGTGCTTCAATTGCTTGAGCTCTGTCCATAATTTACGAAATTGTAAATCCCTTCATACTTGTTGGGAATGTAAACTAAAACATCATACACTTTTACACCTAGGATTAGATAATTCATCGAGTAATGTTGTAGCAGAATCTTCTTTGAAAACTGGTGATAATCAGCCTAGTTCGGTCATTTCCGCTACTGGTATTGTCAAACGTACTACGACTAATTTTACTAGCTACCGCTTTGATTGAAGTCTGTGATAGACACGGAAATTTTCATATAATGCGTGCTTTGATTGACAGTGGTTCAATGATGTCGTTCATTTCGAAACGGGCTTCTACTTTATTGGGTCTACCAAAGAACCGTATAGGTGTTAAAATTCAAACATTAAATTCTTTAGAAACAAGTTCGAACGATGGTTGTATAACTCTTTCTATGCGACCTGTTGGTCAGTATGAGCCAGTTTTCATCACTGAAGCTTGTATTTTGAACAAAATTAGTGATGAATTGCCTCGAAATAGAATCCTTTCGACAGCTTTTAGTCACTTACGCCATTTGAAATTAGCTGATCCGCATTTTCACGAGCCAGGTAACATTGACCTCTTATTAGGCGCTGATATATTCTCGAAGATCGTTCTTGGAGAAGTCATTCATGGGGAGTCTTCGGGTCTTGACGCAATAAATACAAAATTGGGGTATATTGTCATGGGACAGATTGCCTCACAATCAAACGCTTCGACCTTTTCTTTTTTTGTTTCTAGTCCTGACCAGAAATTGAATCAGGATCTTCAAAGGCTTTGGGAGCTCGAGGGGTTGCCGTCCCTCCCTGAGAGTTTGTGTCAAGATGACGATTTGTGTGAGACTATATACAGGATGAGCCAGAAACGCGATAATAACGGACGGTATATGGTTTCGTTGCCTTTTCGTGATGGCTTGCCAACATTTTCTGGAAGTCGAGACATTGCTGTATCTCGTTTCAAAAATCTTGAGTCTCGTTTATTAAAACGACCCCAAATTTATAGCCTCTACCGGGATTTTATGCAGGAGTATTTGAGTGCAGGTCATATGACACCAATTGAAAACGATAATATTCCACCACATTCTTACTATTTACCGCATCACGGTGTTGTTAAAGGCGAAGGAAATAGTTCAAAAATTAGAGTTGTGTTTAACGCCTCTAGTAAGTGTTCATCCCAGTTATCATTAAACGATACGCTATTAACCGGTAGAAAACTCCAGAAGGATATTTTGTCGATTCTTCTTCGCTTTAGGGTACATGAATATGTGATAAGTGCTGATGTAAGACAAATGTACCGGATGATATGGGTAAACCCTGAACATCAGGATTACCAACGCATTGTTTGGAGGTTTTCGCCTGACGAAAACATTAAAGATTTTCGTTTAAAAACGGTGACTTACGGTGTATCAAGCGCTCCATTCCTTGCACTTCGCACAATGAAACAATTAATTTTAGATGAGGGAAAAAACTTTCCCCTTGCTGTTCAAGCTCTTGAACAAGACACCTATATTGACGACGTTGTCAGTGGTTGCAAGACGATAGAAGAAGTACGCAAATTGAAATCGCAATTGATTGGTTTATTAATGTTGGGTGGATTTGAATTGAGAAAATTTTCATCTAATAATTTCCATATATTAGATGATCTGCCAACATCGCATCTTTCATTAAATGAAAAGTCTTTTGACTCTGATGAAGAAGACGCTTCCTTGAGAATTCTAGGAATGCAGTGGCATCCGTCAACGGATTCTTTTCGATTTTCGGTTCGTAACATTAATCGACGATGTACCAAACGTCATTTATTGTCAGAGTTGGCTAGAATTTATGATCCTATCGGGTTCTTGGGGCCAGTCACATATTTGCTTAAACTTTTAATTCAGCGTATTTGGGCGGTTGGGATAGGTTGGGACGATGAACCTCCTGCTGACATATTTCGCTTATGGAATAGATATAAAGCAGAAATTGCGCAATTATCCGAACTCAAAATTGTCAGAAAATTGTTTGAAGGAAGTTTTGATGCAAAATATGAACTGCATGGCTTTTGCGATGCGTCGGAAAAGGGGTATTGTGCAGTTATATATATATATATAATAACTACTGTTTTTAAGAGCCAAAATAAATATATTGATAAACTGTAAGGGTCTTTAGGCTCGGGTTTTGGGAGTAAATGATTGACTACTCTTTATTCTATGCCAAGCTTTCGCATTAATTTAATGCTTCTTCAGGGCTTCTGCAAAAGATCAATAACATACAATTAAAAACAACAAATTTTTAAAATACAAATTAACTCACTGAATGTGAGGTTTTACATGGATAACATCTGCCACAAACGTTGTAACTAATAAAAACAAAAAGTTATTTTTTTTGTTTTTTGTTGATATCATAGGAATTTTTCAAACACACATCTTATTTATAAATTCATAATCAAGTAACCCTCATCTAAGATAATACAATGATGTCATTTAATTTTTGATGGTTATGTTTCTGTCATTCACGGAAACCAGTCTCTTACTCCTTTATGTTCGTTGTCTCTTTATTCATCTATTGGGCCGTCATAAAAATGTTCCATTTTTATCCTTTCCAACAAATAACTGTATATAGTGCTTAGTTTGTTCGTATCTGTCTTCTTATTTATGGTTTCATCTTCTTTATTTATGTTAATCATCTCGTGAATCAATCTTTTTTGATAATTTCTCTCTGTTTTGAGTACCTCAACACCTTCAAAATTTACATGATGCTCAAGATTATGTGCATGAGCAGCCAATGCACATCTCTCTGGGTATTTTCTTATGTCCGATCTATGCAGCGCCACTCTACTTTTCACCCATTGGGAGGTATGTCCTACATAACATTTGTCGCAAGTCCCACACTTTATTTTATATACGACATTACTTTGAAAGGATGTTGGAATGGGGTCCTTTATTTTGGTGTACAATGACCTCACTGTTTTTTGATTTTGGACTGCAATTTTGATGTTTTCCTCTCTGAACACATTTTTCAATTTCCCTGTCAAGTTTGTAACGTTTGGATACGATGCATAATGTGTGTTATCTGTTGTCATATTTTGTTGTTCTGTTTGTTCATTTTGAATGGTACTATTAGCATATAGTAATTTTTAATCATGCTGTTGGGATAATCATTTTCTTTAAGAATCTGGTGTAATTTTTTTAATCCTTCTTCTATGAACGATTTATGACATATTTTGATATTCTTTTTTTCATTTGGTTTATGGTGTTAATTTTCACATTTATGCCGTGGTCCGAGTGGAAATGAATAATTTATCTGAATGTGTGTCCTTCCTAGACCATTTCAATTTCACTATTTTATCTTGTCTATATGCTCTAGAGTCTAGGAAGGGTACTGAGTGATGGAGATCTTCTGTTTCTAGTGTGAACTGTAAATCTGCACAAACCGAGTTGAACAAGTGAAGTGTCAGTTGAATAAATATTTCTGGTACTATTATCATGATGTCGTCCACAAACTTTTTTACGAATAAAACAGTATATGGTAATTTAGGTAAGATTGAGTCCAACTGATGGTCCATAACATACTGTGCCAGGATAGGGGTCAACTTTGAGCCCATTGCGCATCCGAAAATTTGTTGATAGAATTCTCCCTGAAACGTGCAGTAATTATTTTCAAGAAGAAAAGTGACTATTTCCATAAATAAATTCATGTCCAAGTTCGTGTGCGGTCTTATATTATCCCACTTAAGCTTTAGAATTTCGATGATTTTTTTCTTTCCAAAAAAAAAACCGACGTATATTTCTTTTAGAGTGCAGACGACAGGGAATTATTCCGAAACATATTTCATCGAATTTAAAAAGTGTAATGAGTCTATTCGATTATGACAACAATAGACTCAACAAGAAGATAAAACAATTCAATGACAAAACGAACAAGAAGATCCTCAATCTTGAATTAAGCCAAGTAAATCAAAAAGTGAACAAGTTGAAAAAATACACAGAAGAAATATCAAGAAAATTACAGAATTTGCCGGAAAACATACTTGCGGAATACAAAAGAAGACTGAATATAGCATATAACAAGAAATTTCACAAAATCAAGGAAGATAACCTGAAAAAAATAAGAAACCTAAGCAGAGACAACATCCAATACATAAAAACACAAGAAAAATGGATTAAAAACCTATCAAATAAACAAATACCTAAAACAGTACAAAACCTCCTATCCTTGGGTGCAAAGTTCAATGTTCCAACTACAAAAAAAGATGTAAATGTTAAAAATCTAATAGCAGACACCGAGTATATTCTCCAAGGCGTAGAAAGTGAACAAAAAATATATTAAAAGAGCCAGAGTAACAAACATTATTACTAATTATTTACATAAAGATGTAGATAATAAAAATCCAACAAATGAATGGTTTAGAGAGACAAAAGAATTTCTAAAGAACAACGATGACCTTGTTGTTTTAAACAGCGACAAAGGTGGTACAACTGTCATTATGGATCATCAAATATACAAAGAAAAAATGAAAACTATACTTCATTCTAAGGACTTCAAAAAGCTACCTAGGGACCCAACAGAGAGCATTCAAAAAAAGTGCAATTCATACATTGAAACGTTAAAACGGAAGAAATATATAACACCACAACAGGCCAAAGATATGAAAACTTATAATGGCGTAGCACCTAGAATTTATGGAAATCCAAAACTACATAAGGAAGGACATCCACTAAGACCAATTATTTCTGGCGTAGATAGTCCAATGAATTCACTGTCGAAGTTTATGGCGGATACGCTAAAAAGTGCTTATAATACCGACAATAGATACTACGTAAAAGACACATTCCAGTATGCACAGGAAATTAATGACTTCGAGATACCAGATGACCACAGACTAATATCACTGGACGTTGTCAACTTGTTCGGAAATTTGGAAAAGAAAAAAATCATCGAAATTCTAAAGCTTAAGTGGGATAATATAAGACCGCACACGAACTTGGACATGAATTTATTTATGGAAATAGTCACTTTTCTTCTTGAAAATAATTACTGCACGTTTCAGGGAGAATTCTATCAACAAATTTTCGGATGCGCAATGGGCTCAAAGTTGACCCCTATCCTGGCACAGTATGTTATGGACCATCAGTTGGACTCAATCTTACCTAAATTACCATATACTGTTTTATTCGTAAAAAAGTTTGTGGACGACATCATGATAATAGTACCAGAAATATTTATTCAACTGACACTTCACTTGTTCAACTCGGTTTGTGCAGATTTACAGTTCACACTAGAAACAGAAGATCTCCATCACTCAGTACCCTTCCTAGACTCTAGAGCATATAGACAAGATAAAATAGTGAAATTGAAATGGTATAGGAAGGACACACATTCAGATAAAATTATTCATTTCCACTCGGACCACGGCATAAATGTGAAAATTAACACCATAAACCAAATGAAAAAAAGAATATCAAAAATATGTCATAAATCGTTCATAGAAGAAGGATTAAAAAAATTACACCAGATTCTTAAAGAAAATGATTATCCCAACAGCATGATTAAAAAATTACTATATGCTAATAGTACCATTCAAAATGAACAAACAGAACAACAAAATATGACAACAGATAACACACATTATGCATCGTATCCAAACGTTACAAACTTGACAGGGAAATTGAAAAATGTGTTCAGAGAGGAAAACATCAAAATTGCAGTCCAAAATCAAAAAACAGTGAGGTCATTGTACACCAAAATAAAGGACCCCATTCCAACATCCTTTCAAAGTAATGTCGTATATAAAATAAAGTGTGGGACTTGCGACAAATGTTATGTAGGACATACCTCCCAATGGGTGAAAAGTAGAGTGGCGCTGCATAGATCGGACATAAGAAAATACCCAGAGAGATGTGCATTGGCTGCTCATGCACATAATCTTGAGCATCATGTAAATTTTGAAGGTGTTGAGGTACTCAAAACAGAGAGAAATTATCAAAAAAGATTGATTCACGAGATGATTAACATAAATAAAGAAGATGAAACCATAAATAAGAAGACAGATACGAACAAACTAAGCACTATATACAGTTATTTGTTGGAAAGGATAAAAATGGAACATTTTTATGACGGCCCAATAGATGAATAAAGAAGACAACGAACATAAAGGAGTAAGAGACTGGTTTCCGTGAATGACAGAAACATAACCATCAAAAATTAAATGACATCATTGTATTATCTTAGATGAGGGTTACTTGATTATGAATTTATAAATAAGATGTGTGTTTGAAAAATTCCTATGATATCAACAAAAAACAAAAAAAAACTTTTTGTTTTTATTAGTTACAACGTTTGTGGCAGATGTTATCCATGTAAAACCTCACATTCAGTGAGTTAATTTGTATTTTAAAAATTTGTTGTTTATTAATTGTATGTTATTGATCTTTTGCAGAAGCCCTGAAGAAGCATTAAATTAATGCGAAAGCTTGGCATAGAATAAAGAGTAGTCAATCATTTACTCCCAAAACCCGAGCCTAACGACCCTTACAGTTTATCAATATATATATATATATATACGTGTTATATATGATGAACGTATATGTTGTCAGTTTTTGTGCTCTAAAACGAAAATTGCACCCTTGAAGAAAATTACCATCCCTCGTCTGGAGTTATGTGCCGCTGCCCTTCTAGCCAACCTTTTGCTGTATGTCATGGAAACCTTACAAGGTCAGATTGCCTTCAGCGGAATGTTTGCTTGGTCAGATTCTCAAATCGCATTGAGTTGGATTCAAGGTCAGCCACACAGATGGCCAATTTTTGTTGCCAATAGAGTATCGGCAATAAAATCAAAGATTCCTCACGCAAAATGGGGTTATATCCCCACAAAAGATAACCCTGCCGATGCAGGATCCAGAGGTCTATTACCTTCGGAATTTATAAAAAATGAATTGTGGTTCCGCGGACCTAATATTTTATGGAAAGAATTGACATTCCATGAATTTTCTGAATTTTTCGAAGGCGAGGTCGCAATCGAACCTTTGTCCTTTATAGTTACGCAACCCCCAAAGGACGAATTCTACAATCTAACTGAAAAATTTTCCTCCCTGTCAAAATTAATTCGCTCAGTTAGCTTCGTTTTGCGTTTCATGCTCAATTTGAGCCATCCAAAATCAGAGCGACGATTCGGTTGGTTGTCGACGTCCGAATTAAATGACGCGTTATTGACACTAGTGAAGAGCACTCAAAGTGTCGAGTTCTTCCAAGAACTTCGATCAAAAGCCTTTTCTAAAACTCTTCGTCGCCACAATGCGTTTGTTGATGATTACGGAATTTTAAGAGTGGGGGGTAGACTCCGACATTCCGCACTAAATTATGAAGCGAAATACTCCATACTTTTACCATGTAAAAGCCCCCTCACCACCTTAGTCATTCGTTGTTATCATGAAAAATATTTACATGCAGGTCGAAGAACGTTGACATTTTTACTGGCTCAGCGCTTTTGGATTATCTCCGCAAAAAGAGCTATTTTTTCTTACATTTCGAAATGTACGCGATGTTGTCGGTCTAATCCTCGTCCGTTGCAGCCTCCGATGGCAGATCTTCCCCATTTTCGCGTTTCTCAATTAAAAGCGTTTTCCCATGTAGGTGTTGATTACGCTGGCCCTTATTCGGTCTCTATGAGTAGACATCGCGGAGTAAAAACTACAAAAGCGTATATATGCTTGTTTGTATGTTGTAGCACTAAAGCTGTGCACTTGGAACTCGCCTCAGATTTATCCTCTGAGACATTTTTGGCGGCCTTACAACGCTTCATCTCACGACGTGGTTGTTGTAAGCACATTTATAGTGATTGTGGAACAAATTTTGTGGGTGCTTATCGCGAAATTAATAATTTTATGCGTGATGCTGCCTGTCGCGAACACATACAGTGGCATTTCAATCCTCCCAGTGCTCCCCACATGGGTGGACTTTGGGAAGCCGGTGTGAAATCCGTCAAAGCACATCTAAAACGGGTGCTTGGCGAACAACTTCTCTCATACGAGGAATTTAGCACACTTCTATGTTTAATAGAAGCAATTCTGAATTCCCGACCCTTAACTTCAGTATCATCTGATCCTGAAGATGTAACGGTTTTAACGCCAGGACACTTCCTTACGTTGGAACCCTTATCATGTCTGCCTGTACCTGACTTAGCTGATTTATCAATCAATCGACTAAGTCGCTGGCAGTTGTTGCAGAAGTTGCACCAAAGTTTTTGGACCCGTTGGTCCAAAGATATCTCCATACCCTTCAACAACGGTCAAAATGGTTGAGCTGTACGGCTCCTCCAAAGGTGGGAACACTAGTTCTCATAAAAGATGACAATAACCCTCCTTGTCGATGGTCTACAGGGAGAATAATCGCATTCTACCCAGGTACCGATAAAGTACCCCGAGTTGCGTCAGTCAAAACCGCTAAAGGTGTACTCGACAGACCTTTGGTGAAATTATGCCCTTTACCATCTTAGTGGGATATATGTATGGTGCATGTGATTTCTGCAGTCATGTTAAATTTTTTTTTTGTTAGCTATTAGATTATGAATATTTTCCTTCTCATAATTTTTATTGTTTGTTTCAGCATTGTTTATCCTTAAACAATGTTTCTAGTTAGTTTTGGCCATTTCTGGCGCGCGGAGGATGTTGTGTCGGCAGCACACAATTACACTTTTCTGTATTGTGGGTTGCTGACTTATAAATGCTCTGAAAATATTGGCAATATGCGCCAACATGGACCGAGCGGTTTTTTTTGAACAGCAAAAAACATTATTAATTGGAACTGTTAATGAGAGTGTATACTTTCGAGTTCTCCGCATATTTTCGTCGCTATACAAAATAGTATTCGCAATTTCGCTATTTTTCGCATAAGTTTGTTAATTTGTTGTGTGTGGCAAATTAATTCAGGTGTTAGTAACTGAAAGAGACAGCAATTAGTTATAAGCTTCAAGAATATCAAGTGCATGACCACTGATGTGCCTTCATTGAGGGATCCCTCCAGGCCTACGAAAGAAAAGGAAGCCCCCAAATCATCACAGCCCATTTGGAGTTGGTAAGAGCTTTTATATTCAGTTTCTCATTGACGGAAAACCTGTGAATTGTTCTGCTATCGCAACATCTATTAAAAAATACAGTCCATACTCAGAGCCGGAACTAGGATTCTAGCGCCTGTGGCAAACTTTCAAAATGCGCCCTTGAAGAAATTCATTTTTCAATAAATACCTACATGTTTTTCATAATTGACATTTATTGATTATAAGGAGTTTTCCAATAAAAGATGTTATTTTGATATTATAAAAATGCCATTCTTCAATATAAATGATCGGATGTTATTCATTATGAAGAAGAAGCTATGCCATGGAAAATAACATAAAGCAAATGACCACCACAACCACGCTTACAGGACCATATTCTTTTAATGAAATTTTCCATAACCAAATCGCAAAGTTTCTGCTCTATGTCCTCAATAGCCTCACGAATTTCATCTTTGAGGTCTTGAATCGACGCTGGTCTATTGGCGTAGACCTTCTCTTTTACGAAGTCACAAGATCAGGCAGGAGGCGCCTAGAGCCTATCGTTTGTTTACTTGGATAGTCGCTAAGCGACCAGCTAGGACCATGCAAGTAGTGCGGCACATCGCGTACATTACAAAATATTCGTTTTACTGAGCTACTAGGCGTTAAGCCAGCCTCCTGCCTATGCGGACGTAGCCTTACTATTGCTACACGTTGAGGATAGAGAGGCTTTCCAACAATAACTCTTGAGTTTTCCTAGCCCCAGATGCGACAATTTGCTTGTTGACAAAGCCTCCGATGTGGAAATGGGCCTCATCACCCAAGATAATTTTTCGATGGAATTCCGGATCATTGTCATGCATTTCAACGACCCAATCAGCAAAGACACCACGTTGTTGATGATCGGCCGGCTTGAGTTCTTGTGTTAACTGAACTTTATAAGCCTTAAGACCCAAATCTTTATGCAAACTACGGTGTTATGACGTTTGTGGAATGCCTTATTCCGAAGAACGACGAGGAATGGACAAACCTGGGTTTTCTTCAACACTTTTGGCGGCAGCAGCGAAATTTTCGGCTGTTCTCGAGCGACGTGCACAGGTTTTATTCTTCACATCACTAATTTGTTCCAAGAGCTCGAATTTTTCCACCAATGTCTTCATTGCGGTCCGACAATGTGCTTCTCGACGTCCCAAAAATGTTTTACGAACCGTCTCTGCCACATTTTCACCATTTTTATAGTGAATTTTAATGAAGCGTTTATGAAGCGTGTATAGTTCCATATTTATTAATGGCGTAGTTTATACTTGTCAAATGTCAAAAAATGACAGCTTCCAATGTGACATCTACCGAAATAGCGGGCTATTCAAAATAACACCTCTTTTTGAAAAACCCTTTATTTTGAAGAACTTTTTTTTATTGACAATAGTCTCTCATATTTCTCAAAAGGCAATGAACAATGAACCCAGTCGTGTTTCGCGCCATATATAATTTTCTAGGATTTTGTTCCGTTATGGTAGCGTTCGTGAACTACGTGTTTCTCAATTTTATAAACTGGTGAAATTAAAATATAGAGCTTTTAGTCAATCTTTATTCAAAATGGAATATATCATATTTCACATTTTGCGCCCCTAGGTCGTTTGCGCCCGTGGCAAATGCCTCCCTCGCCACGCCCACGGTCCGGCTCTGTCCATACTCGCTCTACTTATTAAATACATCCAAGAGCTAACAAATGTGTTGCTTTCTGAGATAGATGGAAACTTCTCGAGGTGTTTACGAATGTAAGTCACATAGGTGAGTGTACCTCTCCTCTTTGAAACAGTTCTGCAACTTACCCATTGGTTCCTGTCAATATGGTTTTCACGGTCTGCTTATACAGGGTGTCCCAAAAACTCGACGTCAACCCGGAACCGGGTGAAAGGCAAGTAATGCTGGTTGTCACAAAATATAAAAAAAAATCTAAGTTGCATGATTTTAAAATAATAGGCATTTAAAAAACACGCAAAATTCCACAACCTGTGACAGTCTTTTCGCTCCTGTTGCCACAAATATCAACTTTTTCCAAACTTTTTTTTTGTTGCTGTGTAACCTTAAATAATGCTTGTCTAAACTGTAATCAAAATTTGGATACCAGCTGCTCTAGGTTTCATAAAAATAGGCCTTGCTTTTCAGAAAAAAAATTCAAAATAAACAATTGCCTAGTTTCAACTGACTGTATTGAAAAAAAAATGTACTACGCAAGTTTGGCATGTTTTATCAAAAGTTGGCGCATTTAGTAGGGATTCCAAAATGGTATAAAACTTGTTAAATTGTAGCTGCCGTAGTTCAAATTAATTTTCGATTGCCGTTGAATACACTTTTCTTTAAACTGCTTTTCTCTGGAGATTTTTTTTTCTGGTAACATAAGAAGGAAGATGGATCGGATGTTCTGGTCCAATCTCGTGGCCGGCCCGTTCACCGGACTTGAATCCATTGGACTTTTTTACTGGAAAGCAGTTTAAGAAAAAGTGTATTCAAAGGCAATCGAAAATAAATTTGTACTATCTTCTTCTCGAACTTCTCTAGTGGAGCTCTAGAATTAGAGGTTAAAACTCCTAAAATTTCCAGAAACTCTAACGGTTGCACTTCACTTCATATACGTGTATACAAGTACGGTATGAATGAACTGAAAGAAATTTTCAATATAGTTTAAGATTGACAACATCTACAACTAGACTCACTGACTTGTAACCTTTATATTAATTAAACACTCGAATATTAGTAATAAAATGATTGAAATATTGATTAAATCATAAAATAGTTCAACAAGGATTCCAACTCCATATTAATTTCCAGATTATTTGTAAAAATTTCGTTGAACCTCCAATGACTTACCTGTCAAAAACAAGATTGTTTACATTTACTACTATCGTAGCTCAGCCTCGATTCTCGCCACCTTTGCGCTGATATCGTCATGGAATATGCCAATACCTTGAATGTTTTGAAAAGACTGGTTGAAGATGAAGTGCTGAGGATGGTTTACTTTGGCAATTTTCAGTCATTAACATCTTACAGCATCTTATTCTGGGGTGGTTCCACGGACATGAATAGAATCTTTCGAAACCAAAATGGGCGATTAGATAAATATCGGGTAAAAAGTATCGACAAAGTTGTAGATTCCTTTTCAAGAAAAACAATATACTAACAATTCCAGGTTTATATATATATATATATATATATATATCGATTAATGTTGTTTCTCACAAGCATAATGACTATTATTTAAGGTATAGAAATCAAAATAGACGTATGTATCCTTGGTTCTTTCCTGATCACACTTTAACAAGTTTTGAGAAGCATTCATTATACATGTCAATAATAGTTATTTAATAAACTAGGTTATTAAAGACAGCGATTAATGGTCGAGATATTTAAAGCGTGAGCGGAGCGAACGCTTCAATAGTTCGAGACCATTAGTCGCTCGATTAATAACCGAGTTTATTACAAAAATTTTCCGACGATCTCAATATGATATGTGTATGAATTCTTGATTGAAATACATTTTCATTCTGCACAAGACATACATTTGTCATAATGAAATTTCTATGTACCTATGTTCCAGTAGAGTTTTGACATTTCTCGTAGTGCTTCTGAATACTTTGTGAACGGTTGCCATGAGGATTGCACATTAAAATAGCCAAAAAATTGAGCATTAAAATGGGTCATTAATGATCAATTTCGTACACATTAAAATCACTTTTTATTTCGAGGTCGGCGGAAAAGGTTTTTAATGTGTTATCTAGAAAATTGCAGCAAATTCAGGATCATAATGTGTTCAAAAAGGATATAAACTCATAATGAATTGTGAACCTTATAATATTGGGGAATTTTTTCATTTCTGCGGTCTGTCATACTGAGTAATTTTGACTTGTTTCGTGGAAATTGTTATCAATTATTGAAATAAAGGTTATATCTATCTATCTATGCTTCTGCTTGAGCAAGGTACTGCTCAAGGGTATGTTCTGTTCCATTGAAAATTTCAAATTATTGTAACTCGAAAACTATTCGACTGATTCGTCTTTTCACGAACTGAGCAGAAATATTCCCTCCACATACTATTTACCCTGATAATTTCAAATCTCTGGGCCATGTCGACACAAAGTTGAAATTTTTTAATTTTCTTATTGAGCATCGGCATTGCGTCGATGTTTTGGCTGAGCCATTGTTACCTTTTCGCGTTCTCTTGAATCCTTTAATCTTCCATGATGCCTCAAGATTGGTTATCAACTGCTATTTCAACTATCTTCAAAAAAGGCGATAAGCATCCTACTCAGATCTACCTACCAATAGGTTTGAAATCTGAGGTCTACAAGCTTCTAGATAGAATAACTAGTGATAGACTCAAAAAAAAATATAATTCCGAATAAACAACATAGATTTCTTCTGTCTTCCATCACGAACCTTTTTTCGTGTTTAAATAATTGAAAAAAGGTTAAGTTCTTGGAAATGAGCGGTTCCATACTGTCTTGGATTAAATCATATCGTACATTTTTGTTAAGAGTAGTTGGCAGTTCCTCCGATGTAGGAGTCCTTATTGAAGTACCCCGGGATTCAGTTCTGGGCCTTATCTTGTTCCTACTGTATACTTCTGATCTCCCTCGTATTTTCGCATCCAACTGTGCAATGTTCGCATATTACGCTTAACACTTCAACTGTACCTTGAACAACATAGGACAACTTTAAGACAACTTTAGATAGTTGAGGAGAAAAATATCCCAAGATTCCATACTTCAATAGCCAGCAGGTGCTAGCAAGTTTGTCTCAGCATTGTGATCTGGGTGTTGCTATCACAGATGATGTGGTCTACACACATTTCAACTGCTGTGTCTAGGGAAAGGGATATACAGTTCACTTACCAGCTGTTCAAAACATTTGTTGGATGCGATATACCCACAAGTACGTGTGACCTATTCTGAAAAAACGCGGAATTTGCTTGGTGCGCTAATTTGAAGATCAAAAACTTCTGCAGTTGTTGCAGCGGTGGAATACCTGAACTTCATTTGGCAGAAAGCGCCCTGATTAACAGCAAAGCATCTTTTGGTCAGGTTGCCTTTCTGAATTTCTAGACAACACCAAGGAGTCACTTTCTTCTCAAAAAAGTGTTTGATATTTTATTGAGTATCAGTCAGTTAATGCTTTTAAGCACTCAATGGATGGGTTGTTCGGTCACCTCTGAATATTAACAACTATATCACTTTATGTTGCTTTTGAGAAACTTCATCATATAAGGTAAATACTCGAATTTCGGTGACCAGCAGATATCGAACATTTTTGGTGTCATTGTATTAATTGAGTCTTCCTGAACAACATTAGTGAAACCAACAGGTGGCGGTCAGTCTCATTTTAAAAAATATGGGCTACCAAGTTTCGAAAATATTTCATCTTCACGTCACTTTTTCCCTAAAAAACACGAATTCACTGCTCCAGTTTAATATATAAATCTCCTTTGAATATTCAAATAACTATTCGATTAGTTTCATTTCCGGTAGGCATATTCAATAATTAATGCAGAAACATCGAAATTCTAGAGGCGCCACATATCCACAAATTCTAAGGAAAGCCCGCCGCTTTCAATTGCAGATTTGGCATTTCCGCAGATTCTTTCGCGCGAATATGATACGATGCGTTTTACCATGAAGAACGATGGGCTTTCCATAGAATTGTAGATATGTGGTTACTCTGGAATTTCGATGTTTCTGCATTAATCATTGAATATATCTGACATGAAACTTATCGAATAGTTATTTGAATGTTTTAAGGCGATTTGTGGACTATCTTGGAGCAGTCAATTTGTGTTGTTATAGTGAAAAAAGTCTTTAGGGGCACATATTTTCTAAACTAAGACAGACCGCCACCTATTGGTTTCATTAATGGTGTCCAGGAAAACTCAATGAATACTTTGACACCAAAATCTGGTTGATATCTACTAGTCACCGAAATTAAAATACTTCTTCTTCTTCTTGTTCATCAATCAAATCGATGTCACAGTCAAATCGTTGTAACAAAAAAGTTTGTTTAATGTGAAAGTGAACAAGTAAAATAAAACAAATAATAAAAAAATACGTAAATGTATGTGACTGAGAAAGAGAAAGAAGAGAATGATGTGTGAATTTTTATGTACGTAATAATTTTTCAAATAGTTTTCAAAGTAATTTTAGTTTGTAGTGTATATTGAGGAGGAGAGGAGGTTATAAATATAAATTAATAAGATTTATGAAAATCAAAACAGTTTTATAGATTATGTTATTTTCAGTCCCCCTGAAGATGGCATAATACCTATATGCCAAAACATCGATCATAAAGTAGTTGGTATTTCTTTTAAGCTGACTCAATCCAACAAATATATTCTTCCATCGATATAATTCAAATGCATAGGTATATCAAAAGTCGAACCGATAAACCGATACTTGAGCGGAATCTACGTAGACTTGTAACCAAGGGCCAGGGGGGGGGGGGGCTTTGGGGGTTCAAACCCCCCCGAAATGTTTCAGAGTTATTTTTTGTTGTAAAAATAATCTTTCATTTGCACTCAAACCAAGTTATCTCCGAAAATCTAGTTAAAATTATCAATTCATATCAGCAATATGGATGATATTAAAGTTTCATTCCATTTCTAACACATACTATCCGACAATTAACTGATAGATTTTCTAAACATATAGTGATTGTGGAACAAATTTTGTGGGTGCTTATCGCGAAATTAATAATTTTATGCGTGATGCTGCCTGTCGCGAAACACATACAGTGGCATTTCAATCCTCCCAGTGCTCCCCACATGGGTGGACTTTGGGAAGCCGGTGTGAAATCCGTCAAAGCACATCTAAAACGGGTGCTTGGCGAACACTTCTCTCATACGAGGAATTTAGCACACTTCTATGTTTAATAGAAGCAATTCTGAATTCCCGACCCTTAACTTCAGTATCATCTGATCCTGAAGATGTAACGGTTTTAACGCCAGGACACTTCCTTACGTTGGAACCCTTATCATGTCTGCCTGTACCTGACTTAGCTGATTTATCAATCAATCGACTAAGTCGCTGGCAGTTGTTGCAGAAGTTGCACCAAAGTTTTTGGACCCGTTGGTCCAAAGAATATCTCCATACCCTTCAACAACGGTCAAAATGGTTGAGCTGTACGGCTCCTCCAAAGGTGGGAACACTAGTTCTCATAAAAGATGACAATAACCCTCCTTGTCGATGGTCTACAGGGAGAATAATCGCATTCTACCCAGGTACCGATAAAGTACCCCGAGTTGCGTCAGTCAAAACCGCTAAAGGTGTACTCGACAGACCTTTGGTGAAATTATGCCCTTTACCATCTTAGTGGGATATATGTATGGTGCATGTGATTTCTGCAGTCATGTTAAATTTTTTTTGTTAGCTATTAGATTATGAATATTTTCCTTCTCATAATTTTTATTGTTTGTTTCAGCATTGTTATCCTTAAACAATGTTTCTAGTTAGTTTTGGCCATTTCTGGCGCGCGGAGGATGTTGTGTGTCGGCAGCACACAATTACACTTTTCTGTATTGTGGGTTGCTGACTTATAAATGCTCTGAAAATATTGGCAATATGCGCCAACATGGACCGAGCGGTTTTTTGAACAGCAAAAAACATTATTAATTGGAACTGTTAATGAGAGTGTATACTTTCGAGTTCTCCGCATATTTTCGTCGCTATACAAAATAGTATTCGCAATTTCGCTATTTTTCGCTTAAGTTTGTTAATTTGTTGTGTGTGGCAAATTAATTCAGTGTTAGTAACTGAAAGAGACAGTAATTAGTTATAAGCTTCAAGAATATCAAGTGCATGACCACTGATGTGCCTTCATTGAGGGATCCCTCCAGGCCTACGAAAGAAAAGGAAGCCCCCAAATCATCACAGCCCATTTGGAGTTGGTAAGAGCTTTTATATTCAGTTTCTCATTGACGGAAAACCTGTGAATTGTTCTGCTATCGCAACATCTATTAAAAAATACAGTCCATACTCGCTCTACTTATTAAATACATCCAAGAGCTAACAAATGTGTTGCTTTCTGAGATAGATGGAAACTTCTCGAGGTGTTTACGAATGTAAGTCACATAGGTGAGTGTACCTCTCCTCTTTGAAACAGTTCTGCAACTTACCCATTGGTTCCTGTCAAATATGGTTTTCACGGTCTGCTTATACAGGGTGTCCCAAAACTCGACGTCAACCCGGAACCGGGTGAAAAGGCAAGTAATGCTGGTTGTCACAAAAATATAAAAAAAAATCTAAGTTGCATGATTTTAAAATAATAGGCATTTAAAAAACACGCAAAATTCCACAACCTGTGACAGTCTTTTCGCTCCTGTTGCCACAAATATCAACTTTTTCCAAACTTTTTTTTTGTTGCTGTGTAACCTTAAATAATGCTTGTCTAAACTGTAATCAAAATTTGGATACCAGCTGCTCTAGGTTTCATAAAAATAGGCCTTGCTTTTCAGAAAAAAAATTCAAAATAAACAATTGCCTAGTTTCAACTGACTGTATTGAAAAAAAAATGTACTACGCAAGTTTGGCATGTTTTATCAAAAGTTGGCGCATTTAGTAGGGATTCCAAAATGGTATAAAACTTGTTAAATTGTAGCTGCCGTAGTTCAAATTAATTTTCGATTGCCGTTGAATACACTTTTTCTTAAACTGCTTTTCTCTGGAGATTTTTTTTCTGGTAACATAAGAAGGAAGATGGATCGGATGTTCTGGTCCAATCTCGTGGCCGGCCCGTTCACCGGACTTGAATCCATTGGACTTTTTTACTGGAAAGCAGTTTAAGAAAAAGTGTATTCAAAGGCATACGAAAATAAATTTGTACTATCTTCTTCTCGAACTTCTCTAGTGGAGCTCTAGAATTAGAGGTTAAAACTCCTAAAATTTCCAGAAACTCTAACGGTTGCACTTCACTTCATATACGTGTATACAAGTACGGTATGAATGAACTGAAAGAAATTTCAATAATTTTCAATATAGTTTAAGATTGACAACATCTACAACTAGACTCACTGACTTGTAACCTTTATATTAATTAAACACTCGAATATAGTAATTAAATGATTGATTGAAATATTGATTAAATCATAAAATAGTTCAACAAGGATTCCAACTCCATATTAATTTCCAGATTATTTGTAAAAATTTCGTTGAACCTCCAATGACTTACCTGTCCAAAACAAGATTGTTTACATTTACTACTATCGTAGCTCAGCCTCGATTCTCGCCACCTTTGCGCTGATATCGTCATGGAATATGCCAATACCTTGAATGTTTTGAAAAGACTGGTTGAAGATGAAGTGCTGAGGATGGTTTACTTTGGCAATTTTCAGTCATTAACATCTTACAGCATCTTATTCTGGGGTGGTTCCACGGACATGAATAGAATCTTTTCGAAACCAAAATGGGCGATAGATAAATATATCGGTAAAAAGTATCGACAAAGTTGTAGATTCCTTTCAAGAAAAACAATATACTAACAATTCCAGGTTTATATATATATATATATATATATATCGATTAATGTTGTTTCTCCACAAGCAATAATGACTATTATTTAAGGTATAGAAATCAAAATAGACGTATGTATCCTTGGTTCTTTCCTGATCACACTTTAACAAGTTTTGAGAAGCATTCATTATACATGTCAATAATAGTTATTTAATAAACTAGGTTATTAAAGACAGCGATTAATGGTCGAGATATTTTAAAGCGTGAGCGGAGCGAACGCTTCAATAGTTCGAGACCATTAGTCGCTCGATTAATAACCGAGTTTATTACAAAAATTTTCCGACGATCTCAATATGATATGTGTATGAATTCTTGATTGAAATACATTTTCATTCTGCACAAGACATACATTTGTCATAATGAAATTTCTATGTACCTATGTTCCAGTAGAGTTTTGACATTTCTCGTAGTGCTTCTGAATACTTTGTGAACGGTTGCCATGAGGATTGCACATTAAAATAGCAAAAAAATTGAGCATTAAAAAGGGTCATTAATGATCAATTTCGTACACATTAAAATCACTTTTTATTTCGAGGTCGGCGGAAAAGGTTTTTAATGTGTTATCTAGAAAATTGCAGCAAATTCAGGATCATAATGTGTTCAAAAAGGATATAAACTCATAATGAATTGTGAACCTTATAATATTGGGGAATTTTTTCATTTCTGCGGTCTGTCATACTGAGTAATTTTGACTTGTTTCGTGGAAATTGTTATCATTATTGAAATAAAGGTTATATCTATCTATCTATGCTTCTGCTTGAGCAAGGTACTGCTCAAGGGTATGTTCTGTTCCATTGAAAATTTCAAATTATTGTAACTCGAAAACTATTCGACTGATTCGTCTTTTCACGAACTGAGCAGAAATATTCCCTCCACATACTATTTACCCTGATAATTTCAAATCTCTGGGCCATGTCGACACAAAGTTGAAATTTTTTAATTTTCTTATTGAGCATCGGCATTGCGTCGATGTTTTGGCTGAGCCATTGTTACCTTTTCGCGTTCTCTTGAATCCTTTAATCTTCCATGATGCCTCAAGATTGGTTATCAACTGCTATTTCAACTATCTTCAAAAAAGGCGATAAGCATCCTACTCAGATCTACCTACCAATAGGTTTGAAATCTGAGGTCTACAAGCTTCTAGATAGAATAACTAGTGATAGACTCAAAAAAAATATAATTCCGAATAAACAACAATAGATTTCTTCCTGTCTTCCATCACGAACCTTTTTTCGTGTTAAATAATTGAAAAAAGGTTAAGTTCTTGGAAATGAGCGGTTCCATACTGTCTTGGATTAAATCATATCGTACATTTTTGTTAAGAGTAGTTGGCAGTTCCTCCGATGTAGGAGTCCTTATTGAAGTACCCCGGGATTCAGTTCTGGGCCTTATCTTGTTCCTACTGTATACTTCTGATCTCCCTCGTATTTTCGCATCCAACTGTGCAATGTTCGCATATTACGCTTAACACTTCAACTGTACCTTGAACAACATAGGACAACTTTAAGACAACTTTAGATAGTTGAGGAGAAAAAATATCCCAAGATTCCATACTTCAATAGCCAGCAGGTGCTAGCAAGTTTGTCTCAGCATTGTGATCTGGGTGTTGCTATCACAGATGATGTGGTCTACACACATTTCAACTGCTGTGTCTAGGGAAAGGGGATATACAGTTCACTTACCAGCTGTTCAAAACATTTGTTGGATGCGATATACCCACAAGTACGTGTGACCTATTCTGAAAAACGCGGAATTTGCTTGGTGCGCTAATTTGAAGATCAAAAACTTCTGCAGTTGTTGCAGCGGTGGAATACCTGAACTTCATTTGGCAGAAAGCGCCCTGATTAACAGCAAAGCATCTTTTGGTCAGGTTGCCTTTCTGAATTTCTAGACAACACCAAGGAGTCACTTTCTTCTCAAAAAAGTGTTTGATATTTTATTGAGTATCAGTCAGTTAATGCTTTTAAGCACTCAATGGATGGGTTGTTCGGTCACCTCTGAATATTAACAACTATATCACTTTATGTTGCTTTGAGAAACTTCATCATAAGGTAAATACTCGAATTTCGGTGACCAGCAGATATCGAACATATTTTGGTGTCATTGTATTAATTGAGTCTTCCTGAACAACATTAGTGAAACCAACAGGTGGCGGTCAGTCTCATTTTAAAAAATATGGGCTACCAAGTTTCGAAAATATTTCATCTTCACGTCACTTTTTTCCCTAAAAAACACGAATTCACTGCTCCAGTTTAATATATAAATCTCCTTTGAATATTCAAATAACTATTCGATTAGTTTCATTTCCGGTAGGCATATTCAATAATTAATGCAGAAACATCGAAATTCTAGAGGCGCCACATATCCACAAATTCTAAGGAAAGCCCGCCGCTTTCAATTGCAGATTTGGCATTTCCGCAGATTCTTTCGCGCGAATATGATACGATGCGTTTACCATGAAGAACGATGGGCTTTCCATAGAATTTGTAGATATGTGGTTACTCTGGAATTTCGATGTTTCTGCATTAATCATTGAATATATCTGACATGAAACTTATCGAATAGTTATTTGAATGTTTTAAGGCGATTTGTGGACTATCTTGGAGCAGTCAATTTGTGTTGTTATAGTGAAAAAAGTCTTTAGGGGCACATATTTTCTAAACTAAGACAGACCGCCACCTATTGGTTTCATTAATGGTGTCCAGGAAAACTCAATGAATACTTTGACACCAAAATCTGGTTGATATCTACTAGTCACCGAAATTAAAATACTTCTTCTTCTTCTTGTTCATCAATCAAATCGATGTCACAGTCAAATCGTTGTACCTAAATAAGGATGTTTTAAAGTGAGAATTGAACATGTAATAATAAAAACATAATATAAAATTAATAACGTAAATGTATGTGACTGAGAAAGAGAAAGAAGAGAATTGTTGTGATTTACGTATAATAATTTTTCAAATAGTTTTCAAAGTAATTTTAGTTTGTAGTGTATATTTGAGGAGGAGAGGAGGTTTATAAATATAAATTAATAAGATTTATGAAAATCAAAACAGTTTATAGATTATGTTATTTTCAGTCCCCCTGAAGATGGCATAATACCTATATGCCAAAACATCGATCATAAAGTAGTTGGTATTTCTTTTAAGCTGACTCAATCCAACAAATATATTCTTCCATCGATATAATTCAAATGCATAGGTATATCAAAAGTCGAACCGATAAAACCGATACTTGAGCGGAATCTACGTAGACTTGTACCAAGGGCCAGGGGGGGGGGGGCTTTGGGGGTCAAACCCCCCCCGAAATGTTTCAGAGTTATTTTTTGTTGTAAAAATAATCTTTCATTTTGCACTCAAACCAAGTTATCTCCGAAAATCTAGTTAAAATTATCAATTCATATCAGCAATATGGATGATATTAAAGTTTCATTCCATTTCTAACACATACTATCCGACAATTAACTGATAGATTTTCTAAACACCGAAAATCAATATCAGCCTTATCTGGTCTGCTACCCACAATTTTAACAAAGAATATTAATATAAGACGCATTATCGATGTATTCTTCACTACCCCCGGAAAAAAATGAAAACGTAATTAAAGCAGAATTTGAAATATGGAAAATGTCAATGAACTCCATTTCAAAATCGGCATTAGAATGCTTAGATGACGGCAATCAGATATGTATCCGAACATCTAGATCCTACTACAAAATTTAGCTACGATTCCAGTATCTACTGCTACTCCAGAAAGAAGTTTTTTCCAGCTTGAGGAGAATTGAAAATTACCTGCGCAATTCTTGTAGCGAAACTAGATTGAATGGGTTGGCGCTTATGAATATTCGTTATAGTGTGAAAATTGATGAAAATGAAGTGGTTGACCAATTCGCTAAAAAAAAGACGGATAGACTTTAACTGAAGGAATTCACCATAAAAAATATTGTTTGTGTTTTCTCACTGCTTCATTTTTAATACCTATTCATATGTTGTTGGTACTATTTTGGAGTAAAACATTAAAAAACTCTATTTAGTTTCAATGAAAGCACACATCCACACTAATTTCATATTGATTTCATCCTGTAAGTATTGTTTGAGAAATAAATATTGTTTTTTAAGTTTTGTTTGAGTGAATAAAAATTAAATTTTGAAGCATATTTGAAAAATAGGTTTACCTAACCTAACCAGGAATATCTATGTTGAATATTGTTTCCGAAGTAGGAAAGGAAAAGTATTATGAATTCTTCAAAACAACAAATACTTGCTACAGAAAGCGACCCTCACAATTCCCGGTACCTACAAAGTCAATTGCCAAAATGTCAAAACCCCCCCCCGAAATTAATTCCTGGCTACGCCCTTGCTTGTAACTATGTTTCGCTAACGTAGTAATGCGAGTAATGCGACGGTAGTTCTACATGATCAGACAAACATTCTCATCGTTACCTCTCTCAAAAATACACCCTCATGAAATGCCAGAAACAAAGTACAAAATAGGTATTTAACGAACCTACTCCGTGTGCCACAAGCCCATTTTCTTTGAGCATCGAGCTATTCGACTCAGAATGTCGTTTCATTACGTATTCGTCAAAGTAACCACAAATTTGTAATCTGTCTATGACACGGTTTCGCTCCAGAAATATTATCTCGGGATGGGTCCCCTCGTTCAACATGACGCTCATTTTACATCTAATTATTTCGCGCCACGAAATCGAACGCGAAGACGGTTTGATTGACGGACTCTATTAAAAAGAAATTAAAGCAGCTTACGTGCATTATTAGCAGAATTTAATGAAGGAGTAGCCGACTCGCCCCGGTTTCGCACTCGTTGGTAACAAGCATTCGAAATTCTGGAGGTATCTCAATTATAGGTGATTTCGTTCATTCGCAAATGCAGTGTGTCGATGAAGTGAAGAACAATTATCGGAAAAGTACTAAAGCGTTCTATATAACAATATGATAATATAATGAGCCTACCGAAGAAAACAACGATATTTGTCAAAAGTAATTTATTCTTCAACATAGTCTTCTTTTAGCAGGATATACTTAGTGTAACGATTTTTCAACATTGCGATGCTTTTTGTCAAAGTCCCCAAAATATGCTTCAGTTTCCCATTTGACCTCTTTTTTCGTTTGAAATTTCTTTTCGTGGAGAAATCGCTTCAGGTTTGGAAATTTATAATGATCCCTTGAGATGAGGAAGTTCATGGATTTTTGCCATGGTTTTCATCGATTTGTGATCTACTGCATTGCCTTGCAAAAATATGCATTTTTTTGACAAATGTGGTCGTTTTTTTTGCGATTTCGGCTTTCAATCGGTCTAATAATGCACAGTAGTAGTAGTCTTGATTGTTTTCTTTCTCCTAATAGCTAATGGTTTAGTCTTTACCCGCGTTAGTGCGATTCCACAAGAATCTACCCATTTTTTTGCTGATTCTTTTGATTCTAGTGTGTCGTCAATAGTTACTGTTTGGGGCTTAAAATTAACCCGAACATTTAAGAGGTCCGTACAATAGGTACTGACAGGTGCGTAAACGTTCACGTTTTTGATTGATTGTTAGCAAACGTGGCATTCATCTTGCGGATAGCCTTCTCAAACCGAAATCATTTTGGAGAATTGAAACCACCTACCCAGTTGCTAAGCCTGCGGCCTTAGATGTTCCACGCACATTTTTTTGGATCTTCCAATACAATATCGTGTTTTTTCCTATCATATCTTCGGTAGTCACCTCCTTTGGATGATCTGGTCGGTATTCATAAACAACTCAAAACAAAAAGTATCTACATATTGATTTGGCTGAAACTTTGACTGTAAGTGTTTAAAGGATTACAAATGTTAAACATAAACTCCACCAATCACTGGCGCAGCCAGGGGGGGGAGCTTTGGGCTGCAGCCCCCCCCGCAAAGATTGATTTCTTCGTTATTTCTTTCTTCTTCATTGTTTTGCAACTTTCGTTATTTGTTGTATCATCGAAAAATGTTCAGTTCAGCCCCCCCCAAAACAAAATCCTGGCTGCGCCGCTGCCACCAATTACTAAGCTTACTTTATTATGAACGCCCAGGTAGGTAACGGGAGTTTGGTTGTAAAATCTTAGCCAATACAAATAAATAAAACAAAACAAGAGACATGTAGTCTATTGAAAATAGAGAATAGTCGATTTTTGGGTTATGATTTATGGTTTCACAGAATACATACAAACTTTTGAAAATATATTTATATTATTTGAAAGGACAGCATTCACGAAAATATCGTTATGTTCAATGAGAAGCCATTTGAGAAATTCAAGGATATTTGGATTCTTAAGTTATTTAATACATGATTTCCTGAAAGGGTGAGTTTTTGAAATGAACAATTTCTTCTCGAATTCTGTGAAGTTGTTTTATATACTTGTTGATCATTTGTATAATTAGGAAACTAGGTCACACATAGGTACATTACATAAAGTCTTATTTCTAGATCGAGGAGTAGATACGTTATTATAAAACCTGGTAGGGCTACGTCTACACATTGTCACCGATCTGGGTCTGGTCTTCATAATTCTGAAGATCGACTATTTGCAAATTTGTCATATCTGCTGCTTAGACAAAGGGAATCATATCTATCGAATTTAGAACTTGCACATAAATAGGACTGTTAGGATAAAAATAAATGTACCTTTGGTACGTTGAAAATTGTACAGTGATAGACTGAAATTTTACTCCCTCACACAAGGTATATACCCTCATCACACTTTCCAGATGATTTGTGTAATCTCAACATCATTAAAATACATTGGAAAACTGAAATTGAAAAATCTAAATCCGGTAGAGCCCACAATTCTTCTCAGAACCTATGATTTGAATTCAGGACCCAGCTCACCAGAGACAATATGAATTGCCAGAACCAATGTAACAATCATTTTATTCGAAATAATATAAAAAAAAAGGTTGCAGTAACTTCCGATTGAATCTAATAAAATAGACTAGATTTTGACAAAAAAGGTGTTCCATTCTTCAACTGGTAAAATATTTTACCTTCCTGTGCAAAGCGACAGTGTCGTAAGAAACTAAAGTTATGTCCCCCAGACAAGCCAGGGAGGAATGGAAGTTTGAAATTAGTTTCTCTTGAAATGCTATTGACTAATGTATCTATTGCTTGTATTTATAACTTTTAAAAATTTTGTTCACTATTTGGTTATTTTTCTTAAGGATTTCTTTGATAATATTGATGTTTGTTTTTCGGACCTAGATAGTACTTATATTATGCAAAGAGCGTATAATGATAGCTATTATTCACGAGGTGAAGTTTAGGCTACTCGCCCATGGCTCGTAGCCCAAACCATCCAGAGAATAACAGCCATTATAGGCGAGTGGCATAATGTACTTTATCCACGACTACTGAATATATTTCATGAAGATTTTAACATTTGGCGACCGTTACAAGACCCTCCTATGACTTGCGTGGAAGGTCGAGTTGCCACTTGAAATTTCTGTAGAATTTGTGATTGCATATTTTGTAATAAAAATTGCTCTAGGTGATATAATGGAGGAGATTGGCCATCGATTTACAAGGTTTACCCATATTTTTTAGTTAGAGTACTGAAGAGATATCAATGTGAAGAATATTATATTCAAAATGAATCTATGAAGCATCTGAGAGCAGTGAATTATAGGTCATTATTCATTTCATTATTCAGACGAATAATATTTAACATTATTCCAAAAGTAATTAGAGATTTCAAAACATTTGATAATTTTAAGAAAATATATCTAAACTAGGCAGGTTGATCAATATATGTATCCCATATCTCACACTCACAGAGAATAATGCAATGAATATGTGCATTAAATTATTTAACGCTTTACCAAAACAATTTCGTTCCATATCCATTGACAAGCTTTTATTATAAAATTATTTTCATTTATCATGAGATGTGAACCTTATAATGTGCAACAATATCTTGATTACTGCAGATGTAATAGTGGCTATAATAATTGAAAGGATTGTTTTTGACATTTTTTCTATGTATAACATGTATGTATACTATAAAATGGATACGGTTTCGATAAGACTTTGATTTTCATAATGCGGTCAAGTTTCTAGGTGTCTATGTGGATGCTGCGCTCACGTGGAGATCACAAGTAGACGGTCTTCTAACAAGGCTCAGCCGAAATATTTTTGCCCTGAGAGCTTTGTCTTTTTCATTAACACCAGGTGTATTACTCTCGGTGTACTACGCTCTGGTAGAATCGCATCTGAGATATGGCATTTTGCTGTGGGGTGGCGCCGCTAATCGGGAAACCGTTTTCGGACGGCAGAGGCGAGCAATAAGGATTCTTGGGGGCCTGGGTTATCGAGATTGCTGCAAAAGTACCTTCAGAGTCATGGGTATCCTCACGTTTCCGTCTCTGTTTATCTTTGAGAATTTAATTTATATACACAAGCACAAGGAGAAGTATACCTTACATTCTGACGTACATACCTACAATACAAGAAACAAATCGCTCATTAGGAAGGACTTTTTAAGACTGGGTAAATCCCAGCAGGCCCCTGGATTCCGTGCGGTGTCTTTGTACAATAAGCTTCCTGGTGGGGTGAAAAATCTGCCAATGAACATTTCAAAAAGAGAATAAAGAGGATGTTGGCAGTTAATGTCTTTTATTCAGTTGACGAATTTTTGAATTTGACCCTAGATGAGACTGAATTGTATGAACCTGTTCTGGAACTGTTCTTTTAAATATATATCTTTAATTTATATTTTACATTAAGTGTCTGTGACGTGTGAAAACAATGTTTATTTGTATAATCACCAATAAATCTCTCTCTCTCTCTCTCTCTCTCTCTGATAAACCTATTCCATTCTATTCATGAAAGATATTTTGTGGTAAACTAAAAAATCATGCACACACTCTACCATGTCAGTGCAGAAATCTACTGCTTTAAGTTCAGGAATGGATCTCTGAATGAATGTTTCATTTATTCATTTAGAGATCCATTCCTAACTTCACGCGGCCAAATTAAACGATCTTTTTATTCGCCCCTTTGTGTAAAAACCTAAGGTGTCGTCAGAATCTCTTTAGCGCTTCAACATATTTGAAAAACAGAAGTTCGAAAAGAAATATTTTATGCCTTTTCAGTTTCTTAACGGTCGGTTATAAGACAAGATAATTCCAGAGAAGAACGACTCCAAAACTGGAAATTTTCATGACATGTTTGAGATCAGAAAAGGAAAGTGAACTCAGGAAGGAAGTGACCAGACCGGAAGTAATACTAATGGAATACATGGTACTAAAATTTTTCACTTCGATTATGTATTCCGTTCACACATTGAAAGCGAATTATACAAAAAAAAAAATATGAGAATACTTCGGCTCGTTTTAACCAAAAACTCTCGCAATAAAAAAAATGTAATTGTTGCGAACAAGTTAGAGGGTTGAATTTTTTCGGAACTGATTTCTTTACGCCTCATAAGTATATATCTACAATCCAAATGTCAGCAATTAATGTTGAACCGTTTCTGCATTATCGAATTCTTAAATTTTGTCTTCGTACAACATTTCGTTGTTATATTGTCATTGAAATTTAAATTTGAGATTAGGACCAGAACGGTTACTTTGTGCGAAAGTATTAGATAAATTGAATTAATTTAAATTCTCAAATCAGAAAATTAATGGACGAATTTGACCCATTTCCGAACTTTATCGAGATATTTCGGTTCTGCACCTATTCTGAAGTTAACTGTTCAGTTATAAAGAGGTTTCACGGAGACGAAAGGACAATCCGAATTACGTTTGCCTTCTGATTCTTTATGATCAATAGGTAACTTGCCGACATTTTGACGGAACTATGGCATGCTGTTCTCTTGAAAAGAACCGCCAAGAACGCGAAGATGAAAGTCGAACAGTTTGATCAATTTCTCCCACCAACCAAGCTCAAACTCCGCAGATTATCTGAAAATTCGGGGAAAAATTCAAAATTATAGTTAACCTCTATTGCATACGGAGCCATTTATGGCTGGCAAACTTAAGTAATTTTTTCTTCTTCTTCAAAAAAAAAAATTATTAATGTTTTCTTTCAAACAATCGTTAATCACATTTAAACGGAACACAGTTTTTAATGTATATGGCTAAAGTATAAATATAGCACGATAACGTCCATAGTGAAATATACTGCAACACTGTTGGTGAAATATGAAAAATGTTCTACAAAGCCCTCATTATTGACTCCTATTACAATTTATTCAAAATATTTGTACCTTCTACTACATTTTCACTATTTTCTACGGGACCCATTTTTGGCTTCGTATGCAATAACGATTAATTGAGGTTGCGCCTGAAATTGCTCTGGATATATTCAAAAGTTCTTTTCCTTGCTTCCTAGAATGCTTTATCCTTTCATGATAGAATCAATAATATAATGCTGAGCG